>CM060601.1:1257323-1262323 GCA_030578255.1 Tiaroga cobitis
AGGCTGTGCTCGCTGAGTCTCTCACACACACACACACACACACACACACTCCCGTCTCTATGGCCAGGCTGTGCTCGCTGAGTCTGTACATCGTCAGGGTTCCCTTTCAAGGGAACTTCGAGCTGCGTTTGAGACGCGGTGGGAACGCTCTGCGTGATTACGTCGTGAAGCACATGTAAAATCAGTCCAATGGAAGCCCGAAACGTCATAGGCGGGTGACGTCATAGACCAGGAAACTATAAAGCACCCCTGAATTCAGACCGCGCCAGCTTCTGTACCTTCAGCAAGCGCTCTCTGTGAAATCTGTCCTTGTCTATTTATTGTTGTTTGTCAAAGCCCAATATATATCACTATCTATCATTATAGCGAGCAAGCAAGATTATAGACGTTGTGTTGTTCCCTGCCCTCGTTACATCACGGGTGGGGACACACATAAGCTTTTTGTTGCTGTTTGGGAGTGGAGCATGCGAACAGTCAGTTCTCGAGGGAGCTGACTGTGAGCATTGCGAGAAGCTGTCCGTGAGGACGCTCCGCTCCCGCCAGGCGTTCTTCGAGGAGGACGGTTCGGTTCGCGTTCCCCGAGCGGGTCTCTCTGTTGCCGAGGCACGGAGACAACTCGCATAATTTTCGGGGTTCGCAAACGGATTTGACAGCGGGGGTTGGGACGGGCTCTGCCCTATCTCAACTTTCACATGCCAGATCTAGTGTGCAGCGATTTCCATCGTTAGTGTGTTGTTTTAAAAAGAAAGATAACAAAACAAATACAAATATTAAGAAAAAGGCAGATGTTTGAGTTTTCAATGAATAAATAAATAGTCAGCTCATAACTGCTGAATAAAGAGGAGCTTTTAAAAAAAAAAGGAGGTTTTACAGTGCTGTTGCCAGTTAAATATTTACTGGCCAGCTGAACATTATGAGATTGAAAATAAAGAAGAGTTTGTTAGATGAAATGTATCTTAAAACAGGAAAACTCTGTATCTCAGCCTCCTCGTCGGGGACTGCGGTTTTTTCCCTATCTCCACACTGAGGTGTCGGGATCGTGGAATAAACCGGTTTGTATTTTATGTGTTTAATCCCCAGATGTCTAACTATAGTAATTTTTGGGTATTAAGTATCATAGTATGACAGTGCCTCGGGTTAAAGAGACGCTTGCGAGCTTTCTCTCTCCCGAGTCGGCGTCATCGTTATTAACCCCGACGTTACCCACCAGCCATCTTAAATAATGAATACATTTTTATTAGGCAGCGCTGGTGGGTAAAGTATATAAGGACATGGATGAATGTGAGGGGCGACTCTCTGAAGAGAGTCGCAGCGCTGCCAGTTTGGTTGTTTCCTCCTGGTGGCCACAGAGTGATATATATATGATAGATAGATATATATATATATGTTTTTCTGATATAAAGATAAAGGAAAATAAAGATATAATTATGTCTGTTCTTCTGGACGCTCCGCTTTCAAGAAAACTAAGATATAAACCATTCAGCGGCGTTCCAGAGGTTTCTTCCTCACCAATCTAATGTTCCTGAGACTGCTGGGCGGGAGCAGTCTCGGCCTTATTAAGCTCCTCTCAGCACAAAGTGCAAAACAGAGCGTTGCCATTCGGGCTCCTCCGCAATTGAGGGGTACTTGGGTGGCGGTCGCAGTCTAGCTAGTTAGAGACATGCAAGATCTGAGGACTGTTTTATCTCTAAAATAGCTTGGACAAAGAAGAAGCCCTGACGCCGAGGCGATCAGGCTTCTAAGGGTGGTCCCCTCTGGGGTAGGGACAGTTTTGAGAAATCGTTTCTCCTCAGCGTCCTTTGGGGTGCGACTCTTTGAGGAGGGTTTGCAGCACTGCCAGTTCGGTTTCCCTGCCGGTTCGCCGTTTCAGGGCACCAAGGTGTCAGTGTCCCCAAACGAGCCTTCAAATAAGAAAAAAGAAGAGCAGTCAGTTCGGTTTCCCTGCCGGTTCGCCGTTTCAGGGCGCCGAAGTGCCTGCTTTTTCCAACGATCCTCCGAGGAGGGTCGTAGGAACTATGCTAGTTAGAGGTAAGCAAGGTCTGAGGACTGTCATCATCTCTAATAAAGCTTAGACAAGAAGTCCTGTCGCAAAAAAACGAGGCTATCAGGCTTCTGAGGGCTCCTCCGGGGCAGGAACGGTTTTGAGAAATCGTTTCTCCTCGGCGACCTCTGGGGTGTGACTCTCTGAGGAGTGTCGCAGCGCTGCCAGTTCGGTTGTTCCCTGCCGGTTCGCCGTTCAGGGCACCGAGGTGTCAGCGTCCCCATACGATCCTCCAAGGAGGGTCGTAGAATGGTCAGTTTGGTTGTTCCCTGCCGGTTCGCCGCTTCAGGGCGCCGTAGTGACTGTTCAAACAAATCCAGAGGCCAGTCTTGAGAGACTGGTTCCCCTAGTAGAATTTCTGGCAGCGTGGAAACTACTGCCACATATTTCTCAGTGGGTCCTGCACACTATAGAAAAAGATTTCAGAATTCAGTTCGGTTCTCGTTCGTACAGATTTCTAGGGGTCCTCCTCTCATTGGTGGACCCCGAGCAGGGTTTGGTTATGGAGCAGGAAGTACTGTCACTTCTGCAAAAGGAGCTGTAGAAGGGGTTCCTCCTCCCAGCAGACAGCCATTACTTCATTGTTTCCGAAAGAGGATGAGGGAGGTTCCCGAGGTTTGCTTTCGGGGGCAAAGCATACCATTATCGGGTTCTTCCATTCGGCCTAGGTTTTTTACCCCACACCTTTACAGTATGCGTGGATGCAGCTCTGGCTCTTCTGAGACTCCAGGGCATTCGCGTATTATACTACATCAATGATTGGTTGATCCTGACCCAATCTGAGTTTATGGCAGTTCAGCATCGAGATGTCGTTCTGTCTCATTAAGGATGTTGGGGTTGCCTCTCAACGCCAAGAAGAGTGTGCTCTGAGGACCACTTTTCTAGGTGTAGCGATTCTCGTATTGGGGTATATCTAGGCCAGTCACTCACTGTGAAACAGTTTCAGACTGGTGGGTCTCATGGCAGCTGCGTCCAACGTAATTACTTTTGGCCTTCTGCACATGAGACCCCTGGAGTGGTGGCTCGGGACCAAGGGGTTTTCTCTGAGGGGAAATATGTTTTCGCATGATCAAGGTCACGCGGCTATGCCTTCGTGCCTCGGTCATGTGGAAGAACCTTGGTTCCTCGCCCAGGCCCAGTGTTGGGGGCTTCTTGTCGACGCATATTGCTATCGACGGATGCTTCCCTCACAAGTGGGGGCGATCATGAGTGGGCGCTCGCAGATGGTGGACAACACACTGATGGTCTCGTATATCAGAGCAGATATCCTGTTGAGGCAGGGGCTGAGGCCCAGGGATTGGAGACTTCACCCCGAGGTGGTGGAGCTTCTTAGGGAGAACTTTGGTCAAACTAAAGTCAAGTCAACCTTTCACATCGTTTGTACAAAGCATTGCTCTTTTTGGTTCTCCCTCACGAATACAGCTCCGGTTGGACTGGATGTGATGTATTAGGTGTGGTTGACGCTACACCAGTACGCATTTCCTGATATCTTTGCTTCCCGGAGTTCACCCTCTTTTGGAGTTTGGATACTGTGGGCTCGGCCTCTGAGGGGGCCCGGCTCATAGAATCCGGTCTCTCGACTGAGGTCGTTGAGACCATTCTCCAATCCAGAGCTCCTTCCACGAGAAAACTATATGCATTGAAATGGAAATTATTCTCCACCTGATTTGGTGAACGTCATTTAGATCCTGTTAACTGCCCTGTTGGTTCAGTTCTTGATTTCTTGTAAGACCGTTTCTCTGCTAGGTTATCTCCTTCTACCCTAGAGGTTTACGTGGCGGCTATATCTGCCTACCACACCCCTCGGGGGGGTACTTCTATCGGGAGAGATCCTCTTTTTACTCGTTTTCTCTGTGGTACACTGAGGTTGAGACCTGCACTGCACTCTAGAGCACCGGCTTGGGATTTGGCCATTGAACTTGAGGGTCTGGCTTTGGCTACCTTCGAGCCCATTGAAGAGGTTTCAGAGAAATTCCTCTCTAAAAACTTTATTTCTCCTTTCTATTTCGTCTATCAAGAGATTTGGAGATTTGCATGCCCTGTCGGTTGCTGCTCCATGTCTGGAATTTGCACCTGGTATGGTGAAGGCATTTCTCTACCCTAGACCAGGTTATATTCCTAAGGTCCCAGTTAATGTTGGGGGCCCAATAGTGCTGCAGGCATTTTATCCTCCACCTTTTAATACCCCAGATCAGGAACAACTGAACCTGTTATGTCCAGTTCGGGCATTAGATGCCTACATTCACAGAGCTGCCCTGTGGCGTAAGTCTGAACAATTGTTTGTCTGCTTTGGGTCACTCAAGAGAGGGTGCCCTGCATCTAAACAGGTTATGAGCAAATGGATAGTTGAGGCTATATCATTGGCTTATGAAGCAGCCGGTCAGCCTTCACCTATGGCTGTACGGGCCCATTCTACAAGGAGTATGGCAGCCTCTACGGCCTTAATTTCGGGTGTTTCCCTTCTTGATATCTGTAATGCGGCAGGTTGGTCCTCTCCACATACATTTGTCAGGTTTTATGACCTTGACCTCTCCACTCCAGGGGCAAGGTTGCTTGCTTCTTAGTGTGCGCAAGGACTTCACACAGAACGGGCATTTGTCACTATGGCGTAGTGGGTATGGGGTTCCCACCGCGTCTCAAACGCAGCTCGAAGTTCCCTTGAAAGGAACGTCTCAGGTTACGTATGTAACCCTGGTTCCCTGAGAGGGAACGAGACGCTGCGTTTACCTGCCATACTTCCTGCATGCCCTGATCGACTTGCTTCAGGTTTTTTCAGAAGCTGGCGCGGTCTGAATTCAGGGGTGCTTTATAGTTTCCTGGTCTATGACGTCACCCGCCTATGACGTTTCGGGCTTCCATTGGACTGATTTTACATGTGCTTCACGACGTAATCACGCAGAGCGTTCCCACCGCGTCTCAAACGCAGCGTCTCGTTCCCTCTCAGGGAACCAGGGTTACA
>CM060601.1:1269823-1370499 GCA_030578255.1 Tiaroga cobitis
TCACTCACTCACTCAGTCACTCAGTCACTCACTCACTCACTCACTCACTCACTTTTTTGAAGTGGTTGATTGAGTCTTTTGAACTCTGGATTATTACAGCCTGACTGCACTGACAGATGTGTAATTTCTCAAAATTTGAGAGATGAGAATACAAACCCACACACACAATTCAAAAGTAAAAGACTGTGAGCCTTAAATTGCTGTTTTGTGATTATCGCAGCGGGGTTGACAAAAGAACTGCACAGAATTGGAGAATTGTGTGTGTTTTCCCATACAGAAAACAGAGGCGGTGGGTTTTCTGTGAGTGTGAAGCTTCAGTATCACTAAACTTAATGGGACGAGAGAAAACCTCCTTACAAAATCAATGCTTTTTAATGCTAGCACTTAACACTGACACAGCTCAGCAGCCGAACATGAAGACGCTTTCGAAACGAGCGAGTTCTCACCTGAAAGAAGACAGACATGGCCGCAATTACTCGCTTCTCCCGTATGGCTGTGTTGAGACTGTCAAAGTCGTCCGAGTTATACATGAAGATCTGCATCTGTGTGACAGAGAGAGAGAGAGAGAGAGAGAGAGAGAGAGAGAGAGAGAGAGAGAGAGAGAGAGAGAGATGTGAGAATCTTGTTAGTCAGAGACCTTTAGCCAATCAGATTTTAATTCTTATATTATCATTGACAAAACACACATAGTCCATTATCAAAGCTAATATCTCATAATCTCATGGCCTCTAATCCGTCTCATCCTGTAATCTTCCGAGCGTTTGGCCTCCTCGTGTTTCCAGTCCAAACGTCAGGCTCTGTCCATCCTCTTATCACTTTGATGGGATCTCTGGCAGTAGATCAGGCTAATAAATGTGCTCAACTCTCCACGGAACCCTGTCTAAATTGGCAGCAGCCTCCTGTTATTCTCCGTTGTCAATACCTTTTCCCACAAAAAGGCTCCAAAAAAGACAACAAAGATGAACGATATTCTGATGATACGCTGGGAGATAACGATCAGTTTTGTGTCAATAAAGGCGTATATTCAACAATGTAGAAACAGGAAGTCCTGTTGAGTGTTGGAGACGCTTAGAAACGAAGGAAATAATAAACATCAACTAAAAACAAAGATTTAGAAGGACTGGAAATCCGAAAAATTTAAAAGAACTTCTCTTCCAACCAAAGTCGCTTCATCATTCTGTTGTCATGGCGATAATTAGGGATGAGTGACTACCGCTGTCAGTGTATTAAAAATGTAATTTATACATGAAATGACTTGATTACAGCACTTCTGTGATGAGAATGTTTTTCATTTCTGAATTCATAATTATTTTGATATTTTGGGACATACAGTGAAGTCAAAAATGTGATACAACTATCCTGATATAACGTTAAAAAAACCCAATGCCTAATTATTATCTAAAATAAACCATTAAGTAGTTTTGTTTAACCTTTTGTTATTGACAATATTTTATTCAAAATCACATCATAGAGAGGACCCCTGTAGACCCTGATGATGTCAAGATCAATAAGTACCATAAAATATCAGATAATTTGACCTTGTCATGGCAAGACAAGCTGTGCCAGTGCTCAGTTCCTGTGGGTTAGTTCCAGTTTACCTTTGTTTCTATAGTCACCACATCAACTAATCACCTGCACCTGTTCCTCATTATCCCTCTTGTTTCTCTGTGTATTTCTACCCTTCTGTAGTGGTCGGTAAAGCTGTTACGTCTCACGTTCTTGTTTGGATTATTGCCATCAGCTTTGTGTTTATGTGTTCATTGAATAAAGGCTGCTTATTAAAGACCCTCACCTCTCCTCGTCCCTGCTATAACCATGACACATCTATTATGGACACTCTTATGGCCCTGTTTACACCTGGGCCCGTATCCCTAAATAATTTTTGTGCAAAAAGTGGCTCCTAGCGGCCAAATTCTAAGAAAATTCTCAGAGTCATGATGTTTTCTTAGAATTTCCCCTAAAAGTGACACGAAAATCCCAGTTAATATAAAAGCTATTCCTCAAGATTCCTAGCGCTTAAAAGGGCTCCTAAGGCGAGATCTGCTAAGAGCAGGGAACAGGACTTTCAGTGGCTTAGGAGTTCCCCTAAGCAGCTGCACAAAATGGGTTAGGAATCCTTTTTTTCTCCATTTTCTGTGTTTGTAGGATATTTGTTAACAAGCCTTCATAAATAGACCAGCCAGCAATCACAGACATTGATAAAAGCTGAGCCGTGTTACCCTCGTTAAGACCTCACTGAGTTGTAACGTTGCAATTTCTACTTCTTTAAGGACAGCCCCTTGAGATAGGCCATCTTGTTTTCAATGGGGTCCATATGGGAGTGAAATTACAAAATATGCCAGCTAGGATATTAATATGAGCAAATAAGACACAAATCATTATTTGAACAGGATGTAATGAGCTTAAGTTTTCACATATTTTAGATTCTAATGTTAGGCTATAACCCCTACAGCTTACTATTCATTTTCCAGGTATGTTCTTGAATGTGAAATATTATTTACAATTACAGTCTGCTTAAGATTAGAGTGTATAATTATGTTTATTGATTTGAGGGTACATCCTTTGCTCATTATCACCAAAAGTTCATTTTCATCAAACTTGTAGGATCAACCAATCACGGCTTTTGAAATGATGACTCATACCTAGCAACGGGGTCAACCACACCTCCTCACTAAGATAGGATTTTCCATCCATTCCTTGCTCAGAGTTCACTGAAAATGTTCTGGAATCACTTCTAGGCTAAAACTCCTGGCAAGGAATTTTTAGGTTAAGTTAGGAGCTCTCTGAGAGGATTCTCAGAATCTTTAGGGATACGGGCCCTGGTATTAAGATGCGTTTTGGTTGATCGGATCACAAGTGGACGACGCTAAATACAGGTGTAAACGGAGTCTAAAATGCTTAGAGCTTGTTCACTTTTGCCCACTTCCAGAGGTAGTCGAAACGCATTCGACCGGGTTGCTTTCGTAGTGTAGACGCTCATGTGATCGAATGTGTTCAAACAGCCACAGGAGACCGCCGACTCTCCGTCTACTGACCTAATGCGTAAACAGATTTACACTTTGTCGGCTGAAGACCCAAGTTTGAAGATGAAAATGTACCAAGCACAATGTTCTCTCAGCATTCCTGATTTCTTATGCTGGGTACACACCAAAGGATTTTTTACATCTTATAAGATTTTTAAAATGTGATAGACCACACACATGAGGAGAAAAAATCCTAGATTTAACCGTTTACAGTCTAGACTGTGAATACAGGAAATCACGCAAAATCTAACGAGACTTCAGAATAAGCATGGCGACAAAATGCAAGAATAAATGGCTTTGATAGTGTTTGGAATGATTTTCACAGAAAATTCACGGGGGAAAAAAGAAAAGGGTTTGGGTGAAGTCGTGGAGATGGCGTGAATTTAGTGAACTTCTCTGATAAATGTTGTGGTAATGCACACACGCTGGCCCTGTCTCTATCTCCTTTTGAAAATTTACCATGGTTTTACTACAAATAAAAAATAAAACATGGATATTGTAGTTAAACCATGATAACCACAAATTAAGTCAAGTCAAGTCAAGTCAAGTCACCTTTATTTATATAGCGCTTTTTACAATACAGATTGTATCAAAGCGCTTCACAGTGATAACATGAAAACAATATAACAAAGTTTGTTTCTAAAAGATATTGCGTCAACGTCCACCTTAAGTAAGGCAGATCAATAATATTATTGAATATTAAATGTCCCCAACTAAGCAAGCCAAAAGCCAAGGCAACAGTGGCAAGGAACCAAAACTCCATCAGGGACAGAATGGAGAAAAAAACCTTGGGAGAAACCAGGCTCAGTCGGGGGGCCAGTTCTCCTCTGGCCAACGAAGGAACAGTGCATGATTGGATCGGAACATTTAGAGTATTTTTTGGAAGTCCAAGTATGCACGCCGGTCTTAAGACGAGTTGTTGAGGATCAGTGCCGTCCACCATAGAGAGTCCATATCGCCGGCGTTGAGTCGTCACTTCATAGGCTTTGTGAATTAACCATAGTTTCGCTAATCTAACTATAGTATTTATTTGGTTATACAAATGTTCAATACACCTATAATAAAACCATGGTTAATTTTCCATCTCTCTCTATCTCTCTCTCTCTCTCTCTCTCTCTCTCTCTCTCTCACACACACACACACACACACACACATACACCTATCCTTATATGGAATGGTTTTTATACTGAGGTAATTACATTTTCTGAGCCACAAATCAACAAGCTGATCCTCCATCTCTGCTGACCACATCAATTTCACTTTGTACTGCGCTATGACTGCGTTTGTTATGCTTCCGTCTTCCATCATCCCGCTTTCTGATTGGATATTGTTTCGTTTCACGTGATAATCTCCAGAGCGTGCGCGCGTTTGTCCTCGGGGTTACCCCCACACATCAGGATTTCTGATCGTAAATATTCAACATGTTGAATATTTACGATTCGCGATCGGAGCGGCTCCGATGTTCTTCCGAGCAGGTTCGGACACTCTTAACACACCTCACATCAAGGGAGAATCTGATAAGATAATCTGTAGAACCATCAAGATAATCGGGACATACCTAGGATTGTCGGAAGGGGGAAAATCGGCCCGATTATCTTTAGGTGTGTACCCAGCATAACACACACTCACAGCGTTCGGCTGGTCTTGAGGCTGTAAGAGCAGAAACAAAAGCTGATGCTCTCCGTGTGTTTTTCCGTTGTCTCCGGGTCTGCACGGTTATATGTAAATTGCACAAGCTTATTTTGTCCATTAGATCGAAGGATCTGAAAAAACACACACACATTTACCCGCCCATAGACCCTGCCTCCCTTTGAAGAAATCAGGACAGAAGTGTTTGAAAGTGGACAAACGAGACGGATTAAAACTCCAGGTGTGAACGTGAACGAGTCTCCCTCGTCTACTTGTGATCCGATCGACCAGAACGCATCTTAACACCAGGTGTAAACAGGGCCTAAGTCACTGACCTACATAATAGAGCCGTGTGCTTGAGGAAGGGCCCTGATGACATCAGCCAATGTGAAGAATCTTGTTTTAGACAAGACAAACTTTTCTTTTCCCTTTGGTATAACATGCACGTTAATTATTCACAAAATGTAATAAATGTAATGTATCTTGACTTACAATTAAATAAAACATTTGCTTTAGAATTAAATTCGAAAAACGCTGAGGTATTACACGGCAAAAGCAGATTTTGCTGAAATTACAAACGAAAACAACAACAATGAATCTCCACATCTCCACAAAAGATCAGTAGCATTACACATATAGCCCACAGTGCAATGCAAGTAGAAATCCTTGTTGCCTTCCACATCGGCTTGTTTCTCCCCACTTCTCCGTTAGCATTGTCAATATTATGCCGTCTGCATTTTTCTCGCCTCTGTAATCCTTACACGAGGCCCACTTTGATCTAATTCAGTACAAACACCTCCATAGCTTCAGATCGCACAGAGCATGATGGAGAATTCAGGAGCCTACAGGCCTGAGCTTAACGCCTTCATCCACAGCGCTGTATCTTACAGGCAGTGATTAATGACAGAAATAACTGGGCAATTTCTGAGAACACGCTCTCAAATGAAAGTAAAAAGCAGAGGGAGAAGGAGATTAACATAACAGGGTCGTGAGTATCTTAACCTCTCGCTATTGGAAGCTGTCTGAAGTGTGTTTGTATTCAAGCAAGAGGAGAGGTGACAGACTGTGACGCGTCCTCCATACGAGACAGAGAACCACTAACTTTACACTGGATCAAATGAAAGACATGTCAGTCTTTACAGTGAGATATGCAAGAGTAAAAACCAATGACATTGATAGATGAGAAGAAAAAGGTTTTGTTCAGGCAGTTGGAATACTGGAATTGTATAAGGTAAAATGTTTTTTTTATGGTTTCAGTTTTAGTATATTATTTATGGTTTTAGTTTGACTATAATAACCCTGATTATAGGAAAAAACTATATTTTAAATGTACTGTAGTAGGTCATTCAGGTATTCCATGCATAAAACCAATTTGCATACGGTGCACAATATACACACTGCAAAATAGTGTAGTATGGTACTATAGTATTCTGAACATATCCACGGTGTTTGCACTGTACTCAGTGCTCTGTTAAAGTCTATGAAAGCTAATATTCATGAGTCATGAGAATCATGAGTGTTTGTGTATGTGTGTGTGTGTGTGTAGGAGGTTGATAGACTATGCTAAACACTAAACCACCAGCGGCTTCATTACAGAAATGTCAATAATTTATTCTGATTCATGAAAGAGAGAAAATTATAGCAGTAGAGAGAGAGGAGAACCTCGTGTCAGGTCACCTTTATAACACAACATAAACACGAACAGTAGTGCGCACACACACACATGCAAATACATGCAAACGCACAAAGACACTAAAGGGCATCGTTCAATCAAAATGCAATGGAGCAGAATTTACAATAATAGAGTATCGTGCTTAAGCCTAGTAAAATAGATGAATAAATACAATAAAAGCGCAATATGATGGATAACCCATCAGCTGCTTTATGCAGTTAAACTGTTCTATACAATCATTAGTAGTGCTTACTAAGGGTATTGTTCATCATTAATAATACTTGGGTTCAGGTATATGATAAAATTCCAAATTTGGTTTTCAACTGACGGACAATAAAAAAGGTGAAAAGAAAATCCCTTATATTTACATTGACCTGAGCCATATCTAGATATTGGCCCGTCCACTTTTTCAGCATCGCTGGTTACAGAAGCATTATTTCTGGAAAAATGTCTTTAAAGAGTTATAAGCCATGAACCAATCAAACCTGCTGTGAGATGAACTGCAACATTTCAAACTTAAAATCTGACTATAATGTGTACTGAACAGCTTTAATGAGGAAAAGAAGTACTTACAATCCAATTAAGCATTACGAATGACATTAACAAATTAAAAACGATAGAGCAAAACTATTGGATTCAAATTTTTATAGTGTCTTTAGAAACAACATCTTTTATGCTAATACAGTATATAAAAATATACTTAAATAGTTTGTGAGCGTAGGGAAACTCTACTATGACATTTGCCGGGAACTAAAGAGTAATTTTGGCGAGATTTGCGGGTTTGTTTTTCTGATTGGTGGAGATTTCTTTGCAGAATAATGGGTGATGTAGTTCCTCAAAAGCAATTCCAGTTTTGATCACATTATTTAAGAAGAGTGTTGAATTATAGCGGAATGATAGCTTTAACAAAAACGATTACCCCTGATTAACCTCATATAGCTCACAGTAGGTGTAGATTTGTCTTTGAAGTTATTGTTAAAAATCAATTCCCCTATGGACAAAATGAATGGGACTTCCACAACCTGACTTCATGATCTAACAATCACAATCAATCCTTAGAAACTGCATAGCAACGTCCTGCAACCATGAACAACTTGCTAGCTTTCAGGATTACGTGTTGTTCACTGTATTTTGGTCTGGCTCTGTTCTGTTTCCCTGCCATGTGCATCCTGACCTAGGCTGAGTTCAAAAGCAGCCGGTACCCTCATTCACTGTTCCCTACATTACTGCACTAATATAGTCCACTTGAAGTGAAGGAAAACAAGTTCGGACACTGAGTGCCCTGGAAGATCTGTCGCTTTTGCATAGTTTGTGACGTTTAACTTGGCAAACTGCCAGCTCCAGTAGTAAGATGAAAAGATTTATCTTGAACTCGCATGTATGAAGCTTAATTAATGAAACATTTTAATAATCAAGTAAAAATGAATTTGTACCTGTATGATATTACGCTGTAGCCACATTTTAAGAGCGGTTTGGACAATGCATGGATGATTCAACTGCGGGCGCCATCTTCTGGCGAGATGCGGGAATTCATTCGCTGCGACCGTCACAGTGCATTATGGGTATTCTCTAGCCGTTGTGCGTACATCGGTTGTACACTCGTTATTGCAGTGCAATGTGGGATTGAATGAGTGCATTCGTATTTGAAGGTATAGGGGGCGATTTCCGACTCTTTCCAAAAGTTTCCCTGTGTTTGGCCTGTTAGTCTGATTAGGTTCACCTGTTGATTATTGAGTTTTCTCATTTACCTCTGTTTTTATGTCCTGAGTTTCCCTTGTTCATTTATCCATTCTACGTCGTGTAGTCTGGCTGTTTTGCTCCTTAATGTTTCTAGTGTTTTCAGTGCTGTTAAATAAACACTACACTGCTGCAAAAATATCCCTATTTCTGTCAAAGTGAGACACTAGCATGTTGTTGTTGTATAACACCATGGTTCCTAATGCTGCAAAAGCAAGTTTATAACTCAACTTCTGTTGAACAGAGATTTCATTGTTGTTGCTTTTAAGTATTAAAGTTTTGTGGTTTTTAGTCGATGTCTGTTAGAAACCATATTTATGGTTATTATCGACAAAATTCCCTTTAATCAGATATACACCCTTACATTTGCAGATGTTCTCTTATGGTAAAACAGACCAAAAATGATTTATGACTTATCTTCTACTACATACTTTTATCCAATCAAATGCTCTTGAATGTGAATGCCAGCTATGCACATGATATTCTTCTTGTTAGTTGGTTGTATGTAGCCTAGTTGGTTATACCAATCCGAAAGTCATGGTTCATAGCTGTGCCATTAAAAATGAGATGAGACCTTCAATATATCGCACCCACACTTCCTGTTTCAATTGAAAAAAAAGTGCTTGTATGCAAACAACTCACAAACCTGGAGCAAAGAGCAATAATATCGACATTTCTGTGTAAACATAAACATACATAGGCTTTTACCTCTGACAGCCCAAGGAAGCCAAAGCAAATATGTAAAGGGCATAAGCAGCATATGGCAGCTATCTCTCTCTCTCTCTCTCTCTCTCTCTCTCTCTCTCTCTGTGTGTGTGTGTGTGTGTGTGTGTGTGTGTGTGTGTGTGTGTGTGTGAGGAAGAGAGAGAGAGAGAGAGAGAGAGAGAGAGAGAGAGAGAGAGAGAGAGGAGAGAGAGAGAGAGAGAGAGAGAGAGAGAGAAGGGGAGAGTGTCTACTCTGAGATCATTAACATACAGGTCACTCACAGGTATCCGTGTCTTGTATGTACTTATAAGTGTGTGTCTGTGTGTGTGTTTGAGCGGATCTCAGCAGAGTTTCATTAGCACACAGGTCACACAGACACAACCTGTGAAATCTTCTGCTCTAGTTACACATATCACACTTACATTCACTCGGTGTTAGCCAAATGTGCAAACACACATAAAACAGGAGGAGTATGAACATGCTAATGTACAGCAAAGATATAAAATATGATCAAAATAGCCAGTGTCAAGCGTCAATAAAATCAAGCAGTTGAGAGGAATTCAAAGCACATCTCATTTAAGCAGACACTCCAAGCCTCAGTAGCCTGATCGCACACGTCTTTCATCAAAATGACTATTCAGTGTTACTGATGGGATGCCTTATTCATTTCTGCTCTTTTGAACAGTTTGCTTTAATGAACCGGATCAAAATTGTTTATCAGTATTCCTTTACATCACATCTTGCTGTTTATGTTTCATGTGAAATAAATGGTATTTTCATGAATAGTGTGCAAAATACAGCCTGCTGATTTTTTTTCTCCCTCAGACAATTCATGTTCTGAGGTTTGTAGTTTTTGTAACCCTGTTAATTGTAATATTTGTTTAAATAGATTAAAACATGAAATAAACCTCAACATTAAAAACAAAACAAAACCTCATGCCAGAAAATTAATAACAGGATTAACAATTTAGTCTAAATTAAGTTGTCATTCAGAAGGTACTAGTTGTTGGTTTGAACGATTTATTGATAAATTTATATAAATAATCGGAAAAATATTTGATTGATCATTTTTCTTACAATAACTTGCAAAACAGGATTGAATATTTGAGCTTGAGAATTCTAAAAATTGGTGTAAAAATCATAAAAATGGAAAGACGATTTCAATTTTTGGATACAGTTGAGAAGGTCAAGACCACTAATGTTCGCAAATTGGTGGGTTAGCTGTGTGAACCATTTAAACCCGTTCATGTGTTTTCATCTCTGACAATGTAAGCGTGTTAACTGTTTAATCATCTGCAATTATCCCAAAACATTTCCTGTCAAATATTAAAATGACATTAAGCAAATGTTTTTTCTCTAGGTGAGTTTTGAACATATGAATAGTGATGCTTTGCTGATTATGCACTCTTTAACAGATGTTTCAGATACTTCTGTGTGTTAGAATGTCTCTAACATGGAAGAATCTCCAAAAGCTACCACTAAAAATAGCTACAACTGGAAAAAAATGAGGTCTGTGAGGCACAATATTACGTGCACGGGTGTCGCCTAGGCCTTGGGCTGCTAATACAAAGGATACAGGTTCAACCCAAGGTAAGAGGTGGAATTGGACAGCTACTGTAATCACAATCCCGCTTTATAATGATTGTGCCCTTTAGCAAGACACTTAACCAGAGGCTGCTCCAGGGGGACCATCCCTGAAATTAGTTACTGTAAGTCACTTTGAATGATCCATAGCCGCTAATGGCGACTTTCACAGAATTCTCACAGTGATGCTGTTACTGAGGTGGCTTTGAAGAACGATATGATTGGCAATTCACTGACTAAGATCAAAATTGGTTCCCCTGCACTACAGAGAGACGGACCTTGATCTACAATCAGCTTTCTTCCTCTACCTTGTCATCCTGTTCGCTTTGTTCTACAGACCAGACTTGCCCATAGATCAGTGCTTCAATTTTGAGTCACATAACAGGTCCTGAAGTCATGGGTAGGGAAACTCACTCACCCTTCTGGAGAGATTGCTGAGCCATTATTTTAATCATTTCCTGGCCCGAAACTTCCAAATAACAAAGATAACTGTGGTAGGTCACATTTACATGTAGGTCAAATGGCATTTTCCTCATTGAGTGGGCAGTTCTTGAACAGAAAAAGGTCAAAAATCAACTCGTCGATCGTTAAAAGTATAGCTACATGAGAATTTGACTTTATAAACAAGAAAAATCTCTGCAAGGTGAATCAAACCTCTGAGAAGTTGTCCTTGTAACAACTCTAAGAGAGAGTTTCCGCAGCATCAACATTCACAAAGTCAAAAGAGCCTGAGGTAAACAAATGGACTCATCTAGGATCTTCTCCTGAGGAGAGACTGTAATTCTCCTCACACCAAATGGAGGACGAAGGGGGAAAACAGGCATCAGCGCCTCGGGGAAGGCCCAACTTGGCTTCTTATGTTCCTTTGTTTCTGAAAAACATGCAAGGTAACCCTGCTGAGAACCGAGCCGTCAATGGACAACACCTAAACAAGCCTATCTGCTGTCGGAGGAGCTTTGAATGCGGAAGCCCTGCTGTTCTTCGATGCGGGACTTTCTTCAAATCTCCCAAAATGACTACGACTACCCCTTTCTCCGAACCACATGAGGTCTTTATGTACTTTCTGCTCACATTCCTGCTAGGGTCAAGGTCAGTGTCTAGGACTATGCCTCCTTTCGGCTGATGGCTTCTCAAAGGGCTCCCTGTTGCTACAAGTCCTGCAGAAAACCATCAACGGCTCTTCAGAACTTCAAAGCTGGAGGAGGAAATGTCCTTTGACCTGCTAATTATAAACCAATCAGGAGCGTCTCGCTTTGGCTTACAGAGAAGCGGACGTCAGAGTTTGGCAGGGTTTCTCTCTCTTTGTCTTCCTGGGCAAACATATTGACCTGCCTCTCAATTCAAACAGGAGCCAATTATCCATGGCCGCTGAATTAATTTAGCTTTTGTTTTAATAAAAGACTAAATCCGTGTCCCCGGTGTTTGTGTGCAGCTCAGCCATCCATCAAGGTCAATCAGGGGGTTGAATTAGAAATAATAAATGAATAGGAGAAATAATAAATAACCTAGAGAATTACCTGTCATTAGGAGCTCTAAACATTCCCTGAATTGGACATTGTGTTTGCACGAAGGCGACTGGCTCAAGTTTTCAAAATCAAGGAGCAAATGAAATATTGACAAACTGGCACTTCCTCTTTGGGACTGGGCCAGATTACAATGCAGGTGGCAGAGCGTGTCTACATCCAACACGTTCAGGATGAGTGTACAAGCTCCAGTCTATTTGTCTCTCACGGACCCTTGCACTATCAACTCCCACACTTTCTCGGATGTTAATTATGTCAAGATTGAGACATTTTATAAACCAAAGACCAAACGAAAGGTGTAACCTCAATTCGCTAAAAGTTGTTTTGCTACATGTTTGGAGAAACCAGAGCTGGTCTTGCACAAGATCAACCAGAAGTGTGACCTCAGAGGATCATAATGCACACCTGAAATAACTGGGGCAGCCAATCAGACGCCTCGGCCAATTTGCCACAGGCTGCAATGGAATCAAGGTCATGAACGGTTCTCTAGTTTGTTTTGTTAGATGTTCAGAGAAATGAGAGCACACCTATCTTTATCTTTCTCATCACATATTTAAAAGCATTACATTAAGAATGCAACAAGAACCCAAGTCTAATGCATATGTAACTAATCATATTAGCTGGTAGATGACAAGTTAATGGATCATCATAATAAATATTCCATATGCTCCTGCGGTGGCATGGTTATATACACGCACACGCACACACACACACACACACACACACACACGGACCTCCCTTAGCTGATCCATTCCTCTTAGTGTTGAATTTGAGTGACGGGACACATATATTGATTTCGGCACTTTATCCCTTTAAAACAACGGCCGTCACCGTGAGAAAGCAAAGGAGATAAACGAGCGCTGCGGTCCGCAGGGAGCTGGGCCTAAAGATTTCCCATCAGTCCTTGCTCTCGCTGACCGAACGCCCGCTCCACCGCTCTAACATTATTCCTTCTTTACACTATCTATTTACTCTTGCTGAGAACTTTTACAGAAAAGAGATAAAAAAGTGCCTGATACTCTTTTCTTCTTTTATTAACCAATATTTAGGGAAAGGGCTTCATTTCATAATAAGAAAACGTTTGTCAAACTATTCATTTTCTCCACTTTTTGCACCTCCGTTAACAAAATTTAGGACGAATAGTGTTTTGACCATGATTTGTGTAATTATTTGAGCAATAAACATTAGATTAAAAATTATTAAATAAAACATTACATTAAATACAATAAAAAAATATATAACGGAGAAAAGAAAGAAAGAAAGAAAGAAAGAAACGGGTAGCCGTAAAAAATAATTAAATACAAATTCTCTTTTAAATGTACAATGTTTACAATATACAGGTGTTTGAAACACACTATTTTCATGCAAGGTTAATGTTATGCTGTTAGATGAGTCTTTCTTGAGCAAATCCTTGGCTCTACAATATTTTCCATACCATGGTCTCATCTGATCCTCATTTGCTGTTTAAATTTTAGCATCGTTTAAGGTTTGTAGCTGCACACTCGTTGAACCAAAACTATCTTTTCTGAATCAGAAACAATCTTGCCCCCCACAGCGTGCGGACATTCGGAAATGGTCTTGTGGAGTTTATTGTCAAGTTCAGGATGGGAGAGGGCAGGGTGCAAGCAGACAGCCTCTAATACCTGTAATATAAATGGTAATAGTGCCAAGCTTCCTCTGAATCCCAAAGAGCCAGCCTGGGAGTTTTACCTCATATGAGGCCTGTTATTCCTCTCTGGGCTCTGTCTCTAAAGAATGCACTCTGCACACCACACTTTGCCAAATTGAATTTATCCCGTATTGACATCACTCCAGGTCCCGCGGTTGAAGGTGCGCACACACGCACATCAGACTGACATTCACAAGGACAGACAAGAGGGAAAACACTATTGCTTTATGAAGCAGGACCCAATATGCAGTATGTGTGAAATGAGAATAAACCAAACCATAAGAGTGTGTGTGTGTGGATATTAGTATGTATAGATCAGTCTATAAATGTTTGTATTAAACAGCACAATGCTAATTGACACAACTAGCAAAACTAGTAACAAACATCACACAAACAAATACAGGGCATAAAGGCTTTTTAAAATGTGTGGCATTATCAGATGTGACTAATGCTAAAATTTACATTAATATTTACACTTATCAGCATCAGACATCATATACTGCCTTTATGTTTTCAACTTAAGAGTTAAACCATGGTTATGATGTTTGTTACGTCCCTTTTGGTCTGTATATGTGTTTTCTGCTGTTGTGGGAGGCGTTTGTTGTTTTCCAGGAAGAAGACCGGATTGGTTCCTGCAGACTGATTGCCCCGCCCTGATCAATCAGCTGACACCTGGACGTGTAGAAAAGCTTCCCTCGCCACTCCTTCCATTAGCCTTGTGCTCACTTGCTACACTTTTGTTGCCTGACTTTGTTACTTAAGACTGTTTGTTCTGGGGTGTGTTTGTTGGAGAAATTGCTTAAGAGAGAAGAGTTTGTTTGTTTCCTGTGAATTGCCATTTGTGACAAAGACTACCGCCTGTTTAACCACTAAGATTTCAGATTACTCCTGCACTGTTTTGTTTGCTCTGTTATATATATATACTTATGTTTTGGAATTGGGAGGTAGGGAGACCGACGCCACCTTTTTCTTTTGTTGATCTTTATTGCCTGTTTTGGATTAGGGAGTTGGGGAAGTAATTGTATTTTCTTTTCTTTTGTGTATTAGGGCTGTATTCTAACCCTGGTAAAACCCAATAAATATTGCTTCATTGGCTTTTCACTTCCAAGAAACGGTATCGTTTCCTTTTTTTATGTTGCGTCCTTTACCCTAGATGGGGCGTAACATGTTACATGGTTACAATGTGGTGAAAAAAGACAACTATGCCAGAATGGGTAACATAAAAAAAACTAAAACAAGGCCACAAGTAACAGGGTTGCAAATTTAGTCTAAATTCAGCTTTTCCAAATATTATTTTGTAAAAATCGCTAATCTTATAATCCCATATGTTAGAGAAAACAATATTTGTTTGATGTTTTTGATGCTTTATCTATGTATTTTACCATTCTGTTGCAAAGATTGATTGGAGAAGTAGTTTTGCCATGCAGTGCTGCAGTAGACTCACACACTGGCTATTTGAGCAGCCATTTCTTGATCACTATTCTTCATCAAAAGTGCAAGTCTCTCATACTGTAATTAACCAAACCATCTGAAAGACCACTACACAGGGGTCAGAGAGTCATCTAGTGTATAGATAATACAGTATGAGTTCAGAGATACACGACTGCCTGTGAAGTGCTTTGACCTTCTAATGAACTGTTCTTCCATTCTCCGTACAGCACCAGAGCTTTTTCAACCATGCATCAAGGCCACACGGTGTCGCAGAGAGAGAGAGAGAGAGAGAGAGAGAGAGAGAGAGAGAGAGAGAGAGAGAGAGAGAGAGAGAGAGAGAGAGAGAGAGAGAGAGAGAGAGAGAGGAGAGGAGAGAGAGAGGAGAGAGAGAGAGAGAGAGAGAGAGAGAGAGAAATGGATACAAATTTTCATCCTTCTTCCCGGAAAATGAAACAGTAACAGAGACGCCTGAGATCTGTAAAAGTGTCATGTGCCTTTTATTTCCCATTTCACGGGTATTACATCTTTTCATAAAATACAGGAAACACTGTTTTTGAGCAAAGAAACACAGGAGGGGACGGGATCCACGGCAAGATTATCAAAAAATGGTATCTAGCAAAGCAAAGAACTGGGACAACATCTATTTGCCCTCCAGGTTTCACATGGCTTTTAAAGAATGGATGCGTTTTTCAGTGTCAGAGGACGCAGAGAGGAAAATCTAACATTATGTCAGGAATTGGATGTGGCCCTTTTCTTGGAAGGGCAATAAAAATACAAAGATTAAAAAAAATGACATGGCATGTATTTGTTATCTAAAAAGATTTTAAAGGATGCTGTTCAGTGACAGAGATGGAAAGAGCAAAGCATAATGCATTACTGCGGGAAATAACTAATTTATGGCATGAATCCAGCTTTGTGGGGTTGGAACGCTGGAAAAATGTAATATATACAGTACTCACTTAATGTCAGAAAATATATATGGTTTGTGTTGAGGTTTCAGTGCTAATTTGATTTTAAGTAATTACTTTGGGCCTTGTGTGAACGAACAACATCGGGAATTTATGACATGCCATTAAAGTGCATTAACATTGTTGAAGTGGAAAATCGTTTTCCACTTGAATATTGCTTACAATGTTTAAGCTCCATGGTTTTTCCCCGAGTGTCTGTGAAATGGATTCCTCTTTTCATACGTGCACTGCTTAGCGTGTGTGTGTGTGTGTGTTATCTCACCCTGGCTAAACAAGGAAGAGCCTTGCAGGCTCAAGCGAAACTAGAGCCCTTACATTTGTATAGATGTGTGTATATTGTTATTTATATGATTTATATCCCACACACACTCCACTACTCCAACAGTTTTTGTGTCCCTAAATATGCATCTTCTCTCATTGGGTCTCTGACGTCAAATGTGGCCCTGAACCTAGAACATATGAAGAGCCTGTTTGAAGACACAATTAACATGGTCCCTGAAGAACACCAGAGAGACAGGAAATAATGATACGCCCTGACCCCATTTCTTGTTGGTTACATTTTATCAGTTTATTTGCATTTGTCAAAAATAGCATATGACCAGTGTTGTGCCTGAACGCGTTCAATGAACGATAGTTCATGAACGCGTTCATATTTTGGGGAAACGTGAACTGAACGTACTGTATTACTGCCTGATGAACGTTACTGTGAACTCGTTCATTCTGGCGTCTGTGAACGCACGCTCTCTCAGTTTAACTTCGTTCAATAGATTGTATAGATTTCTATAGAGCCTTCCAGGCGAAAACCGGCTAAAACACGCGTAAACAGGCCTTAATATGTAGCGAAAAAAACACCCAATCTGGCAACACCAGCCACCAGTGTCGCACCGCCGCATGCGTCATCAAAACTAAAAGCAGCATGTAGTCGAGAAAGCAGCGAGCGAGGAGGCGTCGTATGATTATTTAAACCAGTTTTATGACAAGGTCGGTGAGGATGCGAAAGATCTTACATTTCTGTGCAAACTTTGCCAGCGATAAAATAATTGCTGTCTGTGGCAATAATAAAAAAAAAAAAAAATCTGAAATCTGTTCATCATATAAAGTGGTTGAGTTTATTCAGAAAATTTGGATTACACCGCTCAATTCATATGGATTAGTTTTTACCATCTCTTTATGAACTTTTTGAAGCGTCAAAGTGGTAGTTGCATAGCTGTCAATGGAGGGACACAAATGTCTCAGATTTCATTAAAAATAATGTTCATTTGAGTTTCGAATATGAACAAAAGTCTACAGGTTTCAAACGACATGAGGGTGAGTATTTAAAGACAGAATTTTCATTTTTGGGTGAACTATCCCTTTAATTACCACTAATTACAACACAATTATTTTGTTAATGAACATCTTTAACTACAATTTGGCATATAAACATGGAGTCAGTGAGCGAGTCAGATAATTCAGTAATAATTCTGACAGATTCGGTTAATTACACATGAATCTCTAAGTCTTTTTGACCAATTCACTAAGAGAACCTGCTCGTAAGAGTCATTTGTTCATGTTTTGGACTACATTGAACACACTGTTGTGCAACCAGCAAAAACAATGTGCTTTCTATCATTTATATAGTTGTGTGTATTCCTTTATGAAACTCAGGGTTCAGGAAATTCAGGATTTCGAGAAAATTCCAGCCACCAGCT
This sequence comes from Tiaroga cobitis, assembly GCA_030578255.1. NCBI lineage: Eukaryota > Metazoa > Chordata > Actinopteri > Cypriniformes > Leuciscidae > Tiaroga > Tiaroga cobitis. The sequence continues at coordinate 1,287,456 of CM060601.1, forward strand.
GCACATTCAGTGTGCGATCCCATCCAATAATCATCAATAACAGCGAACACAAGTGATAACTGTGATTATTCGTGCTGTAGCATTACCTTACCTTTGCAAATACAAGATCAGGCCATCAGCCCAGCAGAATGCATGTTACACAAACGTGGCCACCTCGTCATTCGCCCAAGAGGCTGAGGCCACCGCAAAGCAGCGTGTTGTAAAATATTTACGAATTAATACAAAATCCGAGATGACACTTTGCCTGTTGGGATGCGTTGTTCCATTATATGTGTGTTTCCCCAGCGCAGCAGCTGGTATTTAGACATTAGGAGGTGTCAGCACCATAACCATGATTTTTCACGGCACAACCCCGCCACAGAAGACACCCAGATGCTGCTTTCAAAAGGTTAGCGGCCCTCTGTTATGAGAATGTGTGTTATCTCAGCTAAAATGTCTTGTAATTTCGTTTGTTAGACTTTTTGCTTTCGGACTATTCATTAAAACCTAAGTTCCCGTGTCTGCATATTCTGTGCCGGCACTGATAACGCTTTAGACAGTTAGCAGTAAGTTTTGGGTTATTGCAGGCCTGCAAACCCCACAAAGAGAGGGGAAAAAAGTACGATAGCTGCTTTGTCAGGTCAATTTTCAATAAAAAATAGGAAATAGAAACGCTGACAGTGAAAGCGCTGTAACAGTAGACATGCCCGTACTTGAGAAAACCTCTGCTCATTCCCATTGTTTGTGCGGTTCTTTCCCATTGCACGCGCTGTGGTCGCGCTTTCTCTTTTCGGCTATCTTTGCATCAGGTAATATTTTGGAATGCGCTTTCTATTGCACCGACTGCAAGGGCTGATGGGAAATAAAATTCAATTCATCAATGCCACATCTTATCTCTGATACCCACAGCGGTGTGTGTTGGCTTCTGTGCCCCCCATCACATGTGTTAATTTACTTTGTGCTTCTCTTATCGGCGCAGGCGGACAAAGGCCTCAGTGAGAGCCTTTTCTTGCTCTGCTAGCAGCCGTTCTGCGCGTTTATCATCGAGCCGGCTGGACAGAGGGTTCGCCAGTGATTAAATGGAATGCTGACCACCTAAGCGCCATATCCCACAATCCAACAGCTTACCTGACCTCCCTCCCCTCTGGAGTTTTAAATTCGGGCTGCATCGACGATAAGAGAAACACAGACAACAACCTCAAATTTCATCACCGCTCTCAACGCCCCTGGCTACAAACGCAGACTCCATCACTCCAGGAAACCTTCAGAAATAACAGTCACGTACAGGTCCAGACTGAGTTATTTTCTGCACCGGTTTGGGGAAAAAATCTACAGGATGCATTTCAGAAAATGAAGATTTTGACACAATTTACTCACCCTAATGTTATTCCAAAACCGTTCTTTCACAGAACACAAAATAAGATGTTTTGCAGAATGTTTAAGCTACTCTTTTCTATTCAATGAAAATGAATGGTGACCAGGGACAGTCAGGCCTCAAAAATGACACCATAAAAGTATTCCAAATGATAAAAAAAACAAAACCTTCAAAATAGTCCAACAATGTGTGCGTTGCATTTGACCTTCTGAAGCCATATTATGAAATTTATAACAAGTCATTGAATCTTATATCAAATCTCTTTCCTGCTTAAGTTTATTAATATGACATATAGCCAGATTTTACATCAATTATCTGTTTGGTAACTGATTACAACCGCCATATTTGAATATGAACCAGGGTTATTACCAGGGCTTGACATGAACACAGGCCAAATGCGTGTGTATTTCAGCAGTGGCGTGGAACGGTCACTCCTACTAGCCACTTTGACGGGTTGTATTTTATATATAATATATAAATTGTAGTCTTTCATAAAGGCATCTGAAATAAATAAAAAAATAAGTGCAATGTAGTGTTGTCGTAAATGTCGATTTTTCGATATCGATACTGAAAGGCTTCCAATACACGATACCAGCTGGGCTTTTTTCGCTCTCTCATCTCTCCCAAAGTGAGTTACACACAAGCCCACCTCTCCTCACTCCGGATGAAACATAAAAATAAAGTGCACGCACATAAAGCTGCTTCTAAGTACAAAAGTTTGTACTTTTTGCTGCTCATTGCGCTTAAATACACACAATATAATGTCAAACTGCTGGACTTGGCGAGTCTTCATGTAAACACAGTCCGTTATGTTTTAAGTGAATGTAAACAGTTGAGAAAGAAAACTCTTGTGTAACAGTATAATGGATCAGTGCGCCAGGTCTTAAAGTGACAGCAGCCTAATAAACCTGCTGCCAAATTATGAGACAATATTAAAAATTAAAAATATTATGGCCACTTTTCCACATGGTATCAATGTTAAAATTGTGCCCAGTGCAAATGCTGAACTTTGGAAAACCACTAGCCACAGCGGCTGCTGAGCAAAAAAGTTCCTGTCAAGCCCTGGTTATCACAGATAGCTTGTGGCGGTCAGGAGGAGTTTCAGTTCAATTAAATTTTGGTCCATACAACAAATCTATCGTACAGTATGACTTTGGAAGACTTGGAATATAGCTTACAAGTTGTATGGACCACTGCTATGGAACTTTTTTTCTGGAGCTTGGCCATCATTCATTTTCATAGGATGGAAAAGTGCAGCAACATCTGCTTTTGAGTGATTAGATAATCTACAGTTTTATCTTTAAGCAAAGCTGAGAGCATTAGACTCTTATTGGTAAAATAATCAAACATATTAAACAAACATGCAACGGGTAGGGAGTGTGTACAGCTTTGTGAATGATGGGCATTTCAATTCTATCAAAATACATTTAGATCACTGTGACCGTTTGACACGACGCCTTATCACTCTCCAATCTCCTTGAGCCAGTTTGAAGATTATTCTGCCATTATTTATTTGGGTAATTTAAATGTTATAATAGCATTTGTTCAGAACAGTGACGGCGACCTCTGTGTGACTGTCATCTCGGATTTCGACACACTGAAAAAGACACGGGTTAAAGATTAATAGATGAAATGCGTGAGGAGTCGATTTTTGTGGCGCCTGACTTATTCATGAGGAAATAAGGGGCCTTTAGCCACGCTAAAACGTGAGTAAGTGTGTGTGATCTCAGACAGCAATATAAGTGTTATCAGGATAAATGCTGCATGGAGGCTGATGCCCGCCTGATTGAAGATCCTACGCCTTTCTGAATGTGACTGGCATACTAAACACAGATACAGTTAAAACAGCCGGCCTGAACGCAGCAGGGCTGCACTTAATCATGCCATTCAGCGGTCTTATTAGAGAACAATTACTAAATGGCAGGCCTTGTAAATCATAAATCATTCATCAAGATGACTCTGAGAAAATGAGTGCAGCATTTTGCCGTGAAACGCCAATGGCTTCCCTCATGTGTATTCATGGGAGTGTAGGTAGACATTGTGCAGAGCTGTTGCTGCCTTCATCTGTCATGAAAAAAAAAAAAAAACAAGACCTGAGCCACCAGAATAGGAAGGTCTCTTGGGAAACATATGAGCGTGAATCCTTAAGAAGTACAACATCTGGATCCTGGTTTTGCAGGTGGAGTTATAAATGTGAAGTTGGAATATAGCTTCAACTGGCAACTATTCGGGTTATTTTAGCTGTTTGACCTGCAGTACTTAATATGGCCCACATCTAAGTCATTCACTGTCTCATATTTGCCAAATATCTGACTAATTACAATGTTTGGATATTTTTTTTTTTGCATCTAGCCCATTTACGCCTAAAACGCCTGATAAAAAAGGCCTTTTATGCCCAAGTACTTTTCTGTAAACCCCCTCCCAAAACCTAAGGATTTCCAGAAATATTTGTCAAAATTTGTCAAAGCCTACTAAAATCTTAATTTCTCAGGCTCTATAGCAGATAAAAACATGATAAAAACATCAAAATGACGCAGCCGCGTTTGCCGGGCTTATTGGTGACTACGCACAGATGCGCGATCCGGTCTTAAAGGTAAACACACACAGATGTGTGATCCGGTTTTAATGGGCTAGATAAGGGGTTTTCAATCCATTTGAACACCAAAGAAGATCCAAAGCAAGGATGCTCTTCAATGATTGACTATAATTGGTTCCTGTGATGGCAAAGATAAATTTTTCGGCAGCCCAGTGACCCTGGACCACAAAAGCAGTCTTATGCGACCAATTTTTTAAATTGAGATTTATACATCACATGGAAGCTGAATAAATAAGCTTTCCATTGATGTATGGTTTGTTAGGATAGGTTATTATTTGGCCGATACACAACTATTTGAAATTGGGAATCTGAGGGTTAAAAAAAATCGAAATATTGAGAAAATCGCCTTTAAATGTTTCCATTTCTGTTGGCGATTGTGCTGCATCCACTTACAAAAATACAAGTTTTATATATTTAAGGTAGGAAATTTACTAAATATCTTCATGGATCATGATCCTTACTTACATCCTAATGATTTTTGGCATAAAAGAAAACGTCTCGGTTACGTATGTAACCCTAGTTCCCTGATAGGGAACGAGACGCTGCGTCGAACGCTGCGGGAACGCCTCTGTGTTGTGCGTCATGAAGCACGTATGGAATCAGCCCAATGGAGAGATGAAACGTCATAGGCGGGTGACGTCATCGACCAGGAAACTATAAAGCACCCCAAAAACATAAGCGCAGTAGCTTCTGATAGGCCTGAAGGAAGCGCTAACGGGAGTGCCGGGAGTATGGCGGAACGACGCAGCGTCTCGTTCCCTATCAGGGAACTAGGGTTACATACGTAACCGAGACGTTCCCTTTCAAGGGAACTCGAGCTGCGTCGAACGCTGCGGGAACGCGAATACCCACGTCGCCATAGGACCAAATGACCGCCATGTGAGAACTAGCGCACAGAGGACGAGAGCACTTGTGCCCCAGGGGTAGAACTTAAGTCTAGGTCATAGAACTTAATAAAAGTATGCGGTGAAGACCATCCAGCCGCATCACAAACATCACTCAGGGAAACCCCCGATAATAGAGCTTGGAAGCAGCCATACTCCTAGTAGAGTGGGCTCGAATAGCCAAAGGTGAAGGCTGACCAGCCGACTCATAAGCAAGTGAGATAGCCTCGACCACCCACTTGCTCATTCTCTGTTTAGACGCAGGGCACCCTTTCCTGGATGGCCCGAAACATACAAATAGTTGTTCTGATTTCCTCCACAGGGCAGCTCTGTGGACATAAGCGTCTAACGCCCTAACAGGGCAGAGTAAATTAAGTTTCTCCTGGTCCGATGACATAAATGGAGGAGGACAGAAAGCCTGTAGAACCGTAGGTCTAACAACATTAGTAGGGACCTTGGGAACGTAACCTGGTCTAGGATGCAGAAAAACCTTAACCATGCCAGGCGAAAATTCCAGGCACGAGGGTGACACGGACAGAGCCTGCAAATCTCCGATTCTTTTTAATGAGGAGATAGCAAGTAAAAAGATAGTTTTAAAAGTGAGAAACTTCTCAGGAACTTCTTCGATAGGTTCAAAAGGAGCTAGGGAAAGACCTTCCAATACAATGGCCAGATCCCAGGTCAGCACCCTCGTACGAACTGCTGGCCTCAGCCTCAAAGTGCCACGGAGGAAACGAGTTACAAGCGGGTGTCTCCCAAGAGAAACTCCACTGAAAGGGACGTGGTAAGCAGCTAGTGCCGCCACATACACCTTTAGTGTGGAGGGGGATAACCCTGTGGAGAAGCGCTCCTGCAGGAACTCCAGCACTGCACCCACTGGGCAGTTAACTGGGTCCTGCAGGTGTTCTCCACACCAAGAAGTGAAAAGTTTCCACTTCAAGGCATAAAGCTTCCTCGTGGATGGAGCTCTGGAGTGAAGAATGGTCTCAACAACCTCGGTTGAGAGACCAGACTCTATGAGCTGGGCCCCCTCAGAGGCCAAGCCCATAACCTTCATAGATCTGGGCGGGGGTGAAGTAACAACCCGCTCGCCTGAGAGAGAAGGTCCCTCCTCAACGGAATCTCCAGAGGAGAGAAATTAGGTCCGAAAACCAAACTCGGGCCGGCCAGTACGGGGCTACCAACAGTAGACTGACCCCGTCCCGGCGAACCCTCTCCAGAACTCCTGGGAGCAGAGCAACCGGGGGAAATGCGTACAGGCGTGACCTCGGCCACTCCTGTACCATTGTGTCCAACCCCAGAGGGGCTGGAGGACTTAGGGAAAACCACAGATGGCAGTGTGATGTTTCCCTGGATGCAAATAGGTCTGCCTCGGCACGACCGAAATGTTTCCATAGGAGCTCCACCACCTGAGCCACCACTGCAGTGGTCTCACGTACAGCAGGCCGCAAGGTATAACGTTGGATGCTGCTGCCCTGAGACCCAGAATCCTCAGATATCTTTTCACAGTGAGTGACTGGCCTAGCTTTGCCTGTTTGATGGCTGAGAGAATCGAAGCTATACGAGCAGGAGACAAATGTGCCTGCATCGTCGTCGAATCCCAAACCACGCCCAGAAAAAGTGGTCCTCTGTACTGGAGAAATCACACTCTTTTTGGCGTTGAGCCTCAACCCCCACTTTTTGATATGGGCGAGAACGACATCTCGATGCCGAATCGCCTGATGCTCCGATTGAGCCAGAATCAACCAATCGTCGATATAGTTTAAATGCGGACGCCCTGGAGCCGCAGCAGTGCCAGAGCTGCATCCATGCATTTCGTAAAAGTTCGGGGAGAGAGTGCTAGGCCGAACGGAAGAACCCGATACTGGTACGCTTCGCCCCCGAAGGCGAACCTCAGGAACTTCCTGTGTTGTGGAAGGATGGAATGTGGAGGTATGCGTCCTTTAGGTCTATCGTGACAAACCAGTCCTCGGATCTGATTTGAGACACGATCTGCTTGATAGTGAGCATCTTGAATTTTAGCTTCCCTACCGAGCGATTCAATAGGCGCAGGTCTAAAATTGGACGCAACCCCCCATCCTTCTTTGGAACGATGAAATATCGGCTGTAATAACCTGACTCCAAACTGGGAGGAGGAACCCGTTCTATAGCCTCCTTTTGGAGGAGCGTTTTCACCTCTTGTTCCATTACCAGAGCCTGCTCGGGGCCCACCACTGTGTGCAGAACCCCTCTGAATTTTGGTGGACGACACCTGAACTGGATAGCATATCCTCTTTCTACTGTCTGCAGGACCCAATGAGATATTCTTGGAAGGCTTTTCCACTCTGCCAGAAAATCTACTAAGGGTACCAGTCTCTCGAGACTGGCCTCTGGTGTAACTTGAGCAGCAAACACAGCGCCCTGTAACGGCGCACCGGCAGGGAACGACTGGTTTGACTGCTGTGAGACCCTCCTCAGAGGGAGCGAGCGTCCCTCGGGAAAACGCTCGCTGGGACCCGCCTACGCCCCGGCATGAAGGCGGGGTTGGCAGAACGGCCCCCTGAGGGCACCGAGGAAGAATGGGCACCGTAAAGAGAGGTGAACTCCTTTCCGCCTCGGTGGGGACCACCCTCAGCATCCTGAACGCCTCGGCGTCAGGACTTCTTCTTAGCCGAAGCCTTCTTAGACAATATCACTGTCCTCAGATCAGGTCTATTGCTAGAAGACTTCGGCTGAGAGTGCAGCGCCTGAGCCCACTGTCCAGCAGGGGGAGCACGAGACGCGACACTCTGCTTCTGCTTTTTTTTTTTTTTTTTTCAGAGGGAGCGAGCGTCCCTCGGGAAAACGCTCGCTGGGACCGCCTACGCCCCGGCATGAAGGCGGGGTTGGCAGAACGGCCCCCTGAGGGCACCGAGGAAGAATGGGCACCGTAAAGAGAGGTGAACTCCTTTCCGCCTCGGTGGGGACCACCCTCAGCATCCTGAACGCCTCGGCGTCAGGACTTCTTCTTAGCCGAAGCCTTCTTAGACAATATCACTGTCCTCAGATCAGGTCTATTGCTAGAAGACTTCGGCTGAGAGTGCCGCGCCTGAGCCCACTGTCCAGCAGGGGGAGCACGAGACGCGACACTCTGTTTCTGCTGCGCCCTATGGGATGAGCTTGTAGACAGCCGGGGCTGCTCCCGCCCAGCAGCCCCAGGGACGTGAATTTTTAACGGGAGAAATTTTTTGAAAGCTGCAGCTTGTTTTTTCTCTTCCTGGAATTTGTCTATAACAGAATTAACAGCTTCGCCAAATAACCCCGATGGAGAGAGAGGAGCATCTAAAAGAAAAGCTTTTTCTTTGTCTTTCATATTTGTCTGATTTAACCAGAGATGTCTTTCTGCGGCCACCAGAGCTGCCATAGATCGACCCACTAGCTTGGCCGATTCTCTGGTGGCGCGCAGGGATAAATCAGCAGCCTGACGCAGTTCTCGAACTACGTCAGTACTGACTGCCTCACTCTCACTCACGTCCCTCAGCAGGTCAGCCTGGTATGCCTGCAAGATTGATATTGTATGCAGACATGACGCAGCCTGACCTGCAGCCGAATACGCTTTACCCACCAAAGCAGATGTATTTCTAAGGGGCTTGGTGGGTAATACCGGTGTTTTAAAAGATGACGCCGCCTCGGGGGAGAGATAGCTCGCGAGCGTCTCTTCCACGCGAGGCAAAGCGCCATAACCATATGATCTAGCCCCCATTATATTTGAATATGTTGATGTCTGGGGACTAAATATTCTATATGAAACCGGTTTCTTCCACGATCTCGACACCTCAGTGTGGAGATCGTGAAAGAACGGCAGACACCGGCGTGGAGGCTGAACACGTGAGGGCAAAAATCTTTCATCAAGTTTCGATTTTGACACAGACTCCTGTCTAATCACTGGCCATTCAATACTGAGTTTTTCAACAGCTCGTGTTAAAACCTCCATAAGCTCATCACTTTCGGGAGAGTGAGGTGGCGAATCCTCAGTCTCTCCCTCCACACTAACAACATCCAGCTCCTCAGAACTGGATAGCTGTAGTACGGGTGCCTCATCCCGAGCGGAAGAAACCGCAGCGCGTGCTTCCGAACCCAGGCATGAGGCACTGGATCTCACAGGTGAAGGGAGAGATAAGGCAGCGCCCGTCTCAACCCCCGCTGAGAGATCCATCTGCGATCCCCACGATAAGCGCCGCCGCTCTGCCTCGGCAGAAGCGGGACCCGAACCGCGGGGAGCGCGCACCGAACCGCTCTCCTCAAAGAGCGATCGGCGGGAGCGGAGCGTCCTTAACGGCAAACGCTCGCAATGCTCACAGTCTGCTCCCTCGAGAGCAAACTGGGCATGCTGAACTCCCAAACAAACAACACAAAGATCATGTGTATCCCCGCTCGTTAAATAACGCGAGCAGGGAGGAACACACTTTCTAAACTGCTGTTCGTCCGCCATAATCTCTCAATATATATATATATAGGATAAATTGTTTGTGTGGTGCAGGGTATGTAAGACAAACAATATCACACAGGGACAGATTCACATGTAGCGCGACTGAAGGCACAGAAGCTACTGCGCTTATGTTTTTGGGGTGCTTTATAGTTTCCTGGTCGATGACGTCACCCGCCTATGACGTTTCATCTCTCCATTGGGCTGATTCCATACGTGCTTCATGACGCACAACGCAGAGGCGTTCCCGCAGCGTTCGACGCAGCTCGAGTTCCCTTGAAAGGGAAATCGATAATTTTGACCCATACAGTGTTTTATTGGCTATTGCCATATACCCGTGCAACTTAAGACTGGTTTTGTGGTCCAGGGTCACTGATTCTCAGTTATTATCAATTATTATTGATGCTCATTTATTATTAATGGTTCATCTTATTGTCAATGTTGAAAACAGATTTTTTTTCTGCTTAATATTTTTGTATATGTATATATATATATATATATATATAAACATACCTACCCCAAACATTTGAATGGTAGTGTATCATGGTTTCCATAAAATGTTAAGCAGCAAAAACTGTTTTCAAAATTAAAAAAAATAAGAAATATTTAAAAAAATTATATTAGATTGATTTCTGAAGGATCCTGTGACACTGAAGACTGGAGTAATGATGCTGAAAATATTCAAATAGAAAAGTTATTTAAAACTGTAATAATATTTCACAGTATTTCACTGTTTTTATATACTATACCTAGGGGAGAACCGGGGCGAAAGTAACACGGGACGAAAGTAACAAAGCGATTTTCTCTGAGCCCTGACTACATTTGCATTTCAAGCTATGACAGCACTTTCGGCATGCAGCCAGTGACCGAGCTGCTAAATATCACGTGATTTCATCATCGTTCCCCGCGGTTAGGTCCGGAAAGCAGTTTTCGAGTATGATAAGTAAATTACTGAACCGGTCATTTTTTTTAATTACAAGTTGTGTTTTTCGTTTCATGTGTCACACAGTAATGATCAATCTATAGGTTATTTAGTGCTGTAACACATCCTGAAGTTTGCTTGGTCAGAGTTTTTCAGTATAAAAGTAAATCGGGTTTAAATGTCAGGAGTTCCTGTCGGGGCGAAAGTAACACTTGTTACTTTTGTCCCGCTATAGGGAAAACAAGTGTTTCTTTTGTCCCTCTGCTACTGTGGTGACTTTCTGTGTGTTGCAGCATTTATTAAAACATGTTTATGTCATAGTATACCAACAGAATATGGCATTTGTTTCTGAGGGGGCTTTTAAAGATTAAGTCACATTTAAATCAGCTGATTTCTGTCACCATTTTTTTTTCCCCAATCAATCTGTTTCCATTTACCCTAGTCACATTTAGGCTTTAGCCATACCTTATAGCTTTAACGCCTCCACCTATGAATTTGCAGGGTTTCTATCCAGATGTTTTTTATGCACATTTTAAATGTTTGCATAAAAACAGCTGGATGGAAACATGACTATTGTTACATTATGTTGAGAATTTATGTTATGCTAATTTAATTTAATTTTCATATTTTTCATGTTGAAAAAAAAACATTTTATAAAATCGATTGACAATAAAAAAAAATTCTAAACAATTCAAGTTTGTACTGTTGGGTTACTTTTAAATCATTTGATGAAACTGAAATAAAAAAATAAAAAAATGTAAATTAACAATTTTTTCAAAGATAAAGGCCAAAATATGTTTGCAGTTAGGCCTACATGTTAACAAGGTCATACTCAGGTATATTTAGGCTAAAAAAAAAGCTAAAAAAAACAAGAGTAACACAAAAAATCTAGCTTGTATATTGTTGTGTTACTTTTGACCCACCTGTGTGTTACTTTCGTCCCAACTGATGGGGTCGAAAGTAACATGAGCAGTCTTAAGTTCAAAGTGAAATTATACTGAAGTTGTTCTACATTTTTACAAAATTCCACCTGGTATTGATAGACCACACTTGTGAGTGACTGACCACAGCAAAAATATATCTCTGTCTAAACCATCATCTTTTAAAATGATGTTTTTCTGAAAAATGGTACTTTCGCCCCCGCTCTCCCCTACTATACACAAGTTAACTTTTCACAGCCACAACATACATTTTGCAAAATATATTAATACGGCAGAAATGGAAACCACGTGACCATTACAAAGAGATTTTGACTCCATTGATTCCATTTCATTCTTGAGAAAAAAAAAAGAAAAGAAAGAAAATAATTTAATATAGCACTACCTCCAGGCAGATGAGTGTACTTTCAACTTACAAACGTCACGCAATCTAATGTTCCTTGATCTCACTTCCCGTCCCAAGTTGTTGACTGGTCTCTTGTCGTCGGGTGGGGTGATATTATGAACCTTATCAGCTTGGCTCATGAATAATAATCAGGTGATGTAACATTCACCCAGGAGTCACAACTGATTTGGGGAAGTGGGCGCTAGCCCTAGTAGAATTACCGTTTCCGACTTGAGCCATCGTTCAGCTGACTGCTGATGCAACCGGCTGGCAGATGTTTCTGCTTGGTCTAAAAGTCTTAAAGCAGACGGATGTCATTTTGATTACCAAAGTGGTGGGTGAGATTTGGGATCATTCCACCAAGTTTGGCACCTCTGACTTTAATATTTTCTGACATCCAGACACTTTCAGGGAAGAAAAATCATAGTAATACGAAAATCTGAACAAAAACCCTTCAGTACTGGACGCTTTAAAAAAATCTGCTTCTGGTTGATGTGCTGGTGCTGGGGTTTATTAATGTGACTATGTGCACCTCCACTAGGAGGCGCTAGACTTATAACTCCCCAAAGACAAACTCAACCCTGCGTTCCTTTGCTCCATTGCCTTCGGTGTCTGTAGAAGTGTCATTTGACAGACATCCGTCACAGCTCATGTCTTACACACCCTGTCAACTCTCCCTCACTCACTTCCTCTCTCTGGCCTCCTCAGGCTGTTTAGCATGTGTGAGTGAGCAAACTGCTTCAGGAGGAATAGAAAGACATGAAGGGTGATTTCTGTCTTTATCAAAGTCTACTTTAGCGCTTGCTAACCTTGTTCCTGTAGGTCCTCCAGAAGAACACATTTCAGATGTCTCTTTTATCTGACACAACCATTTTAGCTTATTAATGAACAGATGAGAACCAGGTGTGTTGGATTAAAAGTCATCCAATTAGGTATGTAAAAAACGACATATATTCATATAGATTTTTCGGTTGGTTGTCTGAATGACTAGTCAACTTGTGATTGATATCCCAGAGGTGCTTTACAAAAGATGGAGCTTCTTGGGCCCTGTCCACACGGACACGGGTATTTTTATAACCGTGACTTTTTTTACGCGGTTCGGCCGTTCGTCCACACGAAAACGCACTGAAACCGAACATTTTTGAAAACCCCTGCCAGGGTGAGGATTTTCAGAAACGCCGGTTACAGTGTTGTCGTGTAGACAGTGAAACCGGGGTTTTTGCCTTGCGACGTCAGAGTGTGCGCCGTTATCAGCTGTGTTTGACATCAGATTTGCGCTTCTGATTGGCCAACGTGGCTTTAGGGTTCAGGTTTATATCGCCGCCTGCTGGCGTGGCATGCTCTTGACCGCGCTTGATTGTGTGTTTTTACGTTTTCATGTAGACGGAGACCGAGCATGTGTGGACGGGATTTTTTTTAAAAACGCTGTAGGAAAAACTCCGGTTATAAAAATACCCGTGTCCGTGTGGACATGGCCTTGGAGAGTTTACCATGATGACAGTATACAAGCCCATTAGAGGGATACTCCACTTTTTTTGGAAATAGGCTCATTTTAGAACTCCCCCAGAGTTAAACTGTTGAGTTTTACCGTTTTTGAATCCATTCAGCCGATCTCCAGTTCTGGCGGTACCACTTTTAGCATAGCTTAGCATACATCATTGAAGTGGACAAGACCATTAGCATTTCTCAAAAAAAAAAAAAAATGACCAAAGAGTTTCGATATTTTTCCTATTTAAAACTTGACTCTTCTGTAATTACATCGCGCACTAAGACCGACGGAAAATGTAAAGTTGCGATTTTCTAGGCTGATATGGCTAGGAACTATACTCTCATTCCTGCGTAATAATCAAGAAACTTTACTACCGTACCATGAGTGCAGCAGGCGTAATGATATGACGCAGCGCCTGAAAATAGTCCCCAGCTCGGTAACGCTGGTTATGTTGACGGAGGTAGCCTATTTTCAGGCGCTGCGTCCGTCTTAGTGCACGATGTAATTACAGAAGAGTCAAGTTTTAAATAGGCAAAATATCGAAACTCTTTGGTAATTTTTTTGAGAAATGCTAATGGTCTTGTCCACTTCAATGATGTATGCTAAGCTATGCTAAAAGTGGTACCGCCAGAACTGGAGATCGGCTGAATGGATTCAAAAACGGTAAAACTCAACAGTTTAACTCTGGGGGAGTTGTAAAATGAGCCTATTTCCAAAAAAAGTGAAGTATCCCTTTAAAGCACAGCAAAATCTTTTTTTGAAAAGTCCCTTAATTTAGTGGTTGACTCATCAGCTCATTAACCCATGTGATAATGAGCTGAAACGTGCAGTGTTGGGGGTCCTCCAGGACAGGTTTGGGCTTAATTCATATTCTAGCATCAAAGAAAAATCAACAAAAAATAGTCAAGCTAAATAAATGGACAAAAATCTAACCATATGTTTCCATCCAAAGTTGCAAATGTAACTTATGCACAAAATTGGAATATCACATAAGACATTAGAAAATAAAGACCCGTTTCCATCCAGTAAGTCAAAGAGAACGAAATCATCACTTCCTGATAAACTGGCACTAAGTATCACTAAGGAAAGTAGGAGAAGCCCCTGTATATAGCCTAATAACTTTCATAAATGACTCAGAGCGTGCAGATGATGCAATAAACGCGCTCATGCTCTCTTGCTATCCCGGTGTTTGGGACCGCAGTCATGTAAGACAGTTCTGGAAGCTAATTATACCAAACCACTTTGACGACAGACTTTGCTCAGGTATTTCAGAACAACATTTCAGATCCTGTGTAACGAGGTCGGTTCGCTGGTTAGTCCAGTTATGCCGTCCCTTTTTGATGCGCATCGAGGAATTTAATTGATAAATGTGTTTCCATCGCAGATTATAGGCGTGTTTTCTTATCGGATAAAAAAATTATCTGACTCAATTGAATGCATACGTTTTTATTTTTTAGAATTTATGCTATTTATGCTAAATAGCTATTGATCCATTAGTAAATTGGTGAATGTCTAGTTGACAATAACATATCAAAACCACGTGAAGTCAACTCAGAAACGTTCTCAAGAACAACTACTTTCGTACGCTTGCTTCACATACATGTCATCAGAGGCACAGAAGTGATCTTAGAAGGGAAAACCATATCAGCTTGGCTCATGAATATTGATTAGGCGACAACATTCACCTAATTAATATTCATGAGCCCCAATGGATTTTCTGAAAGGCTGTCAGAATGGGCATTTTATAAGACATTTTATGATTAACTGCTTGTACATTGATGAAACTGGTTGGCAGATGCTTCTGAACATAGTCATTTTACTTGACCGGCTGGCTACACTGTTGTTTTCTTTCTCCAAGCTAAACAAAAGTCTTAAAATGATTATTTTCCAAAAAGTTGTGTCCTTCTAATCAGATGGGCTAGATTAATGTGGATCCGAGTAGAGGCCGATGTGTTCCTTTCCTAAATCCCTCAAGTTTGTTTTTTCAGCTCAACAAAACACTCTGGAGGAAGGCCTTTTGTCGACGCCATGAAGCCCCTGGATTACCATACATCTGGAGGGTCCGCTTGACGGACGAGTGAAGGACGGAGAGCGCTCTCCCCAGTGATAATGACAGTGATCTGGCAGCTCTCAGATTGAAGTCAAGGGCCACTGGGTGCTCTGTCAAAAGAAGCAGTGCTGTCGGTCAGGCTCTGAACAGCCCTCCACAGGGGGCAGCGTTTAATTACCTCAGCTCTCCAGTCCACTCTCCAGCTAAAACAAAAGTAATTGCCACACTTGAAAAAACAAAAACATAAAAAACTTCTTCGGTTAACAGGGCCGGGGCGACCAATGCAGAATGCTTCGTGGAGGAGTAATCTGTATGCAAAGAGGGAGCGCTTGGCAGTGTGCGGTTCCTTGGAAATCTCAGTGTGATGATCTAAGCGGAGCTGTAATATTACTTTGTGCAGATATGAGACGAACAAAAACGAATCAACAAATAAACACGTTCCACATTTGTCTGGCTCACACTGACTGATCCAAACAATCAATAACAAACGAAAACAGCTTTTAGCATCTTCTGTGAAATCGAACGTCTTGTCCAGGAATGACTCCTGTACAGGGGTACATATACCATATTAGGAAATATTTATTAGCTTTGAATAGATTAATTTGCTTAACTATTTGCAATAAAAAGTTCTAATAAAACATGAATTTAAAGGAAATAAAAAAATGTGTGTAATTTTATACAACTGCTAGTCCTCAAATCTGATCGTGACTACTGACGTTTAGCAACTCTTTCTGCAGGGCACTGAATCACTTGTTTTTTCTTCAAAAACAGATATTTCCAGGAGGCAGGTTCACATTTTATTAATTTATTCTCTTGTTCTAGTAGTTACGGGTCTGGTTGCAGCAACGAGGAAACAGGATCTATATGCAGCTAGTCTTTATTAATCATAAATTCAAACTTAGCGAAATATTTGAGATACTAGGAAATCTCTAACACGGGACAGGACAAACAGGCCAACATCAACGACGACGACAGACAACCAGACAGCACGCGACTCAGACTTAATGTTTTTAAGAATTTTGAGAGTAGTCTAAAATTCGATTGACGTTCTGAGCCTGTTGATCGCCAACTAGTAGTGAAATCATCACAGATCCATTGATTTTGCTTGGTGAAAAGAATGGCATATTGACTGGTGTCATAACTTAGGGGAATAGTTGATTGCCAATGAAGTAAAGATGAAAATATTGAAAAAAAAAGTGAGAAATCGCCTTTTTGTTGCATTAAATTCATGCAAAATCATGCAGAAATGTGTTTTAAGAGTTATTTTTTCAGTGGATGTTGTCAGCACATGTGTTCTGTGTATCTGGAATGCATTTATTGACAGCCTACCCAACCCACTAAGGATTTGAGAAAAACAAAACAAAACAAAACATTTTTCACATTTTTCTGATAAAAAATAAAGCGTGCATACACTAAAATGGCCAAACAATTTTTTCGAGATATTTCCGGCAGAGCAGACCCTCCAATTATTGGTTCTTAGGGTCAAAGTTAACAGAAAAAAATTAAATAAAAATGATGGCAGACCAAAAGCTCAAAAGTATTATTGAGCTTTTGAGACTTCGGCTCCCTGACTATAAATACATGAATTAACAAGACAATTAAAGACACACAGCTGAACCAAATGAACTAATGAAGACAGTGACCATGGGAACAAAGGAGTAGCGGGAAACAAATACAAACAGACATGTGACACTTGTTCAATCGTGGCTAGGGTTGCCAACTGTCCCGTATTAGCCGGGACGTCCCGTATATTGGGCCTAATTTATTTATCTGACTGATACAACAGCAACACGACACCTGAGGATGATCACGACACCGGTCATCATCCAATCACAGCGCTCCCTCACATGCATCACATCATACCAAGAACAAACTCTACATTGAGAATGAGTCATTCTTTTGGGACAAATCATTTTTGATTTGCGAACAGAATCCTCTGCTGTCTCTGGTCGCTCCCGGTTCGATCCGGACTCGCGCTAACGCCAAATCCCTTTCACTGTCCGGGTTTTGATTTCGGCAAATCAGTTTTGGCGAATCCATTCAACGTGATTATTGTTCATGAGTCCAACATCCAGCCACGCAAGAAAACATGAAATACCCGAGGGAATAATATGCTGATGTGATTTGCTGCTCAAGAAACATTTCTGATTATTATTAATGTTTAAAAAAAAAAAGTCAGGATTCTTTGATTCTTTGATAAAGTTCAAAGGAGATTTATCTGAAATAAAAAAGCTTATGTAACATTATAAATGTCTTTACTGTCACTTTTGATTAATTTAATGCGTCCTTGCTGAATAAAAGTAGGCTATTACTTTCTTTACTTTCTTTCAAATGCAGTGTAGGCCTACTTCTTTATCTATTTCAGATAAATGCTATTATTTTGAACTATGGTTTGTGTGTAATGTGACTTTTTTTTGTATGACCTTAAAATTCGTTTTAGAATAAAATTGTACATACATAGGTTAAGCAAAACAAATGTTTTTATGTCTGAGAACCTTTTAAACACATACGAACCTGAAATGACATACACTGTGTGATACAGTCCTAATATTTTGAGTGTCCCTTATTTTCCAGTAAAGAACCACGATTGTCCCGTATTTTTCTTTTCTGAAGTCGGCAGCCCTAATCGTGGCCATGATGTGCTAATTTGCTCCCTCGTTTGAATGGTTAAATCATGGCCACAATTGAACTAAACTGAGGGAATTAAGTCAACAAATTCTTAATCTGTGGCCATGTTATCTTGATTTCCCCAAGCATGTCACATGACTCATCCATGAATAAAAATGACTGCCTTCATGTGTGAGTCATTTAAGTCTTAATATAAAGTAAACCATTCAATCGCACATGACATGCAGAAGAAAAAAAATAGATATTGTGAATTAAGAATTTGTTCCCACGTCTTATGAATCTGTGGCCATGTTTTATTAATTAGTTACATTGTTTTAATTAAAAGGTGTTGTACTAATTTGTTTCCTTGTTTTAATTTAAATTATGGCCACAATTTAACTCATGGGAACAAATGAATTTTTGGCCAAGGTATCTTGTTCCCCCCCACTTCATACCTTCATCTATTGATTCTAAAGCATATTTATATTACCTTTATATATTTATTCATTTAAACTGTGCGTAATAATAATTGATAAACTACAATTGTACATGTGTGATCTATAAAGGGTATCATAATTACATAAATAATATCTAAATCATACAAAATTATTATTCTAAATAAGCATTACTAAAAGCCAGAAGATTTTGTCTTTAAAAATCATTTGCTGTGTAGTGACCTTTAATTTGGAGTCGAAACAGGTGGAGTGACTTTATCGCGTCAGACATGTGACACTTTGCTCACAGCTGATTGGTCCAAGTTCGGTTCGCAACCTCTTAGCTGGAGCATCACCTGTCCCGGACCAGGTTAGCCGTGGAGCGTACGTTACTACGGCGATGATCACTGCTAAAAGCCAAACCACTTTCATGGTGCCTAAACCCCAGGGTTGGCGCAAACTAAACTGAAACACACCTGGCTAGCCACCTAAACCAGCTTCATGGTACAGGCCCCAGATCTGTTCAAAAGGAAGGAAACATGCAACAGTCATTCTGGTTTTATCTAGTTAGAAACTATTTCCATATAGTTTGAAGTGACTTCATTCTATTCTAATGACATGCAAAATCCTATCCAGCACATAATGAGTTAACATTTGTGGTTTGAAAAAATCTGCCTCAAAGAGACTCAAAAAACACAATAGCAACCAAAACAACAACAACAACAACCATACAAAAGCCCTCCATCCCTGGTCTTTCAATAATTCTTCAGTGGTTCTAATTAGTGTAATTAATTCAGTTTAATGATCCCTCTTCTCTCAGTCTACAGCCTCTAAATCATGTCATGACCACTTTATAAGGAAACCAAATGAGCACTTGCGTTTAATGCGTGTTTTTGTAAACGGCTTTAATCCACAGGTGATGCTGTTTGCTATGAGAGCTGCATGAAGGATCTGGGTCTGATAGCTTTCATGAACAGAGCACAGGCCAAAACACGTGACGTCACGCCAGGAAAACCACAGAGCTCCACTGCTGATTGCCTTAATTAGCTTTCTGACTCGAATTTGTTTCGTTAATGAGCGTGTTGCTTGTAAGATAGCGTTTTGGCTGATGAAGACTAATTCATAATAGGCCACACTTCACTTCAACTCGGTCTTGTTATTCGGTTTTGTTGTTAACCTCACCTCTAGTGTTTCTCTTCTTGTTTCTGCTGCTTCTGTGAAGTTCCAAACTCCTCTTTCTCACGTCTGTCTCTGTGTCTTTTCTTTATTCAGCTAGGGTTGTGGAACAGAGTGAAAAGAGCAGCCTCATCTACATTCTCTGAGCTTCAGGCTCAACTCACATCGACTGCAAGACACTAAATGTGACAGACCAAACAAGTCAAACACACTACAGACAGACATCACAGGAACCTAAACACAGATCGCTCTAGTGAGGCTGTCCAAAAGTCGCTCTAAATACAGTGTCAGCTCTATTAGGCTCTGAAGCTGCACGATTATCTGATCACTTTTATTTCTTGAAGGAAACACTTGCAAAGACTATGTGTTTGCAAATGCAAATTTATAAAATGGATAGTTGAACATTTGTTTATATTGTCATATACTGGAAAACAACCAGTCACTACACTGACTTGAGTCTCACACAAGCCATAAATACAACACAAGTTGTATGTGTTTCATTCGCTAAAAAGAACTGCCCCATAAAGGGTCATTCCGTCAGGAATTGGTTGGACTAAAGGCCCGGGTCAGCTTTCGAAGTGTTGTGACTCTTCTGTCTTTCTTGTGCATGCGGTGTTGTACGCGCACCGTCAGCGCGGTCTTTATACTTTGGGCTTAAGCTGCTTGTGCTGTATTCACTAAAAAGGGAGTGGCGTTTTGATTCACCAAAAAAGGGAATGGTTCATACTAGTCAGTTGTTAGGGAATTGGTATGATTAGAATGGTAACGTCACTTAAATGATTTGACTCATTGGGTATTAGTTGGACTATACTGGTTGTGCTGTATAGATTTGATTCACTAATAAGCATTGGCTCATAAGGGTCATTCCACCAAGAATCTGTTAGACTACGCTTTTTGTGCTGTTTCGATTCATTAAAAATGAAAACAATATCTACATAGCTGGTAGAATGCAGTAGGAGACCTTAAGTGCCAATGTGATCTGTACTGTGATGACATCATCACACCCAGCCACATCAAACTGAAAATACGAGGGACGCTAATGCAGGCCAACGAACACATATTTTACTCTCTAAATTACGCTGGGCGGGAGAGCAATAAAATTACGACCACCAAATCAAACAATATTAATTGCACTTAAGGTTGAAAGACATGCAAAACTCTGATCACTTGCATATTTGAGGCTGGGTGATAAAATCGGTCTCAAGTGTGCATGAGAAGTGCCAGGCGGCCATAATGATAAATCAGAATTGCAAAGAGACACAAGCAGCCAGTGATCAGACCCAAGAGAGAGAGAGCTCGTCTCCATAATGCCCTGTTCAATCAATACAGGAACGCCCTTTACACGCTTCTATAACAGACGGCCAACCATTCCTCCTCTCCACCCGACCATGATTCTTCCTGCTTTTCCTCGAAGTAAAGACTACCAAAGTCCAGATGAAGCTCATTTTAGACTTCCAAAGAGCTGTGGGTCAATGTCCTGATGCTCTATTTTTTAAAAATACATTAAAATGCAGTACACTGATGTGAATGAGACTCTTCTATGACGAACATGTTTTTAATTTCTAAATTAAAATTCATGTTGAGAGCATAAAGTCAAACAAAGTTTTAAAAGTCAAAACTGCTTCAGTGCTTATTAATGGAAATCTTGTGTCTGCCAAATCAAAGTCATAAGGCCAATATGAAGAAACAGAAAAACAGAAAAGGACCTCTTAAGAGTACGTCATGTCAAGATCAATACAGAAATGATCTTAAAATATCAGATAATTTGACCTTTCTTATGGAAAGTCAAGCTTAGTTCATATTGTAATGTCATGTGGTGCGACTCCCCCAAAAAGTTACCTTTACATATTTATTGGAATGACAATGTAGATGCCGATATAATTGTACTTTTTGTGTGTTGGTCACACCACATGACATTTTAGCACCTTTTTAATCTAGAATTTTCTTCTTTTTTTCATCATGGACACTCACCAAAACATTAAAGGCAAAATACCCTGAAGCATCACAGATCTGGGGCCATTTGAAATTGATAGCAAACATTGCTTGAATGTTCTCAAGACAAAGTCCCAAGTAAGAGTGTCATTTACAAAAGAGTTGGCGTAGCCGGCAAAATAAAGCAAGTAGGCTAGAGTTGTGAGTTGGTGGAGCTGGTTTGCTTAGATATGGAACAGACGTTGGAGAGAGATTAGCAGAGGCTCACCTCCACAGGGAATCTCCTGCCATTGATGCTGTGCTCCGAGCCGTCAGAACCATTGCTCTGGCCCCAGTGGAACTCCACCTTCTCCGCTTTGAAGCGGCCCGGTAGCCCGGCTCCTCTCACAAAATAATCGTCCTTCAGGAAGATGGCCACTGTGAGGTGCAGAGAAAAGGAAAGAGGGTTAAATAGGGAGAAAAGGAGAAATAAAGACCACTTTCTTGGCATGTACATTAAACAAATGCATTCCAAGCATTGACTGAAAATAGACTGGAGGACGCTTCCTTTCAGTATTTATGATTATTCCTTTAGCTTCCTTAGGGACATGGGCTGAATATCATACACAATTCCTTTCTGCAGTTGCCCTCAGAAGGCCAGGTCTCAAATGAAGAAGTCATTTGGCAGAGAGAAGACATTTCCCCCTCACATCATTTCAAATGGCTTTTTTTGATTCCTTTTGTTATTTCATAAAACAAGAGCCTTAAAAAAAGCGTGGAACCGATAGCGAAAGCTCTTCCGTCGAAGAGCATTTAGATTCACAAATTGGTCTTTCGCACCAGGACCGGACTTTAATTAATGGGCGCAACCTTAAATAGCACAGCCTTTGTTGGACAGATTTCTTTTTCTGATTGAATTTCGGAGTGATTTTTACTTGCCGCTTGCCACAAGAGATTTGTGTCCTATTTAAAAGAACGACTCCTCTGAAACCTCACTTGTAATCTAAGCGAAACAGGCTAGTGTCCAACCATTGAGATATTGAAGCAATCAACTGGTGGCAGTCTGAATCCGTCACCACAGCAACGACGAGTGACGACTTGGAGGAGCCAGGGGCAAAAGTAAGACGCATGACACGCTCTAGCACAAACACACACTCTCAAGCCTGGGAAAAAACAACGCCGCTCTCTGTCCTTCTCTCGGCTCCTCTTTAAGTTGTTTGGTCTTTTGTTGATTTTTTGACGTAATCCGACATGAGAGGGAGAATCAGTTTCATTAGCTATTCCGGCTTTGAGCTTCATGAGCTTTAACAAACAGGCAGGAATTAGACGGCTAAGCCAGCAGGACCTTGGAACGGCAGCTTGTGAAAACTAGGCCTTGCCTGCCAGCAAATCCTTGATCAATGCAAATGTTTCTTCAAGGTTCCAAGATCTCATGAATTCCTTAAGTTTAATTTGGTGGGGGTCTGTGAGAAGCTTGTGTATTGGCCAGTCCAGCAACACACACACTCGCTCGATCGCTTGCAAAAACGCCTCCAGGTTTGGAATAACATACTGCTTTTACTTTTTCTGCAGTATACTGTGCACAGTAGGTGATATTTCAATATAGTTCATGGAACAGAACAAAGCACACCGAGTGGAATACTGTACCAAACAATGCAATGTACTTGACATCATCTTCCATTTTCAACACAACAAATAGATTTGACTGCCTAAAAATAAGGCATCTTTATAGAAAATTGGATTAATAAGCATCTTAACTCATTGTTTCTTTTATTACATATTTAAATATGTGTTTGCTATATTTTTATAATAATAAATAAGTCATTTATCATTTAATTTAAGGTTTTTATTCAATTAAACGATCGTCCAACATAATATTGAAAAGATATGGTCTCTGGTGTGTCTGCTGTAATTAAAACAATGCTGCTTCTTTTCAAACTTAGGATTGTTGATATATTAAAAATAATTAACCATGATTCATTTTGTGATTGTAGAGGATTCAAGATTGGGTATGTTTTTCAATAAAAAAAACACCTTGATTGATTTGTGTTTTAAGCATTCATATTAGGTTCTTTTGTGTGTGTTTTTATAATATAGTAAAACCATTTTAAATCATCCTGTTATGTGGCCACCTTGTTGAGAACCACTGGTGTACACTATATACTGTACAATACGCAAGTACGCTAGTATTCCATTGCAAAGACACCCACGTTCTTTTTTTCACACTTGAGTGTTTCGCTCAGGGTGAGAAGGTCAAGGGTCACTTGACGTTGAAGTCGTCCATAGAGAAATTGATTTAAAACATTGATTGAGTCATGCATAATTCACAGGTGCCGGGTTTGTAGGTTTATTGTGCCGCCCTGTTCCAGGTGATTATTTCTCTGATAAAACACTCATGTGTCAGTTATAAATAGCAGAGCAGCTCTCCATTATTCATGGGACAACAGCGGGACATTTGTCTTCCTCTGCACGGATTATGTTAAGGAGGGAAATGCTGGGCAATTCGTGTCTGTGTAAACTTCCTCAATACACTCCGCTGCAGTACTGCAGTTAATGGTGCAAGACTGTAGCATGAAAACAGAAGATCAGGGGGAAGATCGCATCATAAAAGTATGATAGAGCTTGAAAGTACAAGAGTTGAACACTTCCATTCAATGTGACCTATAATTTATAGAAGTCAATGGCATGGGGCATCAATTGGCACGTGTTTCTGTAGCATTGAGTCCAGCGTATTCTTTATCCATTCCATTTCCCTACCCAGCAATTGTTTTTGTTCTCAAGTCTCTAATAAAAATATTTAAAAATATAAAATAATTCCAAAACTAGAAACACTTAAATGTTTGTCTTTGATAAATGCTTTCACGTGGATTGTTTAGGTAATGTTATGACCCATTTTAAACCCCATTCACTTTTTAATGGCCAAAGCTGAGTTTCTCAAAGCATTGTAAGACTAAGAAGATCGTAGAACAATTGCAACCAATGGTCTCTACGATCAACTTGCAGTAGCTACACGATGCGTCTGAGAAACGCAACCCAGGACATTCTGCCTTATATCTGATGTCATGATAGATCAATGGTATTTTTTTGGTGAACTATCACACACTGTGTGTATCTGTGCGCATTTACCAGTTTTTCCTGTATTCTTCATTGACGTCTTGTTGGACGACTCTACATCAAACCCGTCCAACGTGAGTTCCTGGTACTCCATCGAGACCTTAGTGTCTTGGTCGGCTATATTGATTGGCGATTGGTTTCTCTCCTGACACTCAGGAAAAGCTGCCGTCCACCCTGTATCTGGTCCGTACGTCCCTGCAGAAGAGAGAGACAGCAAATCAATGGATCATCACACTGCAAACAGAAGCCGAGGCGCTCCCAGACTCACTTTATATTTCATAAATGCCAGTCAAAACACAGTAGAGCTGGCCTGAAACGACCATCTGTCTGTCTGTCTGTCTAAAATAAAGCCCCCGAAAAACGGAAAAGCTTGATGAAATGACAGAGTTGTCACACTTGAATCCAAGACCTTTTGAACCACACAGACCAAAGCAGACGCTTTTTTTTGCTGTTTTTTAAATTTCCACTGAAAAGTTGGAATCAACTTTTGGAAGTAAAATAAAGTAAATCATTACCTTTTCTTCTCAACCTCAGATTTCCTTTTTGAGAGAGAGTGACCAAAAGTTAGTTAGCTACCAAGCTAACACTTGCTAATGGAATGAATGGTTCTCTGATCTCCCGCATGACACAAGTAAATACCTTTTTAGCTAGCTGTGGTCATATTTAGCAGTAACGGCATGCTGGGTAAAAGCGATATCTCAAAATGTACGAGGCCATGTTTTACTCATTTGTTCCTCCATGGTCACAATTGAACTAAAACAAGGGAATGAGTTAGCAAAATGAGGCCACGATACAGCTCAAAATAAGGAACAAACGAATGTTTTGAATGAATTCTTAATTCTTTGCTGAAATATATTTTTCTTCCCTTCTGCTTTCAAAACAAGTTATTTTGTCCAAACATCTGAATTATAGTGTATTACAGTTTGAAAGCAGCTTTCCCAACACTGTGCAAAAACTATCAGTGATCAATGCCACACAGTAGAGACCCTTGTCATCTTATACATAATAAAATAAAAGTATGAGCAGACAATTTTACTTCAGCACACAAAATGAGACAAGCATACAAGACAAGGATATTTTAAGAGTCCTTTAAACAGTTTGAAGCACCGCTTTGGCTTTGCTTACAGTTAAAGCCTGCCAAATCATAAATGCGCCTTTCAGAGCAGAGTGTGAGTATGCGAGTGTTTCTTCTCTCTCAGACTCGGTGAGAGGTGAGCAGTGGTCCACAAACAGCTAAACAGAACGTGCAGCCCTAATTGAAAGCAATCCTCAGCTACCGGCCTTTAAGATGTATTTGTCGACAATTACCCCAGCCCTGCAAGCATCCGGACCGATCCGAAATGCGTATTTCATCAAATTAGGATTCGTCCTCCTCAGCCTCTGCCCTCACTGCAGCCTTGGGGCATATTGATTGGACAGGTCTGGGTTTCATATGGAGAGGCAGAGTGCTATAGATCCGGGCAGCACTGCTGGGTAATGAAAGAGAGCGAGGACTTGCGTGTGAAGAGATTACTCACTCCTTAATGCAGCCCTAACAGGGTTAGAAAAACTGCACACGCAAACTTAATCCCAACCACACCTCAGGATACGCATCTCAGATGAGAAAAACAAAGGTCCGAGTACACACCCCTGCCTCTGAGTAGAAAAATAGAGATCGCTACCATTTCTTTCTTATTTCTTTTGCTGGGTTTATGGATTTGTTTGTTCCGTTAGATCCATTTTTCATTTGTTTACGCATTAAACTTTGTCCAGTTAACATTAGCATATTTATGATATTGTATTATCCTGTATGCTTTAGGCCCAAAACGCCTCGACGCAGACACGTGTATGCAAATACATGAATGCAA
This sequence comes from Tiaroga cobitis, assembly GCA_030578255.1. NCBI lineage: Eukaryota > Metazoa > Chordata > Actinopteri > Cypriniformes > Leuciscidae > Tiaroga > Tiaroga cobitis. The sequence goes on from CM060601.1 coordinate 1,313,607, forward strand.
ACCCTTCTAGTACGCAAACCTGACTTCACATGTTTTTTATGTTTCAAAAACATTTAAAACAAGTTTTTATGACAGCCACCTTTTAAATGTTTATATTTAAAAAAAACGAATTGGAGTACAAACAATTATGTGTGTGTTTGTATGCAACTTTTAAAAAAAAATGTCTTCAGAAAAATGTACATTTACTGTATCTAATATAAACCAATGAATCTATATCGAATTGAATTGAATCGAATTGTAAGCTTGTGAGGTGAATCGAATCATGAAATTTGTGTCAATGCCCAGCTCTACTTGAAACACTGAAAATAGGACTGACTGAATTCTGGAAAACTGAACAGAATGCACTTCAATTGCTCACAGCCTCATTTTCATTTGTGTCAAATTAAATATAGCGTCTACTCTAGGGTCCATACTGGCAAGCGTTAGCATAAATTGTCTTCTTCTGCAGTCAGCTGTTGCTTTCGTGTCAACTACTGCCAAGGCAGGGCATCATTTTCTGAGCCAGCAAATTAAACTGTCATTACACGATTACGTTTATAGTTTAATACTTGAACAACAACAAATCTGATTAAATGGCACAGACATCGCTATCGCCCCCTTAAGTACTGGAGTTGCTACTACATTAGCACAAGACTATATATTATGTACAATAGGATCACATTTCTTAATGCCATGAACAACCATTTGCATTTCTTTACTTATTTCCTAACGTTGATAGGAGTTTGTCCCCTCTCTCTCTCCCTCTCTCCCTCTCTTCCTCTCTTCCTCCCTCTCTCCCTCTCTTCCTTCCTCTCTCCCTCTTCCTCTCTCTCTCCTCTCCCTCTCTCCCTCTCTCCCTCCCTCTCTCCCTCCCTCTCTCTCTCCCTCTCTCCCTCCCTCTCTCCCTCTCTTCCTCTCTTCCTCCCTCTCTCCCTCTCTTCCTCTCTCTCCCTTTCTTCCTTCCTCTCTCCCTCTTCCTCTCTCTCTCCTCTCCCTCTCTCTCTCCTCTCCCTCTCTCCCTCTCTCCCTCTCTTCCTCTCTTCCTCCCTCTCTCCCTCTCTTCCTCTCTCTCTCTCTCTCTCTCCCTCTTCCTCTCTCTCTCCTCTCCCTCTCTCCCTCCCTCTCTCCCTCTCTTCCTCTCTTCCTCCCTCTCTCCCTCTCTTCCTCTCTCTCTCCCTCTCTTCCTCTCTCTCTCCCTTTCTTCCTCCCTCTCTCCCTTTCTTCCTCCCTCTCTCTCTCTCTCTCTCCCTCTCTCTCTCCCTCCCTCTCTTCCTCCCCCTCTCCTTCTCTCCCTCTCTCCCTCTCTTCCTCCCTCTCTCCCTCTCTTCCTCCCTCTCTCCCTCTCTCCCTCTCTTCCTCCCTCTCTTCCTCCCTCTCTCCCTCTCTTCCTCCCTCTCTCCCTCTCTCCCTCTCTTCCTCCCTCTCTTCCTCCCTCTCTCCCTCTCTTCCTCCCTCTCTCCCTCTCTTCCTCCCTCTCTCCCTCTCTTCCTCCCTCTCTCCCTCTCTTCCTCCCTCTCTCCCTCTCTTCCTCCCTCTCTCCCTCTCTTCCTCCCTCTCTCCCTCTCTTCCTCCCTCTCTCCCTCTCTCCCTCTCTTCCTCCCTCTCTTCCTCCCTCTCTTCCTCCCTCTCTTCCTCCCTCTCTCCCTCTCTTCCTCCCTCTCTCCCTCTCTCTCCCTCTTCCTCCCTCTCTCCCCTCCCTCTCTCCCTCTCTTCCTCTCTCTCTCCCTTTCTTCCTCCCTCTCTCCCTTTCTTCCTCCCTCTCTCCCTTTCTTCCTCCCTCTCTCTCTCTCTCTCTCTCCCTCTCTCCCTCTCTTCCTCCCTCTCTCCCTCTCTTCCTCCCTCTCTCCCTCTCTTCCTCCCTCTCTTCCTCTCCTTTAGTAAAAACACACAGTGGCTGGTACAGTGCGTGGAAAGCTCTTCTTGCAGGACAGAGGGGAAGGTTCAACCTATTCGAACATTAAATAGTTGTGAGAGATCTCAGCCTCCCACTGTTTTGATTTACCCTTCATTCCTCCCTCTAGACAGAAAGGGAGGGAGCACAGACCAGGTGTCAAATCAACATTTCATTCACCTCTGACCCCTCTCTCAGCTCGATCAATACTGCCTCTGTTCACCGTTTCCTTCTCTTTTTTTTTACTTTGTTGAGAGAGAGAAAGAGAATGATAGAAGCTGATGGATCTCCTAAAATGAGATTACGTTTTGAGGCAAAATACGTTAGCTTTGCTACGAGAACAGCCAACCACTTTAACCATTGATTCTCTCAATCTTTAAAGAGATAGTTCACCTGAAATGAAAAATCTGTCATCATTTACTCAGCCTTATGTCTTTCGAAACCTGTTTATCTGTCTTATTTTTTCTGTGGAACACAACAATATTTCTCCAAATAAAAGCAGCTTGAACATTATGATAAATATCTTTTAAATCTTTTTTAATAGAATTTCATTCTTTTTATGAAGCTTTTCTCTTCAGTATTAGATCAGGACATTTTTGGCTTTACAGTAAAAATATCATTAACATCACCAAAAATAATTTGACTTATTTTACTTATACTATAAGGTTCATTCAAGTGTCTATATGTAAGTATTGCATTTCACTGTATTTTTGAATAAATCAATAGATTAAGATATCATCCTTATGTCATTGAGCCATAAACGAATTACATATCTTCTTTGAAAAAAACACAAAGCATGAAACATAAAAAAAGATTTATAAAACAAAGAGAAGGCGGACCAGTGAGTTTCTTCCCCACCCCCTCGTCCCTTTCAGAACGCTTCCGAAACAAGACGTGCCACTCAAAACTCATCTGACAAGAACAACCATGCCCTCATCAAAGTGTGTCAAAGGGAGACACTGTAAGGAAAAGTCCTTTTCTGCTAATGCTGCTGTTCTCATGCATATTTCACCAGGAACTGTCTCCAAATCTCCAGAGAGCTGACGTGATATAACAAGATTCTTGAGTGTAAATATACCTAAATGTTGCGTTTGGCCCTCAGAGACAATGTGATTTTCACTTAATTAGCAACAATTCTCCACACAGCTGTGCAATATACCGACCTCAAACCATTCAGACTGATGCAGAAAAAATGAGCGCAACAGTGTAATCTACGATGTGAACAGAAGTGCGTTTGTGCAAGAACATCTGAAGAGAATTTACATTATGTTTGGCCAATATCAGCACTGCGGCTCGATAAAAACAAACATGCCGTTTGGAAGATTGTGGCGGTTTGGATGGGCAAGAGAGAGAGAGACAAACGAAACATCTCCTGTGGCTTCTCTTAGGGTTTCTGACGTGTCTATGATATGTCACACTAAGCCCGTCTCTCGGCTGCAGGTGCATTAGTGATGGGTCATAAACACAGAGACACATGGGTCTGTGGTGTTTCTGGATTTATCCGGCTTGACTGCCAGTGAACGCTCTCCACTATTCCCTTTCCATTACAGTACTTACACACACACACACACACACACTCAACCCTTATGGAGAGTTTCAAAGCATGCTTCAAATGCACCAGTAGCACTGATGCTACAAGTGGACATAAACAGCAAATTAAATGCAGGAAACTATTTTAGAGTGCTTGTGCAATAATAATAATGAAATAATAAACAGCTCGATTTTCAATGTTATACTTTAGAATAATTAATACATTACTGCTATTTTTAAATAAATTGATACTTTTATCCAGCAAATATGCATTCAATTGATAAAAGATGACAGTAAAGAATGTATTTAAAAAAAAAGATATATTTCCAAATAATGCTGTTTTTAAACTTTCCGTTCATCAAAGAATCCTGAAAATGCAGTATAACCATCTTATGATAATAACCATCTTATGACTAATGATAATAGGAATAATAATCATAATACATGTTTCTTGAACACCAAATCAGCATTGGATGGATGGATAGAATTGTTATAATTTTTTAGAAAATACATTAATACTAATATATTAAATATATTTCTTTTATGTTAATATATAGAGATGCAGTCTCTTCATAGAACCCCAGGGAAAGGCCATTTGAGTAACGAATCATGGTTTGCATTGGTCTGTTTATCGTCCTCCATAATGCTCTGGACCCTATTAAAGAGGTGCTTCCTCTGACACAAATTCTACTTTCTTTAATTAGATCAATGATTGCGCTTAATTACTCAAATAGGCTCTGTGGCATCAGCGCCAAAGCGATCAAAGCTGAGAAAGAGAGAGACCTGCATGGAGAAACTGAATCGTAGGCCTGTCATCGTCTCCGCAGGGGCCGGTATTAGCATAATGTGCATTAGAAATTTGACAAATAAAAGCACTTTTGGGAAAACAAACCAGGAAAATAATTACGAATCAAGTGGCGTAAACACAGCCGAGTGCTGCTGACACTTTGGAAGTCTTTGATCCATGCGAGATGAATCCCAATGCAAACTCTTGGGAAGAAACAAAAAAAGGGGATAAGTTTAATATTGCAGTAGCCCCATGCTAACAGGCTAACAGCTAATGAGTGAAGTGTCTATGTTGATACCTCTCTGAATGACTGGTTTGTGCATCTTTATTGCAATGAGAGCTGTTACTAGCGAGATTGTACACCAGAGAGCTCAATCTGACTGCATAAATACAGCCAATCCTTCTCCCTCTGAAACCCGTCACCTTGGTTATGATGGGCGCTGCATGGTGTTAGCGCTTGGCTGTTTGAAGTGCAGAGGTGGACAGGGTAAAAGTAGCTTGTCTGGCGGAATCTTGCGCTGTGTTAATTAGAAGTGGCGTGTGTTTATGTTTGTGTGTGAGTGTGTGTGTGTATGTGTCCAGGCAAGAAGAGAAGGCTGGCTGTAAACCCAGTGGGATTTGAAGCCCATGAGCAAAAGCTGTCAAGAGCGACTGGAGATCCACACGCTGTCAGAGAACATTTCACGGCAGCCAGCAATAGACTCAACAGGCACACACACATAAACAAAGAAAAATAGACACATTCTCAAAGAGTCACATATATTTCCACACAAGTTGGTGCCTCAATCTCATGAAAAGACAGATTTCACACCTCACACAAACTTTATGTCGTCTTTGTGTCATCCACACGTTGTTACAATTGTATTCTGGGTACACAGAGGTGTCCAGATTACATTCCACTCAATGTCTGCGGCCCAATTTGCATGCTATCCATCCTAAATTACATGCAACATTGGAATTAGCATGTCCCAGATCATAGTTTGTTGGAAATAGCATGCCAAAAGTACCCAGATGGTATGCTATTATTGGATTTTCGGGAAAGAATTGTTGGATAATATTTCCCACAACCCCTTACGCAACAGAAGAGAAGGATTGATGGCTCTCTGCTGACTCCGCTTAAAAAAATGTAAAGGATGCAAAGCAGAAGCTGCCACGGCAGTTTTAATAAAGCAATAAAACTGTGCATTACATTGATTTCACCACAGTTAAAGGGTGTTCTAATGCACATAGTTACTTTTATTACATTAGTATAAACTCTCCTCCCACTTGGATCTGAAATATATCTACAAAGTGGAAATTTCGCATAAATTTGTACAATTTTTAGAAAAAAGAATGAAAGTCCAAATCAAACCGTCAGTGGGGCGTAAGCAGAAAAAACGTACAAATTAGTTTGTACGAAATTACACAATTTAGCCACCAATTCGCTATACACAAAATAGCTACGAATTGCCATCAGAATGTGTTGCTTATGCTAACAAATTGAATTCAATAGCCTAACTGTAGGCTTTATTGTGGACAAGCAACAAAGCAACTTTAAATCAGCATTAAATCAGCATTCTCAGTCTGAACAGTTTTATAAATATGCATGAAGCTATGTGACGTATTAAAAAACTATAAGTTAATAAATGCAGACAGATAGATATACCATAAAATATCTACCATTATATTCTAAATTAACTCTTTGATTGAAAGGGGGTATTTGGTCTTTACCAAATAAGGAAGGAAGTATTTACATGTGTCATTGATTCATAAACCTACAAGCATATTTCTCTTAAAGCCTATTTCATAATCATAATAGACTATACGTGAGGCACTGAACCTAAAATGCAGTTTACTCTACATTATTAAAATTTCAGTGTTTTATGACTTCCTTTGAGCAGATCATGTTTTAAGAAACCTAAATCCAGCACGAGGAATGACCGTAATGGCTGGGACAAATGCAAGTGCTAACTACATTACAGCGACAGCCAAACTGCTCATTAGAGGAAAATAGTCTTTTTTATTAGAATAAAATCCCTGAAGTTTCTTGTTTCATCCTACCTCACCTAACCTTTCTTTCGATTGCATTCGGTTTTCATTCTCTATTGTTTGATATAGTGACATTGTCCTGAGATTTTTCCTTATTTTGAGATAAATAAAAGATAATGAAACCCCCTTGAGCAAAGAGGGAAAATTTAATTCCAACAATTCTTCAAACGGATTTAACCGAGTTAGAGAGAGAAAGAAAACATCGGCTAAAATCAAAAACAAAGCAAGCTGGAGAGAGAAAACTCCAATAAATACCCAAGCAAGTCCCTTCGGCAAAAAATTATTTATTGAGCAACAAACACGACTGGGTTTCAATTCTAGAGATATTTTCTTGACCTATGCCACCATTACTGGCTGAGAACAGCATTTTCTTTTTAAAATAAAACATTTAAAAGCATTTTCAACTTTTTTCAACAGAAATGTGTGATATAAACTCAATTGCGAGTTATAAAGTTATTCTTTTTTCCCTCAGAATTGGACTTTAAAATTCACAATTGCGAGTTTATATCACAACTCTGAGAAAAGAAGTCAGAATTACAAGAAAAAATTGTATTGTTCACTGCGTGAGAACATGGTGGGACGTGAGAGCGGCGTGGCTCGTCGGACATAGCAACAGTAACTAAAGGGGGCGGGTCTTTGCGAACAGTAAATTACCCTTTTAATTTTTATTTATTGGCGGAAACAAGCTTCCATATTACATCATGACGACAAATAAAAAAAACAGAACTGTGACAAACGTTGCAAATTTATTATAAAGGAACACTGAAATAAGTACATTGCATAGGTATTCAAACCCTTAACTCAGTACGTGTTGTCATATGTGATTTTAGAGTAGAGATGCACTGGCTCCTTTAAGAGCAGCGGCGACACGATGATGTCATCAATGTTAGACCAGCTTAATCCTGCTGCACAAGGGGGTAATCCCATAGATATCCATAATAAAGGCTAGATGTCTTATGGCCGATTCTCTGTCTGATCACCGGCGGCCATCTTGTCACAGGCAAGTTTTCTGGCGGCTCTGTGGTGCCTGATGTAAGATGAGTGATCAGCACGAACACAAATACTCTTATCTCGTTGAAATCTTGACGGATTTACAAACGGTTTGGTTTCTTACAAACGTTATTAACGTGGCTATAACTATGGATGATTATTTATTTATAGACTTATTATTCATAAGTGTGCAGTGTCATAACTACATATCTGACGTTTATAACAAACCAGACCGTTTGAAAATCGGTAGAAAATTGAGCAAGTTATGGTTATTTAAAAAGTACATGCACCATTAAAACACAATGTTACGAGTGAGCGAGCTGCCTGTGGCAAGATGGCCGCCAGGTGCGGACGTCGACCTCCATTGGGCAGCAGCGCGGACGAGACATCTAGCCTTTATTATGGATATCTATGAATCCAGCAGCCGGAAACTGAAGCTTCTTGGGAGCCGCCATTGTAGCTGGCTATCTCCTGCTGTTAGCACTCCATTGACTCCCATTCATTTTGGCGTCACTTTGACAGCGAATAACTTTACATCTGAGGCGTCCAAAGACTCCATTTGTCCATTGTTTATTTCTTAAGAAACGGGACAATGGATAAAAGGCTCCATTACTTTGTATCTTCCGTTATGGCCCCGTAGAAGCCGTTTTTGTAAAAATAGGCTAACGATTGCGTCATAACCACGGGACGCTCTGTCGCACAGTAGAGAAATGACCGTATAGACAGGAGGAGAAGCTCGTAGGCAATCGTTTACTGTCTATGAGGCAATCGGGTGGACATGGAGGCATAAAGTCAAGGGAGAAGCTCATAGATAGAGAGTTCATAAAAGCAACGGGACAAAATATTTCAACAACAGATTTGTTTCAGATTTCAATTCAGATTTGTCTCGGCACAGCTACTAGAAGGTCAGAACGGTTGCTCACGTCACATCTCCATCGTCAAGCTCAGTGTGAGCCGGCGCAGTCAAATGTGCCCATTGTACGCTAGCAATATTATGTTAAATTCCTCCTTCTCTATACTTAAATTCATACATTTATTGAATCAAATTCTCTTTTCAGTTTTACCCTATTTCCAGTCATCCATTAAACGAAGTGCACTGGGTCTCCGCTTCAGTGTGGTGATTGGCAGAGTTATCTGTCGGTCAATATAGGCAAGGCGCATTGGGCTGAGTTAAAGCACCTTTAAAGCCTTTTTCCATATGATGTGACAAGCTTTGCACATCTACATTTGCCGATTTTCTGCCATTCTTCTCCTCAGATCCTCTTAAGCTCAGTCAGGTTGGATGGGGACTGTAGGTGGACAGACATGTTCAGGTTACTCCAGAGATGTTCGATGGGTTCGAGCTCTGGCTGGGTCACTTAAGGACATTCACAGAGTTGTCCATAAGCCACTCCTCCATTGTCTTAGCTGTGTGCTTTGGGTCATTGTCCTGTTGGAAGGTGAACCAGTCTGCCCAGTCCGAGGTTCTGAATGATCTGGACTAGGTTTTCATTAAGGCTAACTCTATATTTTGCTGAGTTGAGCTTTACTTCTACTCGGACGAGTCCCCCAGTCCCTGCTACTTAAAAACACCCGATCCACACTTTACTGTTGGGATGGTATTCAGTGCATGGTTTCCTCCATACATGATGCTTGGAACTAAGGTTCATCAGACCAGAGGATATTGTTTCTAACAGTCTGAGAGAGAGTCCTTTGGATGCTTTTCTGCTAATTCCGAGTGGGTTTTCATGTGTCTTCACTGAGGAGATGCTTCAGTTTGGCCACTCTGCCATAAAGCCCAGATCAGTGGAGTGTTACAGTGATGTTCGTCCTCCTTTTAAATTTCTCCTATCGCCATATATTATCATAGAGCTCAACCAGAGTGACCAGTTTCTTGGTCACCACTCTAACCAAGGCCCTTCTCCACCGATTGCTCAGTTTCGATCAGATCAGCTCTAGGAAGAGTCCAGGTTGTTCCAAACTTCTTCCCTTAAGGATTATGGAGGCTACATTCTTCTGTGAACCTTCAACACAGCAGGTTTTGTTTGTAGTCTTCCGCAGATCTGTGTCTCGACACAATCCTGTCTCTGAGCTCTACAGCCAGTTTATTGACCTCATGGCTTGGTTTCTGCTCCGATAAGCATTTTTAGCTTTTAGAGGTTTTCATGAAGAGGTGTGTGCCTTTCCAAATCAAACCCATTCAATTGAATTTGCCACAGGTTAACTCCGCTTAAAGTGTAATATCTACAAGCGAAATTGGAACGTTTCTGAGCTAAATGTCAAGTGTCTCAGAAAAGGGTGTGAATACTTATGCGAAGTAATTACTTCCTTTTTTTATTTTTAATAAATTTGCAAAGTTTTCAAAAATCTGCTTTTTTCTTTGTCATTATGGAGTATGGAGTGTAGATTCATGTAAAAAAAAACTAATTTAAAGTAGTTTAACATAAGGTAGAAACATAAAATGTGAAAAAAAAAAATTAAAGGGTTTGAATACTTTCATGAGCCACTGTATACAAGGACCACTAATGGACCAGAGTTCTTTGAAAATTGTCTGGGCGATTATGAGATTTCACGACCCTTTCCTCTTCTGTTAAAAATGACAAGAAATGTGTCATTATCTCTATGATTAAGATAGTCTCAAACTACATTAAAGCTCCATACATATACTTCAATTTAAGGAGAAAAAAAGTACTTTCTATCTCTAATGTCACGCATGCTGTTAGAGACGTCTGGTTTGGCCCAATGTGACCAGTGGCTATGTCTGATCTTCGTTAATTTACCATTCAAAAATAGATAATTATATATGGAATAATAATTCCATTTCAGGAGGACGGAGATAAATTACGACTATAAAAGCAGAAAAGAATGGGGAGGAGACGGAGGGCAATAATCAGAAAATGAGCACAACTCGCCGGCCCATTACCAACCCTTTAGCTTTCTGCATCTTTGCTCAAGAGAGAACTGGAATCTCTCATAACAGCGGGACTACTTCATTGAAAGCTCTTTAAGAAAACATTAAGAGCAAGTTCTAGAATGTCTGGGGCAATTAAAATCAAAAGAACATGGTTATTAATGTGAAGACGTTTTGCCATTCTTCCTTATGGCTTTACTCATCCATTTATGGAGAGGTGCTAGAATGCTCTAAATGTTTGAAACGAGCTTAGATTGAAAAGTCATGCTTCTATTCGTGCACTGACATTTTTAGAGTTGATTAATTACTCAGCTTATGAATGATTGATTATTTGTTTCTCACCTATCAAACATTAGCATTTAGCTTATAGATTTCTAATTAAACATGCTTTGGCCGTTCTGAAACCAAAAGCCATTAGTTACAGTTTATGCTACAGAAACAGCTAAATAAAGCAACATAATCACTATCTTTCACCTAGATGCAGAGAGGCATGTCTCAGCTCTCCTCTTCACTGGTTTGTAGTGGTTTTAATTAAAAGATAAGAATGCTTTTACATTCAACAGTCATTTGGTTAACCCCTTCATCAACTTGTTTTAATACATAAATATATATAAACTGGTGTACCATAATATTTATTAAAGTTATAATTAATTATAAGTATTATTATTATATTGTAATTAGTATTTTATAAATATACAATTTTAAGCAACTATATTTATATTTTTTTTGATTATATACATTTCTTATATATATTTCTTTATACAATATTTTAGTTTTTTATAAAAACATTGTGTTCAATATTATAATTTATATGTATAATATAAATAAATACAATTTAACCTATCTCTAATTTGTGTAAAACATAGCCTACACTTCTACTTGAATGACTCAATGACATTGCAGAGCATCTGCTGTGAGTTCAGATAAGTCACTCTCTCCATCTTGCCATTTAATTCTTTCTTTGTCGTCCAGACTCCCCTTAGTTCTCATTATCCCAAATGCCACAGTGACTGCTGCCACCTGCCCCACCTCCAGGCTCAGGGTCCCTCCTCAGTTTGGCTCTTAGAGGACATCATTACCAAATCCCTTATTTAGTACTAACCTTCAGAAACATTCCTTCTTGTTCCACGGCGAGAGGAGAGTGAGGCTGACCTGCACCGGCAGACCCTGAGTCATGGTGTTAATTGTAGCCCGGCTCCAAAACAGAGCAAAATCATTCCTCATAATGCCATTCACAAACCTTATCAGAGCTTCAGGACATTACAGTATCTGAGCTTTGTAAAGTACACGTGACTGGATAGTTCTTAGAGATACAAAAACAAGATACAATATTAGTTCTTTATGTAATCGACACCACATACAGATACTTACTTGTTTTAAGCCTACAAAATATTTGCCAATGGGGTAGAAAAAAGTAATTCGAGATGAATTTTCTGTAAACAAGTCTTACTATCGTACACAGTGTTGCTAAGTAAATTTAGCTTGTTTTATTGATGTTTTGGGACTTTTGTGAAATTACTGCTTAAGATTTTTTTTATGTATAAGAAAAATTCTAACACCAATTCTCCAAATCCCACTTAATCCCTTCAAGATGTCGACAATCAAATTCAGTGTCAGCAAGCACTGAGAATCACTAATGATTCTCATCAAAGTGAGAAGCCTTCTGGAAATACACAAGATTCACACCAGACTCCAAAATTGATGAAAGATTTATGCATAAACATAAATCAATGAACAAGTTCGATTATCGGTATTAGAACTGGCAGAAATAAAAGTTTCACAAAGTGGTCGCAATTATAAAAAAATAAAGTAGCAACTGTGAGAAATAAAATTGCAATTAAGATAAAGACAGAATTACAAAAATAGGTTTTTATCTTTGCTTGAAAACAAAACAAACCATGCACTGCTTTTTCGCACAACGTTTGGGGGCTAATTATACATACAACTAAGCAAGTCGGGAGCCACAAAATAAAAGCTGATGGCCCAGAAGCAGCCTGCAGGCTGTTGGTTGAGTAATTTGGGTGTAGAATATGATGCTCACTGGACTTCATGCCTTCTCACAGAGGTCTCTCAAAAACAAGCGCTCATTGAGACTCACCGGTGGTCTTACACAAATCACAGACAAATCCTGTGGTATTTACCACACAAGCCGAAGTCTTCACCATTACGCGATGCCATCTGGGCTTTTGAATATCAAACAAAACACGAGAATGATGATCGCTTCCCCGGCAACAACTCTCATAGAGAACAGCCATGCTACGAAAAACTTCATTGCCTTTTTTCCTTCAATCATTTCAACTTTGACCTTGATCCCAAAAGCTTCATAAATCAAAGCCGCTGGCCGTCCATGTTACAATCGTCAAGCAATGGATTACACCTTGCACTTGGGATGTGAGATCCATTAAATTGCAATTTAGCCGAAACTTATTTCTCAAAACAAGGGAAAGTGCCAGTCATCAGTTTCATAGGAGCGAGTAACACTGGCTCTCTGGGGTTCACTCAGAGACTGATGAGTGGAAAGATTAACACTTCATTTACAGTCCCTGCAGACACACCGTGACCATAATGAGACACGGGAAACACAGGAAAACAAAATTGATGTGCTTTCTTTCAAGCAGCGTTGGTCTGCAATGGAGGGAAATGTTTGAAATGAAAATACCAGTTTTTCTTAGTGTATAGTATATTTTGCTCTGTTAACCTCAATTAACTTCAGACTAACAGGTAAAGTTGATTTTATTGTTCAAAGATTGTTATTTTTTTATACTTAACAATTATGCACAATATCTACAAAATACTGTACATGCATACAAAGATACCAATAGTACAATTCAGCATGACAGTAACGGAGTAGTAAAGGTCAAGAGCTAATGGCAAAACTAGCACAAACAACTGAGGCAATTCTTTTGCCACAATCGGAATAAATCCCCTTTTCCTGGTCTCTTTGGAACACATAGGGATTTCTGAACACAGAAAACAGGAACATCTTCACCATAAAATATAGATGTGTAAAGAACAGGCCTGAGCTAAGAAATTGTGGACAAAAAGAGGTTAAAAACAAAAAGAAGCCAACCGAGCAAGGAATTAAGAGTTACTCCTACAGTAGGAGAGTGTTTGAGTAATACAGGAGCCCTCTGACATCAGTCAATGACTGTAGACACATCATCCGTTAGAGCCCAATCACGATGAGGTTCCACACCATCTATCAGCCAAGCTCTTTCTCCACTCCTACAATTAGTATTGTTCCAGTCTCAGCCTCCCTCTCAGCCCTGCGCCGCCTGTCTCCCCGATGCCGTGTCGCCCTGATGAATGCACCTCTCTCGCCTCCATTGATTTCTCTTCAGGCTCAGGTCCTTTGTTTGATTTGCTAAGTACTGGAGTGCTATGACTGAGGTGTTGCACAAATTTCCCTCCCTCTGGCTCCCTCTTCCCATGTCTTCATGTGCCTACTTCTCCCCAAAGGCATGACTCCACTCAGGTAGAGATTATTTTTCACAAGGCAAACACAGTGATCTATAAAGCCGTGAACTTTAGCCAATGCTCTGGCCTTTCGTCCCCACTCTCAGACAAGACAAGCACAAAGAGTTGTCTTCTTAAACAGGACAAATACAGTTTGTCAATATCTGTGTGGGGAATAACGACAATGAGGCCAGACCGGTATATGAAATCCAAACTGAACTCCTGCTGGGTTGTCAGCATGCCTCCTTTTTTTTTTCCTTTTCCCAAAGTGCTTGCAACAAGGACATGGAAATAGATAAACATGCCGGCCTAAAATATCCCATTTCATCCAGACCTTGGAGATTCCCAGCATGGAAGTCATTCAAGAGCAACTAATGAAATAAAAATCTGCATTGTGTCCTCACTGCTATTCTGCCACAATAATTACATAAGTTGCTCAATTACTAATAATGCCGGAAGATCGTTCTGTAGCTCAACTGGATGTGCATTTGCCCGCTCATGCGAGCAGCTGCAAGTACGGGTGTTCTCTGCAAAGCAGCTGCTTCAAAGTCTGACAGTAAACAGGTATCAAATGTATGCAGTACTTGGTGCTACAAATAAGGCAGAGAGAATCATAACATTAGATATTTTGAAAATATTGGTAACAAGCTGATACTTTTGGCATCCATAGTTAAGACAGCAAAAAATAATACTGGCAAGTTGAATTGCCATCTGAGCTATACTGTGCCTTCTCGTTACTATCTAACACGTGTAAACTGTCACAATTCAGGCCTCTGCGTCCTTGCACATGTGTGTGCACGTTATGGAGCGTCAGTTCACTTGGGACGATCCTCAGCGGGAGCAGGAAAGAACAGCAGGGGGGCTGAGAAGCGAGCCTTGAGGCACTCCTACAATACCCCCACCCACTAAATATGGATCATTACACAAGCGTTTATGATCTCATTTATCCTCTCTCTTCTCCAAGGCCCACAGACACTAATCAATTTGTGTGGCTTCTTTTGATCTGTTTATAGATGCTGTTGGCATGTTAAAGGCTTGATTGAATCCCAGGCCAAATATCAGCAAGGGTTGACATGTTCATCCTGTGTTCATTTGGGTTCGCTGTTTGAAGACACTCTGCACAAGCTTATTAAGAGCTGGGTGTGTGAAGATCATTTTGTGTGTGTATGTGTGTGTGCAGCAGTAGAAGGAAATTACTAATGCATTTGGCACACTGTGAGGCATCTCTTCAGGGAATGAGGACTGTGGGAGGAGAGTGACAAACCAATGTGACAAATGAAGAACGCATTAATGGAGGGACAAACGGAGGGGGAAAAAAGAGGTGAAGACACGTGAGCAATCAGGTAAAAGTGAAAGAAAGAGAGACAACAAGAGTGAATGAAGCTTGACTGTCAGGTGAAAAGCACCATGAGCCTTTAATGCTGTCAGTTATAGAGGCCAAAAGATCTGACAACAATAGCACGGTGACGGCCATAAAGTAGACAAGAAGCAGGCCTCTTGCAGGACCCCGAATGCCACATTCATAATCCGCCTGCCGATTCCCATCAAACCTCCCGGCTGCTGCCTGACAGACTCTCTCAGCCCAGCCGCTGACGTCACGCAACACACGCCTGTAAGTTATAGAGCTCAGAGATAATGTTTTCAGGGAATCTAGGAAGTGTGGGAACGTGCTTCTGAAAAAACTCTTACTCCAAGGGACACATTTAAGATTATTTAAGGATAGGATATATTAAATGCAAATACAGTGGTGGTACATCTGTCCAATGCATACAAAATCAGTAGAAGCTTTAAAACGTGTATAGATAGTATTGGTGTGTTGTGAGTTTGCGTGTATGTCCAAGGGATATTGTGTGGATGTACATATTTTCTTAACAAAAATGTATTCCTTTGACAGAACAATATGGTAGGAGAAAATGAAAGGCCATAAATGAGCCAAAAACATGAAATTGACAGAATGATGGATGCAAAAAGAGAACAAAAAGAGACATGTGCCTTCCTAAACAGCATTTTCATCCATGACGGTGGACAGAATAGCAAGAAACCATTATATATGCTCTAAATTTATTTTCATTGTTCAATCTAATTAAAATTGAAGTTGAGCCATGTTACTCAATATTTGTGGATCTTTTAATCTTAAGAGTTCTTCAATCTCTTTTGGAAACTATATGCTATTTTGTTGCAACGTTCTGCACGTTGTCACTGCCTATAAAGAACGTTCCATTTTGATGAAGATGTTCCCTTAGAAGGCAGCTGTCTAGGCAGTGACCGGCAAGGAAGCTCACTGGGTTTCAAACACAGAGCTGTCGCGTGTGACATGCCCTATAGGTGAGTGGGCACTGTGCCTCTCCTGTCTTCGGGTGACCCTGATTCTCGCCCTGTCACCTGCTGCTAAATTGACTCTTATGTTCCAATGAACCAGGACTGAAAAGCTTCTTTAAAGTAGCACAGCGGGAGAAGCGAGGATAGATGATTTGATTCAATTTAAGGCAGAAGGCTTCAGCCCTACAGAGCCACAGTGTTGAAAGCTGGATGCTAAATGCAGAGGTGCTATTACCAGAGATGGATTAATTAATTTTCTGCTTGTCGCTTTACTGAGGATGACAGCGGCACAGACTCCAGTGAGCCAGAGAGGAAGAGTACTTGCACACTCGCAACTTCACACAATTAAGCATGAAAGCAATTTAGGAGGATGAGGACATGACACACGTCTCTTTCTGCACAGCTCTGAGGCTAAATACATTACCTGCACATCGCCTATATTTAATGTGTGTGGGGGTGGGTTAGAAAGAACAAAGGAAGGCGAGCGCATGAAGACAAAGAAGGCAACAGGAGCTTCGTTGGTATCAATACACTATCAGAAAAGAATAAATACAAATACATTTTTTAAAGATATGATACCATGGTAAAACATGCACCAGCAGAAGATAAAATGATCCACTGCACCTTGCTACATGGCAACCTTACACCAGAATCACCTCTAGACTATTGCGTTCACACACATTCAAAATCCCAATGTAGTCCCTGAGTATCAGGGTAATGCTATGACACTGATTGAAACACCTTAAAGTAGCATTATTTATCACCGTAAATCAGGGCCGTAAACACTATAGACACTGAGGGGGACAAGTCCCCCCTAATAATTAGAAATGGTTACATTTTCTCCCCTAATATTTGCTATTGTTAATGCCGGTTTGCACAGTAATGCACTTCATTTAGCACTGCTCTGTATGTTGTTAGGATGAAATAATTTCTTTTGAGCAAGTTTCAGTCATAACTCCTCAATGCCAAAATGACTGAGATGGCCAATCACATCAAAGGTGGCAGGCTTTACCCTTCAAAGAAGACAAACATGAACTTCACAGTGGCACTCCAGGTTTAAAGGGGTGATGAACTGAGAAATCAAATTTTCCTTGAGCTTTTGACATCTAAGAGGTCACCATATTATAAGAATATCCTGTAAGTTTCAGAACTGAAAACGTCCTTGTTAGTCCAATAAATGCTTTTATTGACACCAGGCTCAGCAAACGACTCGTTTTTCAAACTGGGGAACTATGACGTCAAAGAGGATAAAACACCACCCCCGCAGAAGAAGATCAACGCCTACTTCAACACGGCCGGTTTAGCCCCGCCCACCGATTCGCGCATTACAGGCATAGCTAAATAACATAGGCCTACCTCGTGATGACAAACCGGATCGAGCTACCGAGCAGTAAACATGCCGTTTACTAAATAATGTGCAGTGCCTGGTTGTGGAAGAAGACAGTCGCTGCATAAGCTTCCTCTGGATTCCAATAGGAATGCATGGTTAATTTATTTTGAATGAGGTTCCAGCTGATGTGGGTAAAACATTGTCCGTTTGTTCGCTTCATTTCGCCGAGGACTGTTTTGTAAACAAGACACAGGTCGAGACAGGATTTGCAGACCGATTAAGATTGAAAAACGGTGCTGTGCCTTCTATATTGGATCCGACAGGAATGGTGCAACACACTTATGTGAGTAAAATTTCTAATAAAAAAAAATAAAAAAAAAATCTAATAGGCTAGTATTGCATTGTTACAGATCGTTTGATATCTAATAATTATGTGTACGTGTCTAATCAGTCGCAGAAGAGTCCAAGATTATGGAAGATTATGCATGCATAATTGTTTCACATTATTGGTAATTTTTTTAAGTTTGACAAAAGACTTTCACTATCGTATTCGCTTACACTATAATATCAAATTATAAAAACATTAAAGATAGCCTACATTAGAAGTAGCATAAACAATTAACAATAACTTACCACGCTGTCACAGGCTGAAGTATCCGTTGTATTTGAGGTGTTGTTGGTTCATTGTCCTGCGATTCGGGATCGGACTCTGGGTCGAACATGTATGGGCGAATCATTCCGGTTGCCATTTTACAACATTGGAAGTTTTGAAAACAATTTCCCCCACGTGCACTGACAGGTGAGTTGAAACTCATTATTATGTAAAACTGTTATCCACTCACAGCAGTGGGCGTTTACTTCCAAGTCTTCAATGCGAGACGCCCATAAAAACCGAGCGTTTTTGAGCTAGGCTCAAAACTAGGGTAGAAAATAGCCTATTACTTATTAATTTTGATGTTTTTGAATGTAAAAACCAAGCGAACGTCATAAGTTGACCTCAGACAACAATATAATTAAAAAAAAAAAGCCAGTTCATGACCCCTTTAACAGAGTAAGAGTGCAAGTTAAGATGTAAACATTTAATATCTGACAACTTTTTTACGATAGAAATGTTCTACGACAAACTTTTTTTTGGTCAAATTTCGACGTTTTGAATTAAAAATATAGGTGATTTATGAAATTCATAATTTAATGCGACAAGAAAGGAAACATTAACAGAGCCGTTTTCATCATAAAAGGTATGCTTAAGAGTTAATTTGTACATATTTTACAATAAAATTATAATTTGAAAATAGCTCAAATAGATTATAATAAATTCTAGTTATTTTATTGTGACATTCTCAGTGCGAAAAAACAAAACCATGAGAAAAATACATTTATATTTCATTCATACTCAAAAGTATATATGAACTGAATTAAAATTGTACTGTTTTACTCAATATTTCTGTATGCTATATGTTTAATGTATCTTTATGTATATACCACATCACTAGCTAAGGGACAGTTCAACCAAAAACTATTTTTTTATTTTTACAATTTACTCGCCCTTATCCAGTTTCAAAGCTACATAACTTTATTTCTTCTGTGGAACACAAAATGAAATATTTGAAAAAGCGGTTTCAATTGTTTAGGTCCATTCAATGAAATTGAACGGGGTCCCCATAAATGTCTATTATATGGACAAAAACAATTTCTTTTGTGTTTCACATGAGAAAGAAAAGTTTGAAACAACATGAGGGTGAGTAAATAATGAGTGAACTATTCCTTTAATTTCTCTAGTAGTTTCAAGTGGTGCGGAAAATGAAACCAAAAAGAATCTCTTCAAAAGTGTGAATGGATTCTTCATCGGACTCTTCACTCTTCATCTCAAGGGAGACGAAAGCCTCTTTAGAGTCGAGCAATGCCCTGTGAAACCCACAAACGGCTCTCTTAATGTCCTCACGTAAATACACCCTCAGTACACATCGTTCTTGCATCGCCTTCTTCTCCTTTCCTCTCCATTGCAACACACTGCAGGCTCCCTCCATTGATTTCATGGATGAACACACAAAATTAGAATGCTTGCCAATAGATGTGTGTAGAAGACTTGACAGGGCACAGCTAATTAGCAATGCTGATGACCGGCTTAATTAACCACGTTCTGAAGAGTGTCAGAAAAGGAAAGAGAAGGATAAACCCATTTTGCACACATTTTTGACCATGCTAACTTAAGCTGAAGCTGGGTCCTTCAAACCCAGAATTGGAGCTAAACTGTGTTTGATTAGGGTTGGAGTTAAAGGGTTGGAGGTAGAGTTGGAGGTAGGGTTGGAGGTAGAGTTGGAGGTAGAGTTGGAGGTAGGGTTGGAGGTAGAGTTGGAGGTAGGGTTGGAGGTAGAGTTGGAGGTAGAGTTGGAGGTAGGGTTGGAGGTAGGGTTGGAGGTAGGGTTGGAGGTAGGGTTGGAGGTAGAGTTGGAGGTAGAGTTGGAGGTAGGGTTGGAGGTAGAGTTGGAGGTAGAGTTGGAGGTAGGGTTGGAGGTAGAGTTGGAGGTAGGGTTGGAGGTAGGGTTGGAGGTAGAGTTGGAGGTAGAGTTGGAGGTAGAGTTGGAGGTAGGGTTGGAGGTAGAGTTGGAGGTAGGGTTGGAGGTAGAGTTGGAGGTAGGGTTGGAGGTAGAGTTGGAGGTAGGCTTGGAGGTAGGGTTGGAGGTAGGGTTGGAGGTAGGGTTGGAGGTAGAGTTGGAGGTAGGGTTGGAGGTAGGGTTGGAGGTAGAGTTGGAGGTAGAGTTGGAGGTAGAGTTGGAGGTAGGGTTGGAGGTAGAGTTGGAGGTAGGGTTGGAGGTAGAGTTGGAGGTAGGGTTGGAGGTAGAGTTGGAGGTAGGCTTGGAGGTAGGGTTGGAGGTAGGGTTGGAGGTAGGGTTGGAGGTAGGGTTGGAGGTAGAGTTGGAGGTAGGGTTGGAGGTAGAGTTGGAGGTAGAGTTGGAGGTAGGGTTGGAGGTAGGCTTGGAGGTAGGCTTGGAGGTAGAGTTGGAGGTAGGGTTGGAGGTAGAGTTGGAGGTAGGCTTGGAGGTAGAGTTGGAGGTAGGGTTGGAGGTAGGGTTGGAGGTAGAGTTGGAGGTAGAGTTGGAGGTAGAGTTGGAGGTAGGGTTGGAGGTAGAGTTGGAGGTAGGGTTGGAGGTAGAGTTGGAGGTAGGGTTGGAGGTAGAGTTGGAGGTAGGCTTGGAGGTAGAGTTGGAGGTAGAGTTGGAGGTAGGGTTGGAGGTAGGCTTGGAGGTAGGCTTGGAGGTAGGGTTGGAGGTAGGGTTGGAGGTAGGGTTGGAGGTAGGGTTAGAGGTAGGCTTGGAGGTAGGGTTGGGGCGGCAGTGGTTCATGTAGATTGTCTACAAACCAGAAGGTTGGTGGTTCAATCCCCGGTTCCACCTGACCAAGTGTCGAGGTGTCCATGAGCAAGACACCTAACCCCAGCTGCTCCCGACGAGCTGTATGGTGCCTTGCATGGCTGACACCGCCGTCGGTGTGTGAATGAGTGTGTGAATGAGTGTGTGAATGAGTGTGTGAATGGGTGAATGTGAGGCAAAAATGTAAAGCGCTTTGGTGGCCATTGGGTCTGTGAAAGCGCTATATAAATGCAGTCCATTTACCATTAAACTCTGCAGGACAGTGGCCAACAGGGCCGGATTTAAAGAAAGCCTTGAATGTAGTTTTAACAGCCATTTTCTCTGACTAACATGCCACTAACCTTTTCTAGCCTGATTCATGCGTCTACTGCAAAGCGTCAGGAGAATCAGTTACTTTTATCCTTGTCAAACTGACTAAGGTGACTTGTTGAGCCGCGTCTAATGGGTTTACACTTGAAGAACACAAAGGGTCATGATAACTGGAAGCATCAGTTTGGCATCACAGGTGTCAAATCTGCTTCAATGCTTGCAGCTGAAAGTTAATATCACAAGTTCAACGTAGATTTAGCACTGAGGCTTTTAGCTAGTAATAAATCTCCTTAGAGGTCCAATGACAGATTTTGCCAAAGTGTTTTCCTTAGAAAGACATGGCCATGGTAACAATGTTGTGGCAGAATATTTTCTTGTCACCAAAGCAATAAATTATTCAGAGAAACTTTTCTACTGTTCCAATATTAATTTGTTTATTTTATTATAAGGCACAATTTCTGATTAAAAGATACTTTTAAGCCTCAAGTTTTGTAAAAACAGAATACAAATAAAACTGAAGTATTTCCGTTCCCAGATATGGCTCGGCCACCTCGTTCAAAATACATCTATGGGATGTATTTTGCCCTCTTATCCTCCACCAGGTGAAAAAGTACAGAAGGACACTGAGAATAATGACTGAATCAAGGTATTTTGGTAGTTAAAGGGATAGTTCACCCAAAAATGAAAATTCTGTCAATTACTCTTCCTCATTCACTTAAACCCATAAAACCTTTGTTCATTTTCTAAATAAAATTAGTATTTTCTTTTATAAAACCTGAGAGATTTATATCCCTCCTTCGAAAGTACAGGCAACCAAAACTTCCAACGGATCCAACAAAGACATTAAGGGATTGTAAAATGAATCGAGACATCGAGGTTTCATTAAAAAAATGACTTAATTTGTGTTTTGAGGATTCATCTTAAATCTTTTAACATGAGGGTGAGTAAATGATGCAAGATCTCTTTAACATGGCACATTTCTGAAGGTAAGATTATAATATTATAAATAATACATTAAAATTGTTTAAATAAAATAAAAACAAAACTTTGTATGAACTATGTAGTGGTAAGCTATCGTGAGATCATTCACTCAGACCAAAGAACAGGCCTCAGTCATTACACTAGAGGTTACTGGAATATCTACTCCTAGCGTCCTGTTGCAACAAAATCTGGTTTTATTCGGTCTTTAAGTACCGCTAATGCCTCTCTCTCCGCGTCTCATCTCCCTGGGGTGACCTGTTTTAGTGTGACATGACTAACCAGACTAATCTAATGGCTGGAGAAGAGAACCACTAAGTGCTAAATGCACTGAATAATTTAACACAGTGTAACTCTAATGAGGAGAGTCGGAACTGTACATCGAGGTATAGCCTGAGACTCAATGCATGTCCGAGGACACACTCACACGCTAATACACACAAACATTGTGCCGATCAAACTGCTTTTGAACCAGGGGAATCCCCAAATATATATAACAATAAACTACATAAATTAAATAAATAATTATATATATCTTTTTAATTACAAAAAAAATATGTAACAAACGTGCAAACAATGAAAGGAAAATTCAAGAGAACACGCTCGCGCCTCTCTCAGTTCAAGTCTAATGATAGTTAACCATCAATAAGTGACAAATGCACAGAGCATGAGTGACCTTGAAACGGTGTGTCTTCATCCCTGAGAAAAGAGCCGAGCTGACCCCACTTAAGAGCCAGGAGAGAAGGAAGACTTTCCTCATTGATTTATGGCAGCGAGGTCTTCCTGCATGTGGCGGCGTGCTCATAACGGAACACGCGCTGCCTTCACAATTTAATTAGAGCAGCCTGAATCTCAGCAGCGGTACTTCTGCTAGAACCACCATTTTTCATTCGCCTCATTAAACAAAAGCGTGGATTTCAAACCGTCCGCGGCTGGGTTATAGAGCAGCTTTCAAATGAGCTGATGAGCAGACAGAGGGAGGGGGGAAAGGAGAGATGGAAAAATAAATGTTAAGAAGATATTAATTTCATGGTTATTTGAAAACTCTGCTTTTTCTTTTTTTCTTTAAAGCTATTGGGATTCTGCAAGATAATAGTGAGATATTGCAAAATGTAAGATCTGCAGAAATGGGCAGAAGTCTTTTTATAGTGTATGCAAGATCACGTGACACTGAAGACACTGAAAATTCAGCTTTTCCATCACAGGAATAAATTACATTTTAAAATACATTCAAATAGAAAACAGTGATTTCAAATTGCAATAACATGTCATAATATTACTATTTTACAGTGCGTTTTTTTTTTCAGCACAAGGGACTTTAATAAAAACGTTAATAATACAGACCCCAAACGGTAGTGTGTTAACAGTAGAGTTCATTAAAAAATATCGTATACAATTTGCTTCTCATCTAAATATAAAGGATGCTGCAATACTTTTTATTTGAAACAAGACAAAATGATTATTTTTAGAATTATTTTTTGCAGTGTAGACTTCAGTGAAACATCCATAGGGGACGGAGAACGTACATGCCACGAGGCAGAGAAATATCACTCCTTGGAACAAAGGGAATTAGCTGGCATTAGACTGTACTTGGGCAGTGTTCATGGTCTATCTCAGAGGTGTTAAATCAAGAGAAAATGTGCTACAGTAAGTATTAAGCCTGGATCACAGAAAGGTGACAGCAGCATTAGCGACCTTCTTCCTGATTAACACGGCTTTAAAACACCAAGGAACAGAAGATGAAAATTGCTCAACATGACCAGCCGTATTCCAGTAGAGATTCCATTAAGTTTTGTGTCAATGTTTGTACTGAAACAAGAGATGCGGACATTGGAAACCTAAAAATATCAGGTCGTTTTCAAAATTGTGATTTTCAGGCCTGTGTCGTGTTCAGCTTGAAAACATTTCAATGGATAGAAATGGCTTTCTGTGAATGTTATAAATTGTATAGCTTGATTTTTACCCTTATTGTGTAATCAATAACCTCTTGAAAAGTCACAGATATTTGTAGTGAGAAACCCCTGAGAGACAATAGCCGTCTTCCAAATCCTAGAGTTCTGCCAAACTGGACAAAATTAAGAATTTGAAGGCAAAGTAAGCGCACTCCAAGGGTGTCCCGAAGGTTAAACAACATAATTGCTTTCTAAAATACCTCATTAAGGCCACATTACTGCATATATTCTTCATGGAGAGGGCAAAGCTAAAAATTCAGATTGTGGTCTATACAAATGTTGATATCAAATAAATCAGTCAATTATGAGGTTCCATGATGTGGTGCTGATTATAATTTGTAGTAGTCCATCCAATGCTACAGTAAAAACTACAGTAATATTTTTTTTTTTTATTTTTTTTTTTTTTTTACAATTTATTAATATTATTACTCCAGTCTTCAGTGTCACATGAACCTTCAGAAATCATTCTAATATGCTGATTTGGTGCTCAAGTAGCATTTCTTATTATTGTCAATGTTGAAAGCAGTTCTGCTGCTTAATATATATATATATATATATATATATATATATATATATATATATATATATATAGAGTAAAAACTGCAAAAAAATAATAGAACGTTAAAAAGGAGATATAAATCTTTTGTAACATTATAAATGTCTTTATTTTTATCAACTTAATGCATCCTCGCTAAATAAATGTATTGATTTCTTCATAAAAGTATTAAAGAAAATATCTTACTGACTCTAAACTAAGTGGAATTGTATATTCAAAACTCCCTCGATTTCCCCCAATATGTGTGTGTATCAGAGGTCGACCGACAGTGGATTTTACCGATACCGATAACTAGGTTGGACCATACTTGCAGATAATTGATTAATCAACCGATAGTTTTTAAAATGGAAAAAATAAAAAACGTAACACTAAGTAAAACAGTACTGAACTTTATAACAAAAAAGTACTGAACCATGAAAATGCACCAAATTAAATAAATATAAAAAATATACAAATATGAATATGTCAATGTATAGTCTCACTTTATTGGCTTCTATTTTAGAACACTTGATGATCTAAACTTGACGATGTTCCACCAATCAACTAATTAATCAGCAAAACCGACGAATCGGTCGACCTCTAGTGTGCATGCTTTGAATTTTGATTCTTATTAGAGTATTGCATTGTTAGCTTAGCATCAAACTATTGTAGTCAATTGTACCTCAAATATCCCATGCGCTTTACATGAGAAGGGCTATAAAGAGTGTTCCAAATCATCACTTATGAGGTTCCATGACAGTTAGGTAGGAAGGAGTAGATAACAAGGTAGCTCAAAAGGTTTCAAAATAGAACTAATATCATTAAAATCCAAAACTGAAACACAATCCTGTACATATAACCTAATAAAAGCACATTACTCAACATAAGCTAGAGTAACTCGACAGTGTTCTTCTCCATTACTCAGGAACAGCCACCTCCAGATAACTGCAACCTGAAGCCCTTTTCTAAAGGCTCAAAGTTTACTTTGCTATGAAAAAGAAAAGAAGAGGAGGAGGGTGGTGACCTTCCTCCTCATCCCACTCAAGGACTCTCATCAGGCCAGAGGCGGCGGGTCAGCGAGGGTCGAGGTATGAGGGAGCTTCAGGACGTGATCTGATTCTGAGCACTGAGAAGGTCTAGCATTCTGAAGGCACTATTTCAGACCGAGATGGAAATGATTAGCAATTGTCTTCCTTTCATCTCCAGCTCTCCCAGTTAGCACACACGCTTGCGAAAGACTGTCTGATCTGGATAACTTTGCTATCTATTTTAAGCATCTTATTTGTGTACAAACTTCTGAAAAACAGCTTGAAAAGTTGAGATTATCATATAGTTGCTCCAAAAAAAGAAGATCTGAATACTTAAGCCACACTTAAAAAAGTATTAATTGAACTAAATCAAACCAAGCAACATCTGCAAGCAAATGATGCTAGAACTATTTCTTAGAACTAGATTCACTCTTCACTAGGGTTGGCACTGTTTGTATTTTAGCGATTTCGATTAATTCAGTCAGTAATACAATAAGAACAAATAACCTAATAAAAACTTAAAGTTCAGAAATTGAAATCAAATGTAAAACAAAACTGCATCGTTTTCTTTTTATACATAAAATATAGATTAATCCTCATTAAAGTTACAGAAGTAATTCAGTCAAGATCAGTAGGCGCGTTTCCATTACAGATTTGCGCAAAACTTTTGCGATTTTTTTCTAAATATCGATTAAAAACGATTGCGAAAGGACGGCGTTTCCATTAACCGATGTTATGCGACTAAAATGTCATTGTTTCCTCTAGCGATAAGTCATTCCAAAAATCATGGCGACGGATGTTGGTAGGTTTATATATATATCAGAGCCACCGCACTAGACATTATTATTATTAATGTAAGGAGACGTGTGTGTGTTATCCAAGCATTAATGGCACGGAAAGCCCCTTATACTGAGAGCGGCTCATACGAGGAGGAGTTTCTCTGTGTTTCTCCTGATTTCCGCTCCGAGGAATTTATGAATTTAATAAAGAAGTCTGTCTCGTAGTCTGTCCAAACACACCGCGCCTTCTACGTCAGCTGACTGTAAATGCGCAAAAACTGTTTCCATTGCAGTTTTGCGAAATATTCCTTTTTCGAATTGCCTGAAAAATCACCTCATGCGAGCGTAAAAACTTTACGAGTTTTTGAGAAATTGACGGGTTTCCATTGTGCGTATTTTCAATTCGCAATTTCAATTTGAGCAATTTGAAGGGTAATGGAAACGCGGCTAGTGAGTGATTTTCTTTTTCTTTTGTTCTTTGATGATCATTAATGACACAGACAGCGGCAGTGATATCAGGCTGCTGTCACTTTAAGAGCCGATGCACGGATCCAATATACTGTTACACATGCGTTTTCTTTCTCAACCGTTTACGTTCACTTAAGACATAACTGACTGTGTTTACGAGGATATTTTAACATAAATGTGTGTGTATTTGTCCGGTCAAGAGCAAGAAGACGACAAGTGAAGAGAAATCAAGCGTAGCGTTAGTTCTGGGAGGTCAAGTCAGCCAAGCTCGCACCAGCTGAACATTTCCACCTGAAAGTTTGCAAAATTTATAATTTACAGCCTCATTTTTGTCAGACGTCTTGCTTGAAGTTGAGGTTTAACATTATTCTAAATGTTGTTCTGATGCGAGACTTTAATTTTGAAAGACATGCGTAGAAGCAGTTGACTCCTCTGTCAGACGCAGGTTAAGTAACACATGCCTGAAAAATAAATGTGTTGCCTGATTAAGTCTGCTGTCAGATGAGATGTTGTCTGGCTATAGTGTCATTACTCTACAATAATTTTCAGAACTTGTCACGAAATAAAAAGTCTCTCACCTCAGAAAAACAAACATTACTCTCCTTTCGGACTTTCTGACATACAAACTAGTTTGGGACTGCTATTTAATTGGCTTCCCTTATACTGTTTATTCATTAGTGTTAGGGATATTCTTACAATAATTTTGGGTACAGTATGTTAAGTACTTTGGGTACTTGCGTGTGCGTCAACCATTTTTGAGAAATAAATCTCCATCAAATTGCCCAAAATTTGGTCGCGTCTTAATGATCACGGGAAAATGTGGATCCCACGGCCAAACCAGTCGAGGACCACTGGCTTATAACATGCATTTGGGGACACAACATGCACCAATCATCTGCTCAAACTTGTATTGAGAAGCGCTTATAAACCGGCTGTTGTAAACAAAAGAGAAGCTTTAAGAGCTCCCTACAGTTTTATGCTAAAATAAAGCTTGATTTTATAACATTTGAAAATTAAGAAATTAAAACAGCCATAAATATTAGTATTGTGTTTTTTCAGTTTTACTGCAAAGTAAAATTTTCTTAAGTACTATTTTTTTACAGAGAAATAGTAGTAATAGTAATAACTTTTGTTTTTTAATATTTTAACCTAATAATAATAATTTTTACAGTTAATATTATTAGTATTTAATAGTCGTATTGATATATAATCACAAGAGTTCAGAATTTTCCAAATTGTGCAGCCCTGCAAACACACACACATCTAACCAAGAGGTTTTGTTTCATGTTTTGTTTTTTCTCTTTTAATCGCAACCTCAATTTTTATCAGAAAAATCGTAATCCGTTTTTTATCCCCAAATCGTGCAGCCCTGGTGTTCCCTGCTGAATGACAGAATGAGATTCTCTCATTGTTGATGTTTTCGCAACATTTATGATTTCGAATGTTTGTGAATCTGCTGTTTCTAAGACATTTATCTGATGTTTGCATACAAATGTGACATTTAAAATAGATTGCTCCCGCCTCCTTCCACTGCTCCTTCCAAAGAGAAACCAGAAGAAATCACACACACCTTCTTCTCTCTCGCCGAACCTTGACACCTCAGACAGACACACTTTCCGATGCTAACGCAATCTGGCAAGCATTACATCTTAAGTACAAGATAAGAGAGATTGCAGCAGGGACTTCCTTAAAGTATAGCATGTTTTAAACTTTATTAAACCTTGTAAGAATTTAATTTCACTAATATTCATGTCTACACTTAATACAAATCAGATAAGTTAAAGAAATGCATTAAGACACTCAGTACGACTATAGACGACCGCTCTCAGACACCATATCGAAGATGGAGACAAGTCTAAAGTCTAAATAAAATGACTTTTGATATTCAGTAATGAAATTAGACCCACTTTAAAACTTATAAGACTTCACTTACAGCGAACTAAGAACGTGAATGCAACACTTCAAAAATGATTACATGAAGTTATATTACCTGTATTACACCAAGTCCCAGAGCATCCAGACAGCATGGAAAGAAAGAGAGAATAACAAACGTTAGAATCCAATATAATGTTTTGCGCAACATTCAAGAACAGTTTGAATGTCTCTCATCAAGACCAATTGAGTTTTTTATTTCATAAAGTGTGATTTCTCCCCCACTTTAGACCGATCTGCTACACTTCAGTCGTGAGTTTTTGAAGCTGCAGATGTTATAATATTTGAATATGCTTGAATTATTATTAAGCCATTAACATTTTGATTTGCAGTCAAACATTCCGTACAAGCTTCTACAACCTAACTTTAACAGACTGACAGCAAAATCACATAAAATTGCGATTTAAACTGCTGCGGAGGATGCAATTTTAAACCAGTTCTGTTTCTTTCTTTGTTTAAATGAAATATTTTAGATACAAATTTCACACTGCAAGGTGGAAATTTCCACTTTAGTGCAACGCTTGTTGGAGAAAGGTGCTTTTTAAGTTGTAACATTTCTTTCATGGGCTCTTTCCTATTTATTCAACAAATACTACTGAGTGTTTGGAAATGATTAGAAATAGCTTAAATCAGCCTAAAGTGGTTTGCAGGTCTTAGCAGAATAAAACTGCCACATATTGCAAGTTGAACTCAAACCTGTGTCACCCTGGTGAGCACCATAGCAATGCGTTAACAGCTACACCATGGCTCCAACTAATTATTTTATTTTGATATTTGATCATTTGGTAGTTGAAAATTAAATCAGCCAACAATGGTTTACAGGTCTTGACTGGTTTAAGATGGTTTAGCAGGTCTTCCAGTCTGACGATTACCATAAATCCCTCTAAAACCAGCGCAACAAAACAGCTAAAAACAGGAGAAAGAGAGAAGAAATGAAATTGTTACATGTTGCAGGCTGGACTCAAACCTGTGTCACTAGCGAGCATCATGACTCAATGTGCCAATTACCATGTGCATTAACTGATAGTTCCTTCATTTTGATAAAGATAATAAAGAAATACGTTTAAATCAACCTAAGTTTCTCAAAGTTCTCAAAACAGACCAGCCAAACCAGCAGAAACCAACTTCATGATCAGCAACCTTACTTTGGCTGGTTTATGCATATTTTTTTCCCAAAATAATCTTAAATAGCATTTATTTTAAGAAAATACATTATATGTATTTACATATTGTTCTGTCATTGAGAAGTTCAATGAAATGAGTTCCCTTTCAAGGGAACTCGAGCTGCGTCGAACGCTGCGGGAACGCCTCTGCGTTGTGCGTCATGAAGCACGTATGGAATCAGCCCAATGGAGAGATGAAACGTCATAGGCGGGTGACGTCATCGACCAGGAAACTATAAAGCACCCCAAAAACATAAGCGCAGTAGCTTCTGTGCCTTCAGTCGCGCTACATGTGAATCTGTCCCTGTGTGATATTGTTTGTCTTACATACCCTGCACCACACAAACAATTTATCCTATATATATATATATTGAGAGATTATGGCGGACGAACAGCAGTTTAGAAAGTGTGTTCCTCCCTGCTCGCGTTATTTAACGAGCGGGGATACACATGATCTTTGTGTTGTTTGTTTGGGAGTTCAGCATGCCCAGTTTGCTCTCGAGGGAGCAGACTGTGAGCATTGCGAGCGTTTGCCGTTAAGGACGCTCCGCTCCCGCCGATCGCTCTTTGAGGAGAGCGGTTCGGTGCGCGCTCCCCGCGGTTCGGGTCCCGCTTCTGCCGAGGCAGAGCGGCGGCGCTTATCGTGGGGATCGCAGATGGATCTCTCAGCGGGGGTTGAGACGGGCGCTGCCTTATCTCTCCCTTCACCTGTGAGATCCAGTGCCTCATGCCTGGGTTCGGAAGCACGCGCTGCGGTTTCTTCCGCTCGGGATGAGGCACCCGTACTACAGCTATCCAGTTCTGAGGAGCTGGATGTTGTTAGTGTGGAGGGAGAGACTGAGGATTCGCCACCTCACTCTCCCGAAAGTGATGAGCTTATGGAGGTTTTAACACGAGCTGTTGAAAAACTCAGTATTGAATGGCCAGTGATTAGACAGGAGTCTGTGTCAAAATCGAAACTTGATGAAAGATTTTTGCCCTCACGTGTTCAGCCTCCACGCCGGTGTCTGCCGTTCTTTCACGATCTCCACACTGAGGTGTCGAGATCGTGGAAGAAACCGGTTTCATATAGAATATTTAGTCCCCAGACATCAACATATTCAAATATAATGGGGGCTAGATCATATGGTTATGGCGCTTTGCCTCGCGTGGAAGAGACGCTCGCGAGCTATCTCTCCCCCGAGGCGGCGTCATCTTTTAAAACACCGGTATTACCCACCAAGCCCCTTAGAAATACATCTGCTTTGGTGGGTAAAGCGTATTCGGCTGCAGGTCAGGCTGCGTCATGTCTGCATACAATATCAATCTTGCAGGCATACCAGGCTGACCTGCTGAGGGACGTGAGTGAGATTGAGGCAGTCAGTACTGACGTAGTTCGAGAACTGCGTCAGGCTGCTGATTTATCCCTGCGCGCCACCAGAGAATCGGCCAAGCTAGTGGGTCGATCTATGGCAGCTCTGGTGGCCGCAGAAAGACATCTCTGGTTAAATCAGACAAATATGAAAGACAAAGAAAAAGCTTTTCTTTTAGATGCTCCTCTCTCTCCATCGGGGTTATTTGGCGAAGCTGTTAATTCTGTTATAGACAAATTCCAGGAAGAGAAAAAACAAGCTGCAGCTTTCAAAAAATTTCTCCCGTTAAAAATTCACGTCCCTGGGGCTGCTGGGCGGGAGCAGCCCCGGCTGTCTACAAGCTCATCCCATAGGGCGCAGCAGAAACAGAGTGTCGCGTCTCGTGCTCCCCCTGCTGGACAGTGGGCTCAGGCGCGGCACTCTCAGCCGAAGTCTTCTAGCAATAGACCTGATCTGAGGACAGTGATATTGTCTAAGAAGGCTTCGGCTAAGAAGAAGTCCTGACGCCGAGGCGTTCAGGATGCTGAGGGTGGTCCCCACCGAGGCGGAAAGGAGTTCACCTCTCTTTACGGTGCCCATTCTTCCTCGGTGCCCTCAGGGGGCCGTTCTGCCAACCCCGCCTTCATGCCGGGGCGTAGGCGGTCCCAGCGAGCGTTTTCCCGAGGGACGCTCGCTCCCTCTGAAAAAAAAAAAAAAAAAAGCAGAAGCAGAGTGTCGCGTCTCGTGCTCCCCCTGCTGGACAGTGGGCTCAGGCGCTGCACTCTCAGCCGAAGTCTTCTAGCAATAGACCTGATCTGAGGACAGTGATATTGTCTAAGAAGGCTTCGGCTAAGAAGAAGTCCTGACGCCGAGGCGTTCAGGATGCTGAGGGTGGTCCCCACCGAGGCGGAAAGGAGTTCACCTCTCTTTACGGTGCCCATTCTTCCTCGGTGCCCTCAGGGGGCCGTTCTGCCAACCCCGCCTTCATGCCGGGGCGTAGGCGGTCCCAGCGAGCGTTTTCCCGAGGGACGCTCGCTCCCTCTGAGGAGGGTCTCACAGCAGTCAAACCAGTCGTTCCCTGCCGGTGCGCCGTTACAGGGCGCTGTGTTTGCTGCTCAAGTTACACCAGAGGCCAGTCTCGAGAGACTGGTACCCTTAGTAGATTTTCTGGCAGAGTGGAAAAGCCTTCCAAGAATATCTCATTGGGTCCTGCAGACAGTAGAAAGAGGATATGCTATCCAGTTCAGGTGTCGTCCACCAAAATTCAGAGGGGTTCTGCACACAGTGGTGGGCCCCGAGCAGGCTCTGGTAATGGAACAAGAGGTGAAAACGCTCCTCCAAAAGGAGGCTATAGAACGGGTTCCTCCTCCCAGTTTGGAGTCAGGTTATTACAGCCGATATTTCATCGTTCCAAAGAAGGATGGGGGGTTGCGTCCAATTTTAGACCTGCGCCTATTGAATCGCTCGGTAGGGAAGCTAAAATTCAAGATGCTCACTATCAAGCAGATCGTGTCTCAAATCAGATCCGAGGACTGGTTTGTCACGATAGACCTAAAGGACGCATACTTCCACATTTCCATCCTTCCACAACACAGGAAGTTCCTGAGGTTCGCCTTCGGGGGCGAAGCGTACCAGTATCGGGTTCTTCCGTTCGGCCTAGCACTCTCTCCCCGAACTTTTACGAAATGCATGGATGCAGCTCTGGCACTGCTGCGGCTCCAGGGCGTCCGCATTTAAACTATATCGACGATTGGTTGATTCTGGCTCAATCGGAGCATCAGGCGATTCGGCATCGAGATGTCGTTCTCGCCCATATCAAAAAGTGGGGGTTGAGGCTCAACGCCAAAAAGGGTGTGATTTCTCCAGTACAGAGGACCACTTTTTCTGGGCGTGGTTTGGGATTCGACGACGATGCAGGCACATCTGTCTCCTGCTCGTATAGCTTCGATTCTCTCAGCCATCAAACAGGCAAAGCTAGGCCAGTCACTCACTGTGAAAAGATATCTGAGGATTCTGGGTCTCAGGGCAGCAGCATCCAACGTTATACCTTGCGGCCTGCTGTACGTGAGACCACTGCAGTGGTGGCTCAGGTGGTGGAGCTCCTATGGAAACATTTCGGTCGTGCCGAGGCAGACCTATTTGCATCCAGGGAAACATCACACTGCCATCTGTGGTTTTCCCTAAGTCCTCCAGCCCCTCTGGGGTTGGACACAATGGTACAGGAGTGGCCGAGGTCACGCCTGTACGCATTTCCCCCGGTTGCTCTGCTCCCAGGAGTTCTGGAGAGGGTTCGCCGGGACGGGGTCAGTCTACTGTTGGTAGCCCCGTACTGGCCGGCCCGAGTTTGGTTTTCGGACCTAATTTCTCTCCTCTGGAGATTCCGTTGAGGAGGGACCTTCTCTCTCAGGCGAGCGGGTTGTTACTTCACCCCCGCCCAGATCTATGAAGGTTATGGGCTTGGCCTCTGAGGGGGCCCAGCTCATAGAGTCTGGTCTCTCAACCGAGGTTGTTGAGACCATTCTTCACTCCAGAGCTCCATCCACGAGGAAGCTTTATGCCTTGAAGTGGAAACTTTTCACTTCTTGGTGTGGAGAACACCTGCAGGACCCAGTTAACTGCCCAGTGGGTGCAGTGCTGGAGTTCCTGCAGGAGCGCTTCTCCACAGGGTTATCCCCCTCCACACTAAAGGTGTATGTGGCGGCACTAGCTGCTTACCACGTCCCTTTCAGTGGAGTTTCTCTTGGGAGACACCCGCTTGTAACTCGTTTCCTCCGTGGCACTTTGAGGCTGAGGCCAGCAGTTCGTACGAGGGTGCTGACCTGGGATCTGGCCATTGTATTGGAAGGTCTTTCCCTAGCTCCTTTTGAACCTATCGAAGAAGTTCCTGAGAAGTTTCTCACTTTTAAAACTATCTTTTTACTTGCTATCTCCTCATTAAAAAGAATCGGAGATTTGCAGGCTCTGTCCGTGTCACCCTCGTGCCTGGAATTTTCGCCTGGCATGGTTAAGGTTTTTCTGCATCCTAGACCAGGTTACGTTCCCAAGGTCCCTACTAATGTTGTTAGACCTACGGTTCTACAGGCTTTCTGTCCTCCTCCATTTATGTCATCGGACCAGGAGAAACTTAATTTACTCTGCCCTGTTAGGGCGTTAGACGCTTATGTCCACAGAGCTGCCCTGTGGAGGAAATCAGAACAACTATTTGTATGTTTCGGGCCATCCAGGAAAGGGTGCCCTGCGTCTAAACAGAGAATGAGCAAGTGGGTGGTCGAGGCTATCTCACTTGCTTATGAGTCGGCTGGTCAGCCTTCACCTTTGGCTGTTCGAGCCCACTCTACTAGGAGTATGGCTGCTTCCAAAGCTCTATTATCGGGGGTTTCCCTGAGTGATGTTTGTGATGCGGCTGGATGGTCTTCACCGCATACTTTTATTAAGTTCTATGACCTAGACTTAAGTTCTACCCCTGGGGCACAAGTGCTCTCGTCCTCTGTGCGCTAGTTCTCACATGGCGGTCATTTGGTCCTATGGCGACGTGGGTATTCGCGTTCCCGCAGCGTTCGACGCAGCTCGAGTTCCCTTGAAAGGGAACGTCTCGGTTACGTATGTAACCCTAGTTCCCTGATAGGGAACGAGACGCTGCGTCGTTCCGCCATACTCCCGGCACTCCCGTTAGCGCTTCCTTCAGGCCTATCAGAAGCTACTGCGCTTATGTTTTTGGGGTGCTTTATAGTTTCCTGGTCGATGACGTCACCCGCCTATGACGTTTCATCTCTCCATTGGGCTGATTCCATACGTGCTTCATGACGCACAACGCAGAGGCGTTCCCGCAGCGTTCGACGCAGCGTCTCGTTCCCTATCAGGGAACTAGGGTTACATACGTAACCGAGACGTTTATGCTACACACCAATGAAGGACGGACAGTGGCAGAATCCAGCCATCTCTCTGAGAGCTCAATAATTGCTCTTCTTGTAATAATCTGTGTGTGAGTGTGTGTACGCAAAAGAGAGAGACAGATGAGAAGAGGTATTTAATGATGTCCTGGAGTGCTCGTGCGTTTAGATAAGCTCTACCTGTCCAATCGCTGTGAGGTTTTGCACAGGCCTCCATAGCTTTCAGCTCAATTCGTTCCACATAAAGTGGGATGAAGGACAAGCATCGCTAAACCAGTGTGGGAAAGCATATTTAAAACTGGGGACAGCAGAGGTGATCTATACCTGCCAGCTTTATGCCAATAGAATCAGACAAAGGTTCAAATCTGCCACACACTGGTGAGGTCGTGGTTAAATCCAGCCTGGAGAGATTCTGATGTCTATATATGCACTACTGTGTCAATAACTTTTCTCTAGCTGAAGGGCACAGATATCACAAAAAAAAGAAAAAGAAAATGCTTTTGTTATAGGTAAAGGTGTAATTATACAGAATATTATTCATTCTTTCTGATTTTGTTTTCAAGAAACTTCTTATTATTATCAATGTTGAAAAAGGGACACCGGTTTTGGGGTAAGATAAAAAAAATACTTATATTCAGCAAGGACATGATAAAATTATTTAAAGTGACAGTAAAGGACATGAATATATAAAACGCAATTATACTGTAAGATGGCATCTGCAACCTATAGATACAAACTTTACAAGTTCAACAAGCCATATAAACAAACAGGCATTCAGAGAAATAGGACAACTGGCTAGAAAATCTGTGTGTAAACAAGGCAGGCAGAGGTGCGGGGGAAAATAGCAGATTTTGGCAAATCTGGCAGTGACACAAGTACAAGTCGGCACGTAGAGTGGAGAGATTCCGCGCGGACGAAAAATAGGTCACACTCAGCTTATTTGTTTAGCTAAAAACAAAAGAAAGAAAAAAACAGCATGAGGGAGGGGGGAGATGATGTAGAGAGAGAAAGAAAAAGGAAAATAGATGGATTTCAGCCTCTCATGGCCATTACTGGATGTAGAGTCAAAGATATTTGTCACATGGAATCAATAAAACCTCTTGGAACAGCAGCACATTATTCACTATTACCAAGTTTAGATGGCAACCATCATTATGCAAAAATGTCTCTCAAGATTCGCATGCAAGTCACACATTCTTACCGATCAGGCAAAATAAGCAAAGTGTAACCACCAACCCAAACTCGGTAGCAGTAAACAGTACACAGTTTCACAGGACAAAGTTTGAAATGTAGACTAAAGGGTAAGTTCACCCAAAAATTTAAATTCTGTCATTAATTACTAATTACATTAATTAAATGTTTTTTAAAACCCATAAGACTTTTGTTCATCTTCGGAACACAAATGAAGATCTTTTTGAAAATGAACTTTCTGTCCCTCCATTGACAGTCTACGCAACTACCAATTTGACAATTTGTTCATGAAGAGATTGTAAAACTAATCCATATGAATCGAGTGATTTAGTTAAAATTTTCTGAATTTACACGCTAATTTTATATGATGAACAGATTGAATTTAGGCTTTTATTAACATTGGTCATCGAAAATAAAGAGAAGCTCAACCGAACTTGCTTGATGAGCAAGAATGAACCTCATTGGTTCTTGCTGAAGCTCAAACGTGCTGCGTAACACGAGAATGAACCTCATTGGTTCTTGCTGAAGCTCAAACGTGCTGCGTAACACGAGAATGAACCTCATTGGTTCTTGCAGAAGCTCAAACATGATGCGTAACACGAGAATGAACCTCATTGGTTCTTGCTGAAGCTCAAACGTGCTGCGTAATACTAGAATGAACCTCATTGGTTCTTGCTGAAGCTCAAACGTGCTGCGTAACACGAGAATGAACCTCATTGGTTCTGGCTGAAGCTCAAACGTGCTGCGTAACACGAGAATGAACCTCATTGGCTCTTGCTGAAGCTCAAACGTGCTGCGTAATACTAGAATGAACCACATTGGTTCTTGCTGAAGCTCAAACGCGCTGCGTAACACGAGAATGAACCTCATTGGTTCTTGCAGAAGCTCAAACGTGATGCGTAACACGAGAATGAACCTCATTGGTTCTTGCTGAAGCTCAAACGTGCTGCGTAACACGAGAATGAACCTCATTGGCTCTTGCTGAAGCTCAAACGTGCTGCGTAACACGAGAATGAACCTCATTGGTTCTTGCAGAAGCTCAAACGTGATGCGTAACACGAGAATGAACCTCATTGGTTCTTGCTGAAGCTCAAACGTGCTGCGTAACACGAGAATGAACCTCATTGGTTCTTGCAGAAGCTCAAACGTGCTGCGTAACACGAGAATGAACCTCATTGGCTCTTGCTGAAGCTCAAACGTGCTGCGTAATACTAGAATGAACCTCATTGGCTCTTGCTGAAGCTCAAACGTGTTGCGTAATACTAGAATGAACCTCATTGGTTCTTGCTGAAGCTCAAACGTGCTGCGTAATACTAGAATGAACCTCATTGGTTCTTGCTGAAGCTCAAACGTGCTGCGTAACATGAGAATGAACCTCATTGGTTCTTGCTGAAGCTCAAACGTGCTGCGTAACACGAGAATGAACCTCATTGGCTCTTGCTGAAGCTCAAACGTGTTGCGTAATACTAGAATGAACCTCATTGGTTCTTGCTGAAGCTCAAACGTGCTGCGTAACATGAGAATGAACCTCATTGGTTCTTGCTGAAGCTCAAACGTGCTGCGTAACACGAGAATGAACCTCATTGGCTCTTGCTGAAGCTCAAACATGCTGCGTAACACGAGAATGAACCTCATTGGTTCTTGCAGAAGCTCAAACGTGCTGCGTAACACGAGAATGAACCTCATTGGCTCTTGCTGAAGCTCAAACGTGCTGCGTAACACGAGAATGAACCTCATTGGTTCTTGCAGAAGCTCAAACGTGCTGCGTAACACGAGAATGAACCTCATTGGCTCTTGCTGAAGCTCAAACGTGCTGCGTAACACGAGAATGAACCTCATTGGTTCTTGCTGAAGCTCAAACATGCTGCGTAACACGAGAATGAACCTCATTGGTTCTTGCAGAAGCTCAAACGTGCTGCGTAACACGAGAATGAACCTCATTGGCTCTTGCTGAAGCTCAAACGTGCTGCGTAACACGAGAATGAACCTCATTGGTTCTTGCAGAAGCTCAAACGTGCTGCGTAACACGAGAATGAACCTCATTGGTTCTTGCTGAAACTCAAACGTGCTGCGTAACACGAGAATGAACCTCATTGGTTCTTGCTGAAGCTCAAACGTGCTGCGTAATACTAGAATGAACCCCATTGGTTCTTGCTGAAGCTCAAACTTGCTGCGTAATACTAGAATGAACCTCATTGGTTCTGGCTGAAGCTCAAACGTGCTGCGTAATACTAGAATGAACCCCATTGGTTCTTGCTGAAGCTCAAACTTGCTGCGTAATACTAGAATGAACCTCATTGGCTCTTGCTGAAGCTCAAACTTGCTGCGTAATACTAGAATGAACCTCATTGGTTCTGGCTGAAGCTCAAACGTGCTGCGTAACACGAGAATGAACCTCATTGGTTCTTGCAGAAGCTCAAACGTGATGCGTAACACGAGAATGAACCTCATTGGTTCTTGCTGAAGCTCAAACGTGCTGCGTAACATGAGAATGAACCTCATTGGTTCTTGCTGAAGCTCAAACGTGCTGTGTAACACGAGAATGAACCTCATTGGTTTTTGCTGAAGCTCAAACGTGCTGCGTAACACGAGAATGAACCTCATTGGCTCTTGCTGAAGCTCAAACGTGCTGTGTAACACGAGAATGAACCTCATTGGTTTTTGCTGAAGCTCAAACGTGCTGCGTAACACGAGAATGAACCTCATTGGTTCTTGCTGAAGCTCAAACGTGCTGCGTAACACGAGAATGAACCTCATTGGCTCTTGCTGAAGCTCAAACGTGCTGTGTAACACGAGAATGAACCTCATTGGTTTTTGCTGAAGCTCAAACGTGCTGTGTAACACGAGAATGAACCTCATTGGTTTTTGCTGAAGCTCAAACGTGCTGCGTAACACGAGAATGAACCTCATTGGTTCTTGCTGAAGCTCAAGCGTGCTGTGTAACACGAGAATGAACCTCATTGGTTTTTGCTGAAGCTCAAACGTGCTCCGTAACACGAGAATGAACCTCATTGGCTCTTGCTGAAGCTCAAACGTGCTGCGTAATACTAGAATGAATCTCATTGGTTCTTGCTGAAGCTCAAACATGCTGCGTAATACTAGAATGAACCTCATTGGTTCTTGCTGAAGCTCAAACGTGCTGCGTAACATGAGAATGAACCTCATTGGTTCTTGCTGAAGCTCAAACGTGCTGCGTAACATGAGAATGAACCTCATTGGCTCTTGCTGAAGCTCAAACGTGCTGCGTAACACGAGAATGAACCTCATTGGTTCTTGCAGAAGCTCAAACGTGCTGCGTAATACTAGAATGAACCTCATTGGTTCTTGCAGAAGCTCAGACGTGCTGCGTAACACGAGAATGAACCTCATTGGCTCTTGCTGAAGCTCAAACGTGCTGCGTAATACTAGAATGAACCTCATTGGCTCTTGCTGAAGCTCAGACGTGCTGCGTAACACGAGAATGAACCTCATTGGTTCTTGCTGAAGCTCAAACGTGCTCTGTAACACGAGAATGAACCTCATTGGTTCTTGCAGAAGCTCAAACGTGCTGCGAAACACTAGAATGAACCTCATTGGTTCTTGCAGAAGCTCAAACGTGCTGCGTAACACTAGAATGAACCTCATTGGTTCTTGCAGAAGCTCAGACGTGCTGCGTAACACGAGAATGAACCTCATTGGCTCTTGCTGAAGCTCAAACGTGCTGCGGAACACTAGAATGAACCTCATTGGTTCTTGCAGAAGCTCAAACGTGCTGCGTAACACAGGAATGAACCTCATTGGCTCTTGCAGAAGCTCAAACGTGCTGTGTAACACGAGAATGAACCTCATTGGTTCTTGCAGAAGCTCAAACGTGCTGCGTAACACGAGAATGAACCTCATTGGCTCTTGCTGAAGCTCAAACGTGTTGCGTAACATGAGAATGAACCTCATTGGTTCTTGCTGAAGCTCAAACGTGCTGCGTAACATGAGAATGAACCTCATTGGCTCTTGCTGAAGCTCAAACGTGCTGCGTAATACTAGAATGAACCTCATTGGCTCTTGCTGAAGCTCAAACGTGTTGCGTAATACTAGAATGAACCTCATTGGCTCTTGCTGAAGCTCAAACGTGCTGCGTAACATGAGAATGAACCTCATTGGTTCTCGCAGAAGCTCAAACGTGCTGCGTAACATGAGAATGAACCTCAATGGTTCTTGCTGAAGCTCAAACGTGCTGCGTAACATGAGAATGAACCTCATTGGTTCTTGCTGAAGCTCAAACGTGCTGCGTAACATGAGAATGAACCTCAATGGTTCTTGCTGAAGCTCAAACGTGCTGCGTAACATGAGAATGAACCTCATTGGTTCTTGCTGAAGCTCAAACGTGCTGCGTAACACGAGAATGAACCTCATTGGTTCTTGCAGAAGCTCAAACGTGCTGCGTAACACGAGAATGAACCTCATTGGCTCTTGCTGAAGCTCAAACGTGCTGCGTAACACGAGAATGAACCTCACTGGTTCTTGCAGAAGCTCAAACGTGCTGCGTAACACGAGAATGAACCTCATTGGCTCTTGCTGAAGCTCAAACGTGCTGCGTAACACTAGAATGAACCTCATTGGTTCTTGCAGAAGCTCAAACGTGCTGCGTAACACAGGAATTAACCTCATTGGCTCTTGCAGAAGCTCTAACGTGCTGTGTAACACGAGAATGAACCTCATTGGTTCTTGCAGAAGCTCAAACGTGCTGCTTAACACGAGAATGAACCTCATTGGCTCTTGCTGAAGCTCAAACGTGCTGCGTAATACTAGAATGAACTTCATTGGCTCTTGCTGAAGCTAAAACGTGTTGCGTAATACTAGAATGAACCTCATTGGCTCTTGCTGAAGCTCAAACGTGCTGCGTAATACTAGAATGAACCTCATTGGTTCTTGCTGAAGCTCAAACGTGCTGCGTAACATGAGAATGAACCTCAATGGTTCTTGCAGAAGCTCAAACGTGCTGCGTAACACGAGAATGAACCTCATTGGTTCTTGCTGAAGCTCAAACGTGCTGCGTAACACGAGAATGAACCTCATTGGTTCTTGCTGAAGCTCAAACGTGCTGCGTAACACGAGAATGAACCTCATTGGCTCTTGCTGAAGCTCAAATGTGCTGCGTAACATGAGAATGAACCTCATTGGCTCTTGCTGAAGCTCAAACGTGCTGCGTAACACTAGAATGAACCTCATTGGTTCTTGCAGAAGCTCAGACGTGCTGCGTAACACGAGAATGAACCTCATTGGTTCTTGCAGAAGCTCAAACGTGCTGCGTAACACGAGAATGAACCTCATTGGTTCTTGCAGAAGCTCAGACGTGCTGCGTAACACGAGAATGAACCTCATTGGTTCTTGCTGAAGCTCAAACGTGCTGCGGAACACTAGAATGAACCTCATTGGTTCTTGCAGAAGCTCAAACGTGCTGCGTAACACGAGAATGAACCTCATTGGTTCTTGCAGAAGCTCAGACGTGCTGCGTAACACGAGAATGAACCTCATTGGCTCTTGCTGAAGCTCAAACGTGCTGCGGAACACTAGAATGAACCTCATTGGTTCTTGCAGAAGCTCAAACGTGCTGCGTAACACGAGAATGAACCTCATTGGTTCTTGCAGAAGCTCAGACGTGCTGCGTAACACGAGAATGAACCTCATTGGTTCTTGCAGAAGCTCAGTTGCATGCTCAGTTAGGACCTTTCCTAACTGAGCATGCAACACAACTTCTCGTCCAGGCCCTGGTCATTTCTAGGCTTGATTACTGCAATGCTCTTCTGGCTGGACTTCCATCATGTGCAACTAAACCTCTACAAATGATCCAGAATGCTGCAGCTCGTCTCGTCTTCAACGAGCCCAAAAGGGCCCACGTCACTCCTCTGTTCATCTCTCTGCACTGGCTACCACTCTCTGCTCGCATCAAGTTCAAGGCTTTGACGCTTGCTTACAGATTGACCACAGGTTCAGCTCCCTCCTACTTCCACTCACTACTACAAGTCTACATCCCTACCAGAAGCCTACGATCGGTCAATGAGCGACGGCTCGTGGTACCATCACAGCGGGGCACAAAATCACTCTCCAGAACATTCTCATTCACGGCTCCATGCTGGTGGAATGATCTCCCCACCGTCATCCGGAATGCAGAATCCCTGACAGCATTCAAAAGGCAACTGAAAACTCATCTCTTCCGGGAGCACTTAACAAAAAAAAAAAAAAATCCTTTCCTTTAAATCCTCGCTTGCCTGGCTTATGCTACTCCGAGCAATGTCTGAACTTTGTATTTTGATCACTTCTTGCGTTGTTTTTGCCTCTTCACGATGACTCGCTTGGTTTAGTCCTCAATTGTAAGTCGCTTTGGATAAAAGCGTCTGCTAAATGACTAAATGTAAATGTAAATGTAAGCTCAAACGTGCTGCGTAACACGAGAATGAACCTCATTGGTTCTTGCAGAAGCTCAAACGTGCTGCGTAACATGAGAATGAACCTCATTGGCTCTTGCTGAAGCTCAAACGTGCTGCGTAACACGAGAATGAACCTCATTGGCTCTTGCTGAAGCTCAAACGTGCTGCGTAACATGAGAATGAACCTGATTTTCGCACGTCAAGCGAACATGCCTGAGCTTCTGTTTCGATGTATGTTTATATATGAGTCGATGTTCATACTTGAATAAAAGCCTAAATGCAATCTGTTCATTATATAAAGTGTCTCTTCAGAAAATTTGGATTAAACCACTCAATTCATATTGATTAGATTTACTATCTTTTTAAAAAACTTTTCAAAGCATCAAAGTGGTAGTTGTGAAGTCAATGGAGGGACAAAAAGCTTCAATATCTTCAAAATATTATAATTTGAGTTCCGAAGATGAACAAAACACTTGACGGTTTAGAAGGAAATGAGGGTGAGTAATTAATGACAGAATTTACATTTTTGTGCGAACTATCCCTTTAACCTTACATTTCTATGCAACTTTCCCTAAGATGCATAATCTCTAAAAGTCCAAGTGCCAGCACCTTTCTGAACGCCCTCTTTTATATTCCAACCATGAGTTGATGGCCTAACGTCTCATTGATTCCTTTATTATTGTGCGTTATGACATTTCACATTTTGTCAGTTCAGCTCTTTTTGTCCGTCCCTCTCGGCCATGATTTCAATTGCTGATTGCTCCACCTCAGTCAGAGCTGATTTGATGAGA
Organism: Tiaroga cobitis; assembly: GCA_030578255.1. Lineage (NCBI taxonomy): Eukaryota > Metazoa > Chordata > Actinopteri > Cypriniformes > Leuciscidae > Tiaroga > Tiaroga cobitis. The sequence continues at coordinate 1,356,929 of CM060601.1, forward strand.
GGCCCATAGAGTTATTGCTTCCCTCAGTTAAGCTTATTGCACCGACCGACTCGCTCTCTGAAGCTTTATGTGGCGCAGACGAAAATAATAACAAGGGAGACATCAGGGACGCATGACATGTTGGTGACAGGCTGAGTGGCAGTGCTGTCACACTCTGACACTTCTTTTTTAGCAGTGTCATCACATTTAAGTGAAGGGCCTCTCTCTCTACACTGAGCCCTTCTGGTGCTGATGGGTTAGTGTGGAGCTCAGAGGCCGATCTCACCTGGACGACAGGTAGAGGCATCAGGGACCTGTTATGGAGTCTTCTTGGAGGTCAATGCTAGCTTGTCGTTAGCATGGAAAAATGATCAAATCTGATCAAAATAAGGAAGGAATAGTTTATCTAAATATGAAGATTTTGTCATCATTTACTCAAACTCATGTTGTTTCGACTTTCTGGGAAAACCAGGTTGCTGCTGGAAGAGGTGTTAGTGAGGCCAGCAGGGGGTGCTCACCCTGTGGTCTGTGTGGGTCCTAACGCCCCAGTGTAGTGACGGGGACACTATACTGTCAAAGAGCACCGTCCTTGGGATGAGACGTTAAACCGAGGTCCTGACTCTCTGTGGTCATTAAAAATCCCATGATGTCCTTCAAAAAAGAGTAGGGGTGTAACCCCGGCATCCTGGCCAAATTTGCCCCTTGGCCTCTGTCCATCATGGCCTCCTAATCATCCCTATATACTAATTGGCTTCATCACTCTGTCTCCTCTCCACCAGTAAGCTGGTGTGTGGTGGGCGTTCTGGCGCACTATGGCTGCCGTCGCATCATCCAGGTGGATGCTGCACATTGGTGGTGGTTGAGGAGATTCCCCCCTACCATATGTGAAGCGCTTTGAGGTCCCAAAAAAAGCGCTATATAAATGTAACGAATTATTATTATTATTATTATGTATAATGTAACTTTTCTATGAAACAAAGAAGGCAGAATGATTGATATGGGAGTAAAATAATGTCAAATGTTTTTGAAACAAAAAGCATGTTGAATTGCACCAATTGAAAAAAAAATATGCATTGCGTTAACCATGCTTGCATTTTAATCCATTGTATTTTTAAGGCTGGCATTTTTATGGGCTGAAATTCAACATGGTTGAATATTTAAGCTGTGAATATTTCAATTAAAAACATTTCAAACACATTTTCAATATTAAAAATTCAATAATCCATATTCACCTTTCATATTTCACTTCCAAAATTTTCAAACTGTTTAAAAATACAACCTATAATATTCAACAGGCAAATTTCGGTCCATTTTATTTCACCTTGAAAATTCGCTTCCACAAATTCAGTGGTTCAAATTCGACAGTAAATTCAATGTCGACATCCAGGAACTGCAGGAAAAGCAGTAGATTACCGATCATAATCTCCATCTGCTGTAGTCGGCTTTACCAGCAGGGGGTGCACGCGCGTGTTGACAAGCACCAAAGCAACAGGAGAGGCCTTCACAAAACGTCATTTGCTGAAATATGCTATGATACACAAATGTATAGTTGGGTAATTATATTGTGTATATGATATGCGGGTATTAGGGAGCCGCTATTAATATGCACAGTATTAATATTCGCTTTTTACTTCCACTTTCAAATTCGCGATCACGCGTACTCTGTGTATAGGGAGTGGCGGTGCTGACCACACATTTTACAAGATAAGACATTTGTCAATGACGCTCAGGATCTGTTACGCACCAAATCCTCTGCCTTCGTCCTGTCAGTCATCTCTCCTTACAATCTTCACGTGATAAGTAAAATCGGATGTACTGTAATGTAACCGACTACCGCAGCAAGCCTAACCATGTCCCTTTAGGGGCTCCGTAGAATGTGTTTCACAATTTCTGTGGCTTTCTGAATTCGGATTTAGGCTTCAGGCACATCCCTAGTACACAAACACAGCGCCGCCGCCACTACAGGAAACAGAAAGTGTCCAAATTAACAGATTTAAAGGGATCGTCCACACAAAAATGGAAATTCTACAATATTGCATAATTCTAATTTACTTAATTTACTAGTCATTGGACTAAAAAATCTCTTTCCCATTAGATGCCATGGCACTGCCTCACAATAACAACGAACAACAAACTCCTACAGACCAGAGTTTGTAGATGTGGTCACTCTCATCTTTTCTGGTAGCCAATCGTTAAACAGGACGAGATGAGGGTCATTCCCGTCCACTGCATCGCTCCCTGTAGCCCTGTGTGTTGGGGGAAGATATCATGTCTAATCATCGCCTGATTTCATCATCCGCCACTCTCTGTTACTAATCTGTGCCGTTAGCCACTGAGCTGAGAATCATGACTCGACATCGCCTTGCTAGTGTTTACTCACGGAGCCTAAACAAATGAAAGGGGGAAAAACGTCTTAATGATTGGGTCTGATAATGAACGTTATTTGTTGGTGCGCCATTTATGGCCCATTAATAGCTTGGCTTGGTCGCTGTTGGCTTGTGCAATTGTATCAAGGGAGAAACTGAATAAACAAGCTTAATGAAATCACAGCAAGGAAGCAGTCGAAACTTTCGCTGATACAAGAAATTGGTGATTTATAATAGTGATGGCTAAAAACATAAAATGTTGTGTTGACGATGGTTCTAACATGCCACCCAAACAAAGTTTCACATACAGTCAAATTCCACCTCATATGTAAAAACATAACCAATCATATTTTTTTGTGTGAAATGTTTAAATGTCAGTCAATGACCGAAAGTATACATTACAGTTTGGATCCTGGTTCATTTCAAATTGTACATAACTGAAAAATTACTCGCAGTTCGTGCGGGTGTCAGTTGTGAACTCAGCTCAAGAATGAGTTTGAGTCTATTTTGAGAATCTTTTTGCCAGTCATTTGTTCTTCAATCAGACTTTTGCAGTCTTTGTTGCTGTGCAGGACAAAAAAAAAAAAAAAAAAAAAAAAAAACTAGCTCTCAACAAGTTGATATCTGATGAAACCACATATGGACAAAGTTTTCTCAACTGTTGCCAACTGCACTTTTTTTTATCACATTTGCAACCATTTTAGTTGCAGTCTGGAGCCTTAGTCACAAAAACAAAGAAACTGTCAATTTGGTCCAATTGATTGGAGTGGCAGATATTGCATGTGCACTGACATGTGGCAGTGATTTTAAAGGGTTAGTTAACCCAAAAATGACAATTTTGTCATCATTTACTCACCCTCATGTTGTTCCAAATCTGAATGAGTTTCTTTCTTTTGTTGAACAAAAAAGGAGATATTTTACAGAATGTTGGCAAACAGACAGTTGATGGCACCCATTGACTTCCATTGTATTTTTTTCCCTACTATGGAAGTCAATAGGTTCCGTCAACTGTCTGGTTACCAGCATTCTGTAAAATATCTTCATTTGTGCTCAACAGAAGAAAGAAACGGGCATTTTTTCGAACAGCTTTCGATAGTTTTGGGTGAACTGTCCACTTAAATCCAGCTTGAGTCAATTGGCGACTCTATCTCTTTCTTTTGATCCGTCTTACTATAATTTCCTCTAAACTGTTTAATCCATTAATAAAAGAGGCAAAAAAATCCCTTAAAGAAAAAAGAACATTTGGTCTGAAAGTAGAATTTCAGCTGTATAGGTTAGTCTCAGTGCTAAACCGGCAGAAGGAAATGCACCTTGTCAAAATTGTTTATTATTTAATGTGAAGAGAGAAATAAAAGGTACGTAGCACGAATTCTCATGGAGTTTAGCAAGAGGATTTTCCATTTAGTTTTGCCTGTAGCGTTGTATGTGTAGCACACAACATTTTTCACCTTGTGTATGCATAGCAAACTCTATTATTCATAGTGTCATGTCCTCGGTCATTCTGTGTCTGGGAAAAGCCTGTGGCGCAGGCAGCTTTCACCCATTAGAGCTCGGAGAGGTGCCTATCTCTCACAAGGGGCAGCGTTTTACTGTCAAAACCTGAATTCATCTCCGCCATGACTAATTCTCTCGTGTCCAGCTAAGTGGCTAGGCTCATTTAGCATTATGTAGAGCAAATCAGAAAAGCTTGTGATGAAGTGGGTGGAAAAGTCGACCCTTGTTGACACAGAGGATTAATCTTAGACGTTCCATCTCTGTTAAGTAAGTAAGGTAGGGATTTTTCTTTTTGCTGCTTTAGCTTTCACAATTTGTCCATCTTGCTTTCCTATTTTACTGATGGAAAGACTTTAGGGTGACAAAAAGTAGTGTAATTTTGAAAGTATGATAAGAAAAGCAACTTTAGGACATGCTAATATGTTAGGTAATCACAATGAAACATAGGCATAAACACAAGTATGATACAGAAAACCTTTCAGAAATTAATAATTTGTCAGTATATAACCAGACCCCACTGGTGTATGAGAATGCACAAATGTATAGGTACAGAGGAAGAACACAACATACAGACGAAACGGCCTGGGGTTTGTTTATCCATGAGGGAGGAAAAACACTTCCAAGTTTTGGGGAAAATCTTGAAAACAGCAAAAGTACAAGTATAGAGAGAGGGCAGCGGAGGTCTGAGAGTTACATTAAACAACACCCACCCCTCGTTTTTTTCAACCGTAAGCAAGTTCTCTTGCTGATGAAGACGAGCTTAATTACACAGTCTAGACCTAAGTTAAGACCGTTCCTACACTGAGAGATGCTATGCTACTAAATGGTAAATAAGACCGCATTTGTATGGGCAGGAGTGAGAGAGAGTTGATCAAATATGTGGCCAGCCCACTCTGAAGCTTTCTAATTTTGGCAGATGTGGGCAGCATGCCGTCCCGTGCCACCTTTACCTGATTACCTTTTTAGTCGCCCACAAAGTTATGTAATACAAATAAATGCCCCACTTTGGTAAACCTGTCTATGTAATGGGTACCAGGGCTCATGAACCTACTTTTCTTCTTTTGTGTTTTGTTGGAAAACAAGGGTAGAGTGAGCTGCAGATTGAAAGTCAAAAAATGTCAGAGCAATACAACTGCCCTGATATCACAATGAAAGGAATGGCAAGATTAGTAAAATAGTAGTTCAGGTTGTAAATTGTTATATTACGACTTTCCAAAAATGAAATGATATTTAAAAAACTTTTACCTTGACGTTTTTTTTTTCAAAAGCTTTTTTGATATGATGTTGTGTGATAATGATATTACTTTGCAAGCTGTATTAAAAAATGTTATTACATTTTACATGAAGGCTAAACTGCATGAGTCATTAAATTGAAATGTTCTTTAAAAATGTCATCAAAGTTTTTCAAACCCATTTGAATCAACATGAATACAAAGAGTACATTTCTAAGAACTTGCACATGCGTTTTTATAGATTTATAAAAGATTTTTCCTATCCTTAATTGTGCACACATTCATTTGAGTCCCATTATTACCTTATATATGAACATTATGCACATAGTACTGCATGTAAGCTTGTGTTTTGGACCTAAGGGCTCATGCCAGTATCTGTCAGTGGAGGTTTATGAGGGATTACATTTTGTTCATGCATAAAATCCCGCCTCTACAATCCCCCTGCTGATAGCATAATATATTCTCTCAGGATCATCAGGGACAAAAACACACACTAAGACACACAGTCAGGGTGGACCAGGACCACTGGGGTTTTAAATCATCGGAATGCTATTTCTAATTACTGTTCCTCTATGCTCCTCAATACGGTTCCATGCATCAAAAAGCTCCTCCATCCAGTGATCGCACATTTGTAAGGGCCAGAGAGAGAGAGAGAGAGAGAGAGAGAGAGAGAGAGAGAGAGAGAGAGAGAGAAAGTGGCTGCCCCAACACAAATCTCTTTACACAACCAATCACCTAAGGTACACGAGGGAGAGGTAGGCAAGCCCAAGTCCCATCTTCAATAATTAGAGAAAATGTGCTTGGGTTAGAACATTTATACAGGATTCCCTGCCGCTGCCAAGTCCCGTTTAAACCAGAGCGACTCTTTGACCCTCTAGTTACATAACAAAGTCTGGGGGCTGATGCATTACTGCTCGCTATTCACCGTCAGGTTAAAAGTGTGCCAAGATGCGATAAGGCAAGAAATTAATTCATTAATTGAGTTGATATTTTTACTAGCTGATTGAATAAGAGCTGAGAAAGACAGAAAGCCTCGGCTCATTTCTCACCAAAATGTCCAGGAGAGAGGCAGGAAGTGCAGTCCACCCACATATAAATCATTGGCAAAAGACCATTTAGAACACTCTGAACAATTCTACAATGTTTTAGTATGTTCCAGAGAACAAACTTTCTTTATTTTCCTCTGAATTTCAAAGGTGGTAAGTATAACATAATGGTAGCCATGTAGAGCAAATGACCTTGTGCAAGTGAGTTTTAGCGTATTTTTCAGACAATTCCACCACATAAAGAACACCCCATCCTGGCCGCCATCATTAAAAATGAACCAGCCAAAGACATCTGTGTCTTAAAAGGCAATTAACCGCTGGTGAGCACTGCATGCTGAGCCGAGGCAAGAAACAGCCCAGTTTCACTTCACCGTGTGTAGAAATCAATAGCCACTTAGCGTCTGTGCCTCATAGTCTACCTGTGAGTTCCAATGTCATGCGCAGTGTGCAGATTTCTATGGACATTCTTTGTGTATAGCAATGTAGTGCTATGCTAATGTGTTAAAAGCAATCACTGACCACATTGACTCCAACGTCATCTAAGTTCATTTGATGACTTTAAAATTTGATAAAGTGCCCTAACAAGTGAAACTGCATTTTTCATCAAAACTGTCCTAAAAAAATTGGGTCTCTTAGAAAATGATCTGTCCTGTGAAAGATGGGTTTGAATCATCCATTTATTTTCAAAACCGCTTGTCCTATGTGGATCGCAGAGATTCTGAAGCCTATCCCAGTGTCTTGGGCCATAGGCAGGAAAACACCCTGAATCAAAGCTGATACCAATCATTCAATACTCAACTAAAAAGTAATTTTACCTTCATCCTGAAAAAAGGGTCATAAAAAAAGTCAACAAGCACTAGGAATTATTGGTTTGGGTTGGTTTATCTTACCAAGTACCAACTCTGACAAAGTCTGCAACCCAAAGTAAAGTTTGACTTCGAACTGGATATTGAACATGACTGAAGATAGTGGAGATATCTTTCTGTGGCAGTTATATACAGTCCTGGGCAAACAGATCTAGAATATGTCATTTTATTCATAAGGGGACAACAGCGACCTTACTTCAGGCAATAGATTCTGGCATTAAGGCATTTGTGCTAATTGAAAGGTCAACATCGTAATTATCTACTCCTAAGCAAAGGCAAATACTCTCCAGTTTCCGAGTCGTGAGCAGTAAGCATTGTGTCCTGACGGCTAAGTTATAGATTCAGTCTATCATTATTGTACGCAGAACTGGGCTCTGCTAGACATTTAATTTAAGCAGCCACTAACCTAATTAAAGCTTGTTACTGCACATCTTTGCAATCTAATAACTAATTAGCCAGAGTCCAGCTCAGCAGCAATAAGCAACAAGCCTGGGGCCTCTTTCTTTCTTCGTCTCCCGCCTCTCAATCTTTGTCATTCTTTCTTGTTAACTTGCTGTCTCTTTTTCACCATCCAATAGTAGTAGTCCTGGAGAAGGCTCCGGGGATCTTTGTTGGTCTTTCATGTTTGGTAGCATGGTCTCAGGAGGGAGCAGCAGACAGAACATAGGACACTCAGCAGGGATGAGGGGCAGCTGTCAGCCCTTTGATCCCGCCTCAGCAGAAAGGCCAAACACTTGTTCTGGAGAAATCAAGGGAGGACAGCAGGGATGGAGAGACAGTGAAATGGGGTGACAAGACAATAAGGGAAAATGTTCAAAAGAGAATCCGATTGAAACTAAAGAGAAGCTTTGGGAATTATCTAGGCTCTTAGGAATCCAGACATAGAACAGGTTTTGGTATACAAGGAGTCAATGACTTCTCGGTGATCCACATTGGTTGTGGCCTTAAGTCTTAAGATCCGGTGTCGAATGAATGCTTTGGAAACTCAAGCGATAATAGAGTCAAGGATATCAGTGAGGTAAGAGAGAGATCTGAGCAATATATTGCCACTAGGTGGTCCATCTAAGTCCTCAGATGCCACATTATATGGCTCCTCAAAGCAACAAACTCACAGGTGGTTGGACATGAGTGGGGGTGTCAAACTCAGCCCCAGGAGGGCCATGGTCCTGCAGTCTTTAGTTTAAACCCTGCCCTAACACACTTGCCTGTAGTTTTCAAGTAATCCCAAAGGCCTTGATTAGCTGTTTCGTGTTAATTAAGGTTAAAGCTAAACTCTGCAGGACTATGGCTTCAGGACCTGAGACATCCCTGGTCTATACCATCTGGACATGTCTCATTCACTCTTGATCTCTCCATCTAACCTCTCATTTAGATACAGATGCATACAAGGGCACTCCAAAGTAATCTCTTCTTTACTAAAGGAGGTGCTTTACTTGCACAAGAAGTCAGAGGAAAAAGCTGACAGTAGGACGTACAGCAAGGACACCACAGCAAGAAAAATTGATTTTTCGTCTTCACGTCTTCTTCTTTACCGGCTTCACTGTCCTGTCATTTCTCTCTCTCTCTCTCTCTCTCTCTCTCTCTCTCTCTCTCTCTCTCTCTCTCTCTCTGTCTCTCTCTCTCTCTCTCTCTCTCTCTCTCTCTCTCTCTCTCTTCTGTTTTTCCTTCTTTTAACAGTCAGTATCTGTGCATTTTGACATCTAGAAGTGTTTTTAAAGGAGAATAAGACATTGATGCTGAAGACGGTGAACAAAAGGAAGAAAATAAGATACAGTAGAATCAAGGACGTACACACAGGGTCGAGAGAGCAATTAGCCAATCAAGCGTGCCACCATGATCTCTTCAAAAGGCCTGCAGTGGCCAATCATAAACCAGTATCTTGTCCATGCCCAGCCAGCGTTCATCAGGCACTCGATAAAGCGGTTTCCCCAAGAGCATCCACTGTTAACAGGATGGGTTTTCAGCATGAGCAGTCCTCCATGAAATGCACATTACCCATAAGCCCATTGTATCATGCACTGTTCTTAACAACCGGAGACTGAGTTAAAAGAGGAATTCTCAAAAGATAGGTCTCGACAAGGCAAAAAGCTATGTAGAATCTGTTGCCAGCAGGAAATGTAAAGGTTTTATGCAGGATTTGGCACTGCATTACTAAGAAGTGAAAAACTACTTCTTTTTTTTTCCATTTTTTGAAGAGTGTTGCTTACCCATACAAAATTCCCTTTCTATGATGCTAGGTTGCAGGGGCGTTGCTATACAGTTGCTAGGATATTCTGAATGTTTCTTAGTTGCTAAGGTGATTTTTGGAATGCACTTGGAATTTACCCTGAAGTCGATATTATATTTTGGTTCATAAACTTGACTCAGGTTCCACCTTCAATGAAAGTGTACATGATCAATCAGCAAGCACAACGTATACAGTATGTGCAGCCCATTAGAAAATGCTTCGAGTTATCAGATGCAGCAATCTGTTTAAAAAAGGCTTAAACCTATAGAGACACTTTGCCAGAGTGAATCTTTTTCCTTCTAATTAGAACTTCCACACATACCATGACCTTCTTACATAACTGACCCTCTCCTTATCACAAGCATGCAGCCAATTCCCATTATGCAACAGCCTCTCAAAACAGCCTCACTCACTCTACTCTCCAGAAGTCCGGTTGTGCTGTTTCAACCTCCCTGCTTTGCCATCATCAGCGAAATCCTTCAAGAGAAGTTAAAGCACAAAACAGGCTTCTCTCAAGCTCTGGAATCTTACAGCATTAGAGATACACACATCCAGGTTTGGATACTGGATACACACATCCACCCTGATGACCAGTAGCTTCAAAGAATCCTTCCCATAAGGCTCTGCACCCCGATGCCGAACAACTTTATAAATGCATCACACATCAAAACTCAAAATTTCTATCAGAAAGTATAGATTCAAAGACTCCGACACGCAGTGTTTTAACAAGACATAAAAAAATAACCCAATCTCTCAGATAGGTAAAAGGTCTATTTGTAGCATTAACTCACGATATTACAGGTCTTATGTTTACATTTTTTTATGGGATTTGTAAGTTCCACAGTGAAAAAAAAAAAAAACGGTTTTACCTGACGTCACATGCATTGCACTATTACTGCAAACCGAAGATAAATAATTATAAATTCAAACTATTTTATATATTTCCCTTTCATATACAAGAGTCAAACTGTCTTGGTATGAAATAAAAACGCAATTGCAGCTTGTTCTTCACCTTGCTATTATTTATTTGCATCAGTGGCTGGCTGATTACGCAACAGAATAAGCAGCAGAGTTATTGTGGCCGTCTGAGTTGGAAAGGCGGCGGTGTCGGCAGTTGCTATCTCTCCCGCTCACCTGGTTCAACTAATCTTCCCCAGTACACGGCACTAGACACTTTCAGGGCCGGATCAAAGACCTGCGCTTCTAAGCACTGAGCTCAGCTGTTATAGCCGAGTGTGGAGGATGGCGTTTGTGGGGCAGGAGATGCTGGAAGTGTTGTCATCTGGGTAGAGTGTGGGAGGGGAAAAACAAGTGCATAGAAGAGCAGTTGGGGATATACCGGTTGAAATGATAAACTGTTACGAATTTGTCAGCTGGTATAAATTTGTACGTTTTGTTTCTATCACCAGCGGCGAGCGAAACACTGCTGCATGGTAGGAGGTATAGGAATTTTTAAAAAATAATAATAAAAACAATAAATGTGTAAACAATTTAAAAAAGATTAACAACGTTAAAAAAAATTATAAAAAGATATAATATAATATATATATATATATATATATATATATATATATATATATATATATATATATATATATATATATATATATATATTGTGTGTAAATATATATAAATATATTTAAGTTGTGTACATTGCAAATGTATCAACTATTTATTGTAATAAATACATTTTATAATACCAGTGATGTGAATGATTTTTGAAAGAATTTTTATAATATTTTCAAAAAGATTATATAAAAAATATATCTTCTACCTGAAACCAGGCCAATTTTCTTTATTTCTTTATTTTTTGTTTTTTTAAATAATTTTTGTATTATTAGAGTTCAGTCCAGCTAATGCTCGAGATTATTGTATTTAGTTTTTCAATGAGCAGCTCCTCTTGCTCTCTCAGAACTGAGCAAGGATATTTTTAAAGAAAAAACAAACAAACTGCCATAAACTTATTTGTGCACATGCTGCAACCTGCTACTGTATATCCTCATACTTTGTCATTTAGTTACACATGCAGACACCCACATGCACCTGTGAACACACACACACACACACACACACACACACAGTTGTGGTAGCAGGTGGCCCTCAGGACAAGCCATCTGCATTAGCATGACCCCCTGCTATGGCACCATCACTCTTATTTCTTCTCAAACCTTTAGTGTTAAAACACAAGAGTCCCTCCGCTTTTAAACCATTTCCTTGCTTTCTACTTCAACTGCTTCTTTTTATCATGTTCTTCTAGTCTATTCATCACCCTTTACCCAGCATTCAGTCTCTGGTAACAGACAAAGTGGCGTCACGTTCCACAGGAGCAAAAAAGTTTGTCTCCAATAATCTTAAAACATAAAATATTGCTTGCTCTTCCTCTGAAACGACTTTCCTTCACTTAGGTTGTGCAGAAGGCATGGTCGGTTTCTGTTCCTCACCCTTTCACCAGGGTCATCTAAACAGCGTTTTTGCATCGCCAAACATTTGACCACTTACAGACTGAGAAGGCATTTCGTCATCCTGAAAATTGCATTTGGTACATTAGAGGTCTCGGGGTTGACGACTGCCCGGAGTATTAAGCATACGCTAGGAGAAGAGTGTGTGATGTATGCATTCATTATGGCCATTATGGACTGGATCCATTGCTTCCATTCCACCTGCTCCATTATTACACACTCGGCTAATCTCTGTGGAATCTTTTCTGGGCTTGGTACAAGAGCGACTCTGCTTCCCATGCCGTTCCCAAAGAGTTCAATCGGGGGTTGTACTGAAAAAGTTTGGTCGACACCCATCACAAGTGAATTATTGTTCTGCTACTGCCGATAATCACATAATCAAATGGCAGATATTGTAAATCCACACTTATTTGTTTAGTTAAAGTTAAGTGTGTAAATATAGTCAAAGTTGTCATTTCCGACCAAGTTGGGTTGCTCAAACAAACAAACTAGTATTATGTTTATTAACTTTACAAAAAAACAATAATACAATAAAATAAAACCATAATAATAATGATAATATATTAAATGAAATGAAATGAAATTAAAAATTAAATCCTAATCTAGAGCATATAGTTAACTAAAACTAAAAAGATGAATTAAAGGGGACATATGAAAATCTGACTTTTTCCATGTTTAAGTGCTATAATCGGGTCCCTAGTGCATCTACCAACCCAGAAAACGTGAAAAGTAACAACCCAGTAACTTTGTTTTAGTAAGCCTTTCTTGGCAAGCATGTCAAAGAATAAGCCGATCTGATTTGGCTCCCCTTCTGACGTAGGAAAAGGATCTTCTTATAATATTACCGCCCCTTAATCTGCACGTTTCCACCCACGGCGCCGCCATTTGGGTTTCACAAGCGACAACAGTGTGACAACCAGTTACACAGACGAGCACAGAACACTATTTGACCAAAGAATGTCACAGCTGTCTTATAAAGACCTCAGGGAACTGTGTCAACTTGTGTAAAAGTTCAACATGACGGTACATGCAAGTCGATGAGAGGAATCAGTGTAACTCCACAACAACTACATAACTGTATCCACTAACCAGTCAGAAACGTCGATGTGCGTCTAAAAGTTGCAACCTCTTCCTGAGTCTCTCCTGCACTTCGTCGCTACTGCTTATTTCTGAGATTTTGGATGAGTGAGATTATTCACGTGTTTTGTTACCCGAGGCTCGTGTAAAGGATCGGCCGTCTTCTGAACGGGAGCGGGGAGCTGCAGCTCATTTGCATTTAAAGTGACACAAAACCGAGTGTTTTTGCTCACAACCAAAAAGGGGCAAATTTGACGAGCTATAATAAATGATCTGATATTTTGAGCTGAAATTTCACAGACACATTCTGGGGACACCATAGATTTATATTACATCTTGTGAAAGGGGGCATAATATGTCACCTTTAATAAATAAATAAATCTCAATGAATAATAATAATAATAAAAATATATATTTTCTAATTAAATAAAACAATAATAATAATTTCTGATTTCTGATATCATAACAATTAAACCCGCAGCATGAAAAACTGATAACTGCTTATTTCCTTTCAATCTTGGTATTTTTAAAAAGCATATTGTTTGAATAAAACTTCACATTATCGGTTTCCAATGACCAACGTGGGTAAATAAAAATTCAAACTACTCTAATATTTATCGATAATTTGGTGAGTTCCTTATTAAATAGCTTCCTCTAATGAATGTACACAGATACAAGCACACAGTAAAAGTCTCGCAAAAACAACACTCATTTATCTCTAATCAGCTGGAAGAATCAGAAAATGTTGTTCTGAATGTTATCGGCAGTGTTCTGGTCCAGTTTCCTATTCTTGGGAGTGGGCTCCTGTTACTACCGCAAAAATAA
>CM060601.1:1370599-1678099 GCA_030578255.1 Tiaroga cobitis
GAAGCGATAAGTCGAGTGACGGCTGATATGTCACGCCTCCATGAAAGACTACAAATGCTAAACTCTTTTCGTTCAAACCCCAAACAGTGGCAGCATTAGGTGTCTTTGTTCTCGAAGAACTAGTTATTGGCGGTGAAATTTAACAAGAAGCATTTTTGCCTCCATTGTGTTTTGATTTTCTTTCTCTTAGCCTAGCATTGTGTTAGCAGTACAGTATATTGTGTTATAAGACAGTGTCATTAATTTGCCTCCAAAAAAAAGAGGATATACAATACTGTTCAAAAGTTTGTGGCTGTAAATTTTTGAAAGAAGTGTCTTATGCTCTCTAAGGCTGCATTTATTTGATCAAAACAGTACAGTAATATTGAAAAAAATTATTATAACATTATTTTGTAATGCAAAGCTGAATATTCAGCAGCCATTATTTAGTCTTCAATGTCACATGATCCATCAGAAATAATTGAAATCATGCTGCTCAATAAACATTTCTTATGGTGAAAACAGCAATGTGTTTTTTTTTGTTGTTGTTGTTTTTGTTCTGTATTCTCTGATAAATTGAATGTTTGGTCCAGAAAGTGCAGTTACAGCATCGGCCAGTAGAGGCTAAATGCTGAACATAAGCCTAAACTCCTGGGTATTATTCAGTGGGCAATGTAATAACTGGAGAGAATATGTGAGAGTCAAATGGACACTGTTCCTGAATCAGTTCCTTCAGGTTTTCAGAACATCCTGTCCTACTTGTTCTCAAAAGTTCTACACGATTTTCTTTTATTAATTTTTCCTCCTTGAGGATCTGCGGAGTGACAGCTAAACTACAGGGACTCTTCCGCTCCCTCATCAAAGTGCTAAAAAAGTGAAGCTTGTCGACTGCCATCGTCATCAAGATTTGTATTGGTGTGTAGAGGATGATGATTTGATTCACTTAATAGTAGATGTGTCTTACTTATGTGAGGTTTTAAACCCTTACTGACACAAGAACCCCCATCCTGACTCTCAGCTGACTTATGGACACCCAATATATAAAAACATTCTCAGTAAAATTCTATAATAACTTGCTTAACAGTTCATTATTGTACCAATATATTTGTACATGTATGTGGTTTAGGCTACATTCAACTAATTTCTCATTTTCAAAAGCTGCAACCAGCACTCTAATGCTGTGCATCTGGACAAAAACGTAAACATAAAGTGGATAAAATTCAGGTATAATAAATATAATATTTCATTACATATAATATATAAATATAATTATTCAGTATAACAAAATAATGATTTAATAGGGCAAAAATAATGCTGAGATTATTTATGAAAGTACATGAAAAACAAGAAAATTGTGCGGTTATTTTATTTGAGCAATTCTGGGTGTGCAATAATCAAACCCCATGACATTTGGCAAGAAAGAGTTTCTCAGGTAGCGATTTTTCTTTATTTCTGGCATGGGACGTTCTTCGATAAAAAAAGGTGGCGCCAGTCTTGGCTGTTACTGAATGCTATCGATGTGACAATATTCACATGGCGTGTGAAAGAGTGAGAGAGAGAGAGCAAAAACGTGAGAAAAGGATCCGTCTGTGGCCACCTTTGTGGTATTGACAGAGCAGTGAGACGGGCGTCAGGAAGAATCCCATAGAGCAAGTGTTGCCTCTCTCTCTCTGTCTCCTGTTCAGTAAAAAAAAAATCAATGGTACAGAGGAACACATACCCAAAGAGGCAGGTGCAACTTTGCAGTGAAAAGCTATGAGTGGTAAATGAAATGTCACAGAAGCAGACACAGCACCTGTGGAGAAGACTAAGGTCGCAAATGCTTCTAGCTCCATTTCACGCATCATCACGGTCAGAAACACGAGAATGCAATTCAGAATTCGAAGCAACGAGGCAGTTCTCAGCGTGTCTGTGGACATTAGTGTAAACTGTTTTCTATGGTCAAAGACTGTCATGACGGTGCAACCATCTGAAGAGATGACATGACACTTATTTAACGTTATGATGAATTAAAATGGACAATTATTATTTTTCATGGAATATTGCCGTATTTATTATAAATGATTTATCCGTGCACATCATTATTTTATTTTTTTTCATGTGTGTTTGTATTCTTTAAATCAAAATAACTTCCGCTTCCTCTTGCAGCGACATTTTCTTCTCTTCTCCGATTACGCGTTTCTCGGCGCGAGGGCGGGACACACATGAAATCACAGCAAACCACAACCATCCGATTAAATCCCCATGGACAAAATCAGGTCCTGCCCCATATATTTCCTTGTTGAAGAAGCCGTTTCACTCGAATATACGTCACAATAGGGAAGATAAAAAACTTCTGTTTCATGCCAACTGACTTTAAAGCCTATTTATTGAGGAATATGCAATTCATACATAGAATGAGTTTTACGGAAGGTTATTTTAGGTTGTAAATATGTCATGTGGTGCAATGAGATTTTTTTAAAGAAAACATTAAGAAGTTTAGCATTATCTTTTATAATTTCTTAGAAATATTCCTCCACTAAACCAAAGTCATGGGGTGCGACCAACAACAACAACAACAACTCGTGATATATGTAGAAAACACTTTTTTACCTTGAAAAATATATTAACTTTTTTTTCAAAACCACAAGTAAGCAAAATTAATACAAGGAGTACATTTCTAAGAACTTGACACATGATTTCAATTAGATTTTTCATTTTTTTATACAGTACACTATTTATACAAAATCTGCCTTTGAATCATTTGCATAACATTTTTTTCTGGTAAAGATTTATAACGCTTACATTAGTGCAGTGCTCGGAAGGCAGTGTCACTAAAATAGTTTACAATGTGGCACTGGCAAGCATGTGCTTTTATTATTGTAGTTTTATGCATGTCTTAAACCATTCTGGTAAATGCATTCATGATCAATAAAATCCATATGGATATCCTTGTAAAACAGAAACATTCCCATAATGCCTTGGCAAAATTACAAAAGTTAATTTGTGCTGAACAGACATCTTAATTAACTGTGCTGGCTTTGCTTTAGTAGACAAAGGAGGTCACTCTGCCTGTCCTCTCTCAGCTAGTCGCTTGTCTAAGCGTTTGCCTGTATATTTCACTGAGATGTGGCCCGGCTATTTGCATGTGCTTGCAGATTTGGTAAAAATTGCTTTGGACCTTAAACAAGGATGAAAATATATCCAGCAAAATAAATGAAAGTGCATATTTGCTGCCCTGGTCTTATGGTCTATACGACTTGTTACTCTGCAGGGACATAAACGAATCCTGCTGAAAGAGAGGACAGATAGATAGAATATCCAATCATATTAAAGCTCTGCATCAAAGCTAAACACAGAGAATGGGAAAGAAAGAAAAGCAAAGAGAAAATAGACAGTGACGACCACTCAATATAAAAAAAAAAAAAACGTGCTGAATCGATCCCTCATCTATTTAAATATGTATTCCCTGACAAAATAATTATCCTGACCTCCTGAGAGACAGCACAGCTGAAAAGGATGATAAATCTGATTATTCTGACTGCAAAAATACTGAGCGCTTCGTTGCATGCTTGTTTTGTTCAAAGGAATTGCGGACCTGGAAAAGGAGATGGAGAAAGTGAGCGAGTGTGAAAGAGGATGTAGGGTGCAAGGGTGTGTGCAAATGTCCAGAGAGAATCGTTCAAATCGTGAAGCTGAAATCAAGACGAGTTTAACTGTCTACTCCTCAGTTTCCTCTTACTATTTAGGGCAATAACGTTCCGCCAGGCTACCCTGAGGCCCATGAATATTGCATCAGCCCATGGTTTACTGTAACTCCTCAAACATCTCTGTTTCACCAGACGTCCAATGGGCTCACTAATAGAGACGAAAGTGTCAACCGTCCTGACCCCTGTGGGAATGTGTTATAAGAACCAGTGAGGAGTGGACACTTTCTCTTAGGATGGTGTTTCACCCTGAGGCATTACCCTTAACGCATCAGAGATATTAAACAAGACTGTTGGGGCTTCTGAACAGGGAACGGTTGACCTTTTGTGATACTTCAACTATGTGTTACCTAAAGTGTAATGAAGTAATGTAGTTGTTTAGAGCAATGAGAAGGTTTGTGTGTGTGGCATTTGTAGTTGGTTTGATCATCGGGGGGACTATCTATCAGGGGTCAGCAACTGTTACTGGACAGTGATGGATTTCCACCAACTCAGAGTCAAGAGGACTAGAGAGGCTGGACAAAACATCACCATCACAGCCATCCATCAAGAAATTGGTAGCAAAGAGCCAAAATGAGCAATACGTCAAAGTCAGCTGCAGAAGAGCCTATCCAGCACTATAGCTCCTCCCTCCGGAACCAGGTTTTATTAGTGCAACCACAGAGCAAAAATGGCCCCAGGACAAAGACTTGAGGCACGCCAAACTTTTCTGATCCTTCTGTATCCCACTCTGACCTTTAGTTTAATCCTAAACAACACAGAACCTTGGACTGCCTTCACATGGAGCTGAGAGTCATCCGTATTTAGCATTACACAAATAAATGCACTGTGCGTGATAATTAGACCACACAATTGGTCTCTCATTAAAGGCTATGCTAAGCCTCGTTCTTTCCTAAAAAAAAAAAACGCTGTTGCACGTGCTTCAGTGGGTTAGTAGCTTACAGTAAGACTGAGCTGGCATACACAATGCGTAGTGAGGCATGAGTAAGAGAACATTTTGCTAATAGTACAACAGCTTAACTTATCTGACCATAAAAACAGAAAACCTCCAAGTAAATTCATGCCTGGCTGATTAAAAATGAGTGAATATATTCTTATTATCTAAAGATTATGATCTTAATATCGTGCTATTTCAGGATTTATGCATTACAAAAATTTGCCACAACATACCTTTCTACCAAAATACCATTTATGCAGTTTTACAGAAATACATCATTATACATTAATACGATATGCTCTATGCCACAGTTATTGCTACTACTGTGGATTAATAGCAGTTAGTCTTGAAAATATTTCTCACATCCCCCCCCCCCCCCCGTCGTATGACAGTAGCAAGTACAGTACTAAAAATGGTTACCATGGTGATTTCCCACATTAATAATTGTGGGTGTAAAACAACGCAGGTGTTTTGTTACAATATTAAAGCTAATTTAATTTGATCATCAGGAGTAGAGGAGGAATTGTGAGCGGTAACTCTCGTCTAGCCTACCACGATGTGCTGTACAAATGAAATCTCCTTGGGGCTGATACAGACTTAACCACACACAAATGTATAATTGGGCTCAGGCATTTGCATTTGAATTGTGCCATGTTTGGAAATGAGGAAAGGAATGAAACTGCAGAGACAGACAGAGAGAGAGACAGAGAGAGAGAGAGGGAGAAGAGAGAGAGAGAGAGAGAGAGAGAGAGAGAGAGAGAGAGAGAGAGAGAGAGAGAGAGAGAGAGAGAGAGAGAGAGAGAGAGAGAGAGAGAGAGAGAGAGAGAGAGAGAGGGAGAAAGAGTTGTGTGCTCTGATTAAAATGGAGAAATGTGTGGAAGAAAGGCGGGGATGTTGGAGGAAGCAAGCGGAGGTTTAATTGGCTGATGACCTGTCCTTCAGTGAAATCCTCAACCAGAGGGAACTATCTGATCCATCTCTTCATGTCACTCTCCACAATGTTCTTATATCGCTAAACAGGTCACATAACTTTTGCTTATAGTGTTGATACACCCTTGGGCTTTTCACAATTGATGGTTTTCCTTCTTTAGTGGGACAAAAATTTTAGACATTCTGAAGAATGTTCATGCTGCTCTTTTCCATGTAATTACATTTCAATGCAAATGAATGGAGACTCAAGCTTTCCAGATTGAAAAAGAATGCAATGTCACAGCCAGGTGTGCTTTTGTAGTGGAACCCTTTGAGTAAAATGCACACGGATGGCTCAATTTCCCTGGCACCAGTGACAGGAAGTATCCCAGAATGCCGAGTGGGGCAGCTGTTAAAAGTGTCATCGGAGAGTGCGTCCCGTGGTTGGTCACCTGTCCTGTCACATTCACTCATTCTTTCCATTAATCAAAGCGTACACACCCTGCTGTCTGTGCAATTCCTGTCACTTAGCCCAGGATAATGGTGTCATGAATAACCCACGATTGTTTCCCCCCTGTTTTTTCTCCTCCTTCACTCTCACAATCTTTATTCACACTCTCATACTATGTCTCTCTGGCTCTCCACAGACATTGACAAACTTCCTGTCACCTTTTTCTTTCAGAGGGAAAGAGGGAGGTAATGATATATAAAGATTGAGTGGGTTTAAGAAGAGGCAAGAGAAAAGGATAGCAAGAAAGACAAGTAAAGTGACAATGCCTGTCAGGAGTCGCTACCTCTGGCTCTTCACAATTAGAGGGAAAAAAAGGAGGTCACTACAAAGATGCAACAACTGAATTCTGGATGTTTGATGGATCACGTGACTTTGTTGGTTGGACCACAAGGACTTTCTAAGAATTAGTAACTACTAATGATGTCCGGTTCCTGAATGAATCTTTCTTTTGAGCTGGTTCTCAGGAAGTAGCCGGTCGAGTAGGTTCACTAATCGTACTGAATCAAACTTTAGTTCAGGGTTAATGACGCAAGACGAACAGTCACTTTTCTTTCAACATTCTTTAGACATGTAGAGCATATCCGCTTCAATGCCGTGTGTGCTGTAGGTGCGAAACTTTTATCCAAGATGTAGACTACTTAATATTGTTCAGTCGTGTCCGACATGATGGATCAGCGAATGAAACTGTGACCACAAACAAAATTAACTTAAGTGAATGAAAGGCAATAATCAGCAATATGTGTTCACATATATGATTCATTGATATATCATAACACTGAGTTATAAAAAAATGCTCAGTGACACCATTGCAAGATAACACAAGAAACCGATTTATCCTTTTGTTGTTGTTGTTGTTTTAAACCGGTTCATTGAAACAAAATGTCCAAAAGAACCGGTTTGCGGAAATGATTAATTAAAGTATTATTGTATCTTACTGTATAGAGCTGGCCTTGGTCGTCAGGTTTTTCCTCTAAGTTTTTCCATTGCTAAATTTTTCTTAGATCTTTATCGTGGGATCATTTGTAGAGGGGTGGATGCCATTTAATTTAAGATTCCATGTTTTATCCTGTGTTTAAATAGAGAGGGAGTAAAGGAAAAGTCTTTGATTTCTCTTTTACTTTTGAAGATAGGTAAGTTATTTTCAAATACCCTCAGGAAGAATGTCTTTTCTTTATGTTTTGGCCGTTTCCCCTCCTGAAGCTTATTTCATTATATCTCACTGATTATTTAAATAAAGCGTGTTATATCTTTTTACTAATCTGGTGTTGCTTTGTGCCTGTCTTGCGACCTGGAGATGGATCATTTTTGTTACCCTCCTTTCCTTCGTCTAGACCTTAGAAAAGGGGTTTGTAACACACTCACTGTATGTAAAACTGCATTTATATTACGTACAGTGCTGTGAAAAATGATTTGCTCCCTTCGTGATTTTTTTGTGTGGATATTTGTCACACTTAAATGATTCAGATCATCAAACAAATTTTTATATTACACAAAGATAACCTGAGTAAATACAAAATGCAGTTTTTAAATAATGATTTAATTTATTAAGGGGAAAAAAGCTGTCAAAACCTGCATGGCCCTATGTGCAAAAGTAATTGTCCCCATGGGATGGCATCCATGGGAGAGTTCCAAGGTGAAAGCCACGGCTGACCAAAAAGAACACAAAAACTTGTCTCACAATTGCCCATCTTGATTATCCCCAAGACTTTTAGGCAAATATTCTGTGGACTGATGAGACAAAAGTTGAACTTTTTGGAAGGTATGTGTCCTGTTACATTTGGCTCAAAACTAACACAGCATTTCATTAAAAAGAACATCATACCAACAGTCAAACATGGTGGTGGTAGTGTGATGACCCGGGACTGCTTTGCTGGAACCATGAATTCTGCGCTGTACCAGAACACTTGGAAGGAAAATGTCCGTCCATCAATTCATCACCTCAAGCTCACTTGGGTTATATAGTAGGACAATGATCCGAAACCCACAAGCAAGTAAATCTCTGAATGGCTCAAATAAAACATAATTAAGGTTTTGGAGTTGCCTTGTCAAAATTCGATTGAGCTGCTGTGGCATGACCTTAAACAGGCCGTTCATACTCGAAAACCCTCCAATGTGGCTGAAATAAAACAATTCTGCATAAAAGGGTGGGCCACAATCCCTCCACAGCAATGTAAAAGACTCATTGCCAGTTATAGCAAACACTTGATTGCAGTTATTAGGTTTAGGGGGCAATTACTTTTTCACATTGGGCCAGGCAGGTCTGGACACATTTTTTCCCTTAATAAATGAAATCATCATTTAAAAACTGCATTTTTTTTTTCTCTGTTTTTTTGTGTGTGTAATATTAAAATGTGTTTGATGATCTGAATCATATAAGTGTGACAAATATGCAAACCAAAAAAAAATCAGGGAGGGGGCAAATACTTTTTCACAGGACTGTATATCCTTTACAATAAGACAAAAGCAAAATAAAGGACAAACTATCCACTTAGTGAAAACATAGATTTAATCAGCACAAGGACATGGGAACACGATACACTCTGGGAAACCAGGCAAAGGAAGACGCTGCGTTGATAAAACAAGCTCCCCTTAAAAAAAAAATTCAATCTTCACCCCTTGCTCACTCGTTCTTCGTCTCAACACCTGAGGGACACCGTCCCTTTGCACCTTCCACACATCTCCAGCTCATTGAAGTCAGAGAGAGACACTTTAATAGATTTCCAAAACACGTTTCAGATGACAAAGCCCCAGCTGCGGTGAAAGCACAGGTACACAATACACAACCCCGCGATTGATGGAGCCCCATTCAGCGATTTGACAAACTGATTATCTCTCTGGAGCTTAAGCGCAGATCGATTAAACCGATTTTAAAAAGGAGGAAAGAAAGGATGAGTAAGAGAAATGAAATCGAGAGAGAAACTTTCCATTGCCTTTTGGTCTTGAATCATGTTTAATTTTAGATGAAGAGAACCTTCCTTTAAGGATTAAACATAGTCTGATTACATAAATCATGTATCTGCACAGAGAGAGTGCCAAATGAATATAAAGTCATGGTGGGGGCTCAATGTGGAAACATCCTTCTGTCCAAATGTGCTGTTTGGATGATCAAAAATGCTGCAAATCCAACACCACTTCCTAAAAATGGCCCAGAGTGAACCATTTTACTCATTCAAATGTTCCATATGACCAGTGGTTCCGCAGGTGTTTTATTTGCGGTGGGACTATCCATTAAGTGAGTGGGCTAAACAGTCCGGAGTCAATTTTACTGAGCTGGCCTGGTGCTCAATGCCACCGCCAGCCTGGCAGATGCAGAGAATGGGTCTCAGTGGAGGCCAGGGCAGCTTTTTAGGCCCAACTGGGTCTGAAATGGACTCAGGACACTCTCTCATCTGGATTAAAAGGTTAAACAGCATACCTGGCCCAGAACAGCTTTTTACCATGCACTTTATCAAAGAGAGTTGGTTCTGAGGAAGATATGTTCTTCAATGCTGACACAAGATGTTGGTTCTTGGGTCAATGGCAAACAAGTGTCCACAATAAAAGAAAAGGAAAGATCATTTAAAAATCTATTTTAAAAAATGTCTTGTTCTTAGAAATGCAATTTTAATTTAATGACTTAAAAACGCATGTGGTGTAACCATTAAGTAGCAGTGGCCTCTGTGAAATAGTGACATTTCACAGGAGGAAAAAACGTCCACTTTCATTAGTGTGGTGATGCACAAAGCACTGCTCACACAGAAGCTCATTTTGCAAGTTACTGCAAAATACCAATCACACAGATTACTATTGAAATTACTGGATTTCACCTACAACATTTCGATAAAAGCTTTGCATGATAACTGTGCGTTCACACCGCCGCCGTCTTGAGCGTCAAAGAAGCTCTGGCCGCCCTGTCAAGGACGCTTGTCAAAAAGTACGGGGAAGCATGTTGACGCTTTGAACACTCTGATGTTGCAGGGAGAAGAGAAGTGTCACAATATGAAATTTAATAAACAGAAAAAAACAAGAAATACATTGAAGAAACCTTTTCTAATGACAGCATTTTTATAACCGTTTTGGAGACATTTGGTCGGGAAAAAAAGAATAGTTAGCTATTATTATTATTATTTGCATTAGGCTATAAATGCAATGGGTCAAATCGGTGTCACTGTGAGCAAATGAATTGCATTCCCGCTTTAAAACGAGCGTTCGTAAATATTTCAAATAAAAGTTGCGCTCATGCGGTCCCTATAAGCAAACAACGTCATGTCATAAATGATAGGAAACCTGTAGGAAACCCAGCAAGGCGATTATTAGCTTCTCGGAACTAATGTTTTGGTAGGAACGAAAGTTTACATTGTATGTTTCTCCAGAATCAGCCAGCGCGAAGGACGTCTATATTCCGATTGGTTGCTGGCGTTTTGCCGCTGCTTGCCGCTGAACCGCGTCATAGCTCATTACCATAAAAGTTGAGCTTCTTTCAACTTTCTGTTTGACGCTCAAAACGCCCAAAACGCGACGCCGATGGATTTGACGCTCCTTCCAGCTGAGAGAAGCCAGCTTCCATTGAAAATGAATGACTTCCGACCGCTTTGGAAGCTCAAGTCGGCGGCGGTGTGAACGTACAGTAAGATTTTTTTTTGTGTGCATTTTTGAGTAAAAAAATATAGATAAAGACAAATAAGCATCCTGTCATTGACTCAAATACACTCCAAAATGGCACATGAAAACAAAAACTGTAGTTGCTGCTTTAAATACCAGTGGGTGGTTCCTGTCCGGAAATCATGCTGAGAGTTATAACTACTGTATGAGAGACTAGGTCACCTGTAAAATATCTAGCCACAAATAAATTACAAAAATAAATAGAGATTTATTGATTTCAATTGAAGGAGTGTTTAGAACGCCAATATCTCAAAGTTCTTGCTGAGAGCCTCTTATGAAGACGCTCTCTTATTGACTTTTGAAGCCCAGATGTAGAAAACAGTCCCCTGTGAATGTAGGGTGGAGTAATCACCCTATTTCTCCATTTGCTTTGAGTGACCTTTTATGAAATCAATACTCTTTCCCACATAGACCTATAAATGTCCACTATAACAGGAACACAAAGAAGAGGTCCTCCTGCTGACTTTGGACTACAACTTTTATTTCCTGGCATTAGCTTAATTAATTTCTTAAGCTCTTCACAGATCAAATGGGCTGCAGTTCTAAAATAACAAGCCCCATGTCTCTAGTGTAGACGTGGACCTCGGAGGACTTGACCTCTGCTTGTTCAGGGCTAGTTAAGTCCCATCTAGTGTCTCAGGCGCCGCATAAATGAGACTGGGGACTCTGCTACCGGCCCCACGATTCACAATTAAAATCCTGCCATAGAGTGCAGGACAGACAGGCTAAAGAAACTAAATTCAAGAAGTTATGGATGGAGGTCGTTGAAGTAGAAAGAAATGTGATGAAAAACTGACACACTGCAGTTTTTCAGTTTGGGAGTTTTCAGAGATCTCACACACATGCATGCATACAGCACATCAAAATTAGCTTAACCGCATAACGCAGATTTTATTTTCTTCTAACCTCAATTGCTATAAACTCTGAGCAGATATAGCCATCTTTCACTCAGGAAGCTAAACCTAATAAAAGCTGGCCTGCCGTTCAGTTTGTTCTGTTTTCATACAAGAGATATCAGACATGCAAACAGCAACAGGAACCAGACAGGAAGAAGAACATAACTGCAATATTGCAGCAACACCATATTGGAACTCAAAGGGAACATATTGTAAGAAACATATTGTAAGACTAAATGTATTGTTCAAGACCATTCGTTTCGGGAATGAAAAGAGTGTTAAAAAGAAAAACGCAGAGATTCAAAGCACAATGGAGCTACCATGAAATATGTGAGAAATACAGAAGAGAGAAGAAAAAGTGAGGAAGGAAGAAGTTGAGATGTCACCCCGTTCAAGCTCAGAAACAATTATTCCCCTCTGTATGCAGTCACGATAACTCTCCCCGGACCTCCACTCAATGTGTGGGGGAACTGAAGGAGATGCTTCATGAAATCCACTAGAGACGATCGCCGAAAATATCCCACTCTGGGCCGCTTCCACAACAGGTCTCCGGAGAGCAGGCACGGGCCTTTCTGTAGTCCTTTGGGAGGAGGAGGGGTCTGATAACCTCAGCAAGCAACAATTACGATGGGACTGATCAATGGCACAAGGGTATTAAAGGACAGAACACTGTATATTCAAACATGATCAGTGGTGTTCCAGCGGGAACCTGGAGTGTGTGCATCGCATATACATGCAGCATACTGTCAAAGCCAGACAATGGAGAGCTATCAGCTGTATTGTTCTTAAAGTCAACATAAATTCAAAACTGATCTTGATGTGCATGATTCATTGGTGTGTATTGTTCCAAAGAGAATACATGCTTGTATTAAATCATAATAACTTGCTCCATTTTCCATCTGAAGTCATCAGATGAAATATCTCGTTTCACTCAAAAATGTCATTGCAACTATGAAACGAAAAACACTTTCAATGTCCATTTCCACCTCAGCATAAAAAAGTGATTGTGACTTTGTTTCTCACGAATCCAACATTGTGAGATATGAAGTTCTAATTACGAGAAATAAAGTCCCAATTGTGAGATATAAAGTGACTATATCTTGCAACTGCAACATTAATTTTCATAATTGCAACTTTATATCGCAAAATTGCAGCGTTATTTCTCACAATGTGACTAAAAAAAAAATAATTTATTCATAAGGCAGTAATGCACTTCTATGTGATTTCCAAATGCTGTTGCACATCCACATTTCAGTGTTTCTCAAAGCATCAAACTCTATTGACTGCTGCAGGGATGACGTATTTTTGCAGGCCAAAATTCTGAAATTGAGCATTTTAGCAATTCTGATTCCATCGTCCTGAAGTCAATGGGTTTTTTAAATGCTTGAAATAAGGTCTGTGGTAAAACAAGCTCAAACTATTTTCACGTTTTATTTAACATAAAAAAACATCAGTAAAACCCCATTTGTGATTTTTTAAAAAGCTTGAAAAAGGTGGTTGCAAACAAATGGCTAAATGGGACTACAGCGGTTGTTGGGGAAATTGAAAATCACCATATCAAACAGGTAAACTCACAGCCTTGTTGTGTTTATTATCACACTATTGCTAACCTATTTAAGTCAAACTTTCAGGGATTTTTTTTTTTAGATAAAGACTAGAAGTATTATTGGAAGCTTAATGATGGCGAAGTTCAAGTCATGTGTCCATGGTGTAGTTCGTTTATAGACAACTTTTAGCTTTTTACTCCTATAAAATTTATATTTAGACTTCAAAATTCATAGAAAATGTGTCCATGTGTGAAGGTTATCATGATGAACAAAACGTGGAAGAATCATAGGCCTGGTTTCACAGACAGGGTTAGATTAAGCCAGGATTAGGCCTTAGTTCAATTAGGACATTTAAGCATCTTTTTTAAACATGCTTTAGAAAAAAGCATTACTTGTGTAGGCCTACATCTTGAGACAAAACAATAGCAGTGACATATTTTAAGATAAGTCAGTGCAAGTTTGTTTCAGCTAAAACAGCTCAAACATGCCTTTTAGTCTGGGACTTAAAGCCTTGTCTGTGAAACCAGGGGATGAAGTTTTAATGGACACAGTTTATTTTCTGCAACAATCTAAAAGCCAATAGAAAAATCCTATTGGGTTTTCGTCAAGGGAACCAGGGTGATGCCAACTTCTGGGTGGGCTAACAACAATATGTCATCCCTGCAGGGCTCTATGAAGAGAAGGGTTTGCAACAGCATTACGCAGGTTGAACACTGTAACACAGCACTTGAAAGTTCAAACAACCTTAACTTTGATCCCATTTGCCACTGACCTTGATCCCTAAACGATTAGCAGAGAATGTGCATTCCGTATCAGTGGGAGTAGAAGGTTCCAGAATGAAAATAAAAAAAAATTACGAATGCACATAATCCCCCAGTTTCACAGACAAGGCTTAAATCTAGTCCCAGACCAAATTTCATATTTGAGCTGTTTTAGCTGAAACCAACTTGCACTGTCTCAAAATGCACACCAATTATATATATATTTTTCTAAGGCACGATTATAAAACCTACTTAAATATCCTAATTGAACTAAGGCCTAATCCTGGCTTAATCTAAACCCTGTTTGTGAAACCAGGCCTAGATATTCTATGCAATGTAATAAATAGTAAAATCACTCTTCTGTGATATCATCTGATCAAAGTGTTGCATGAAATCCAAATGTGAATCACGTCAAAGGGCAATTATACTGGGGTGAAGTGGAATTACACACAGTATGAGATGCACCCAAATCTAAGAAATGAAAGAGAAATGGGATATGGTGTGGGAAGGGGTCACCACCACAGGGTTCCTGGGAGCCAGGAGCTCGTCAGGTGATTTATGGGCCTGCAGGGCTACTGTAGGCTGGGATGATTTTCCCAAAGGCACATCTACCGGAGCCGACATTACAGCCTTTCCCACTTTCCATTCCTTCTCCTTTCTTCAGTCAACATATGAACACTGGGGACGGGCAAATTATTCTCCCACTCTCTTGGTTCATTTTCAGCCTCTGTGTCCACTCACTAACAGACTCGCTCTCTTCACAGCTGAACAACGAGGCCAACCTCCACCCCCCCTTTCATTTTCTCAATCCGCTCTCACTCTCACTCAATCTGAAGTTGTCTTAATAAGACAGTGCTCTTTCCGAGACGAGAGTTACTGACCTTCCCGGCCTTCCCGTTTAATTGAAAGACCTGCATGGCTCCGGGTAGCTGCCATTCACATTGTCTCCCCCTTGAGCCGTAACTCTCCTCCAATACCTGCAGTCCACTTCTGCCTCATAAAGTCACAGATGGTTTCTTTATTTGTCAGGACTTTATTTTTCATTTGTTGAGTCTTATTCTTCCCCAGCCGGATCGATGAGGCATGAATCTTACTCCAGAGGAGCTAAATCTATATATGAGCCGTAAGGTATAATATCTTCTCTCAGATTATAAAGATCCACAATGAAACTAACAATCTGATGAGAAATGCAGCCAAAATCGCTCATGGAGATATTGGTAGGAGCTCCGCAGAGAAATGGCCTTTAAAATCTACTTTCCTCTTCATTCAGTGGTCTATAAACTACATCTGGCCTTGGGCGAAATTAATTAGGTTACTGCTATTAAGCAATTGGAGGAGATGGAGAAAGTACAAAGACAATATTTCTTGGAGTAATTATATTTTGTATAGTGGACTAGAGAGTGGGTCAGATGATTGACGTTCACGTGTCTATAAAGTATGTACTTGAGTTCGGATTAGGCCAGAGGAACATACTTCCTAACAAAATATCACACCATCTAGATCAGGGTTTTTCCAACTGTTTGGCTACCAATATTCTTCGCTACACATAGCAGAAGAAGAAAAAAAATCATACAGATTTGGAACAACTTTCAGGGTGAGAAAACAATGACAGAATTTTCATTTTGTGGGTGAATTATCCCTTTTAAAGGGCACCTATTATGGAATTTTGAAAATTACCTTTCATGTAGTGTGTAACATAGATCTAAGTGAACAAAAACATCCCGCAAAGTTTTAAATATTAAAGTTCACCGTATACAAAGTTATTGTCTCTCAAAAGTAAGAGTCGACTCTGAGTCGCTGATATGAATCGATAGACGAACGATGCTTTTTCTCTATCTAGATGACGTCAACTTGACAAGTTATTTGCATAAGACACGCCCACTCATTGCGCGCGCAGACACCAGGGCAAACTCGAAAACATCATGTTGACAACAAGACACTGTGTTCTGAAGTGCAAATCAACAGCGACCTTTTTTCACTGCCCAGGGACGAGCATTTGAAGACTAAGTGTCTACAGTTCATATATACAACTATACCACACAAGCATAGGCCGAACCGTGTGCTGTGTTCGCCTCATTTTAATGACGATTGCTTTACAAACATAAATGCTTTTAAGTGTGGATTCGTGAGCCGGTTGATACTGAAGGAAGGTTCAGTACCAAGTTTATTTGGATCAGCTTCCTCCTCCGAATCACGACCTGTAAGTATTATTAATAACTGTTGCTTTTATGTGTTTTTTTAGCATGCTCAATAAGTATGTGTGTGTGTTGTGTAAGTTACGCTCAGCGCAGCTTCTAGGTCTCCAATGTCAATTTTTTTTAAATGTGTGAAATGTATGTCGTTGTTATTGCAGTTGTCATAAAGAATAGAGCAATACCTTGTAGTTCTGCAGTGCTTTATCAATATGTTTATGCGTTGGGCTAACGCAAACAATAACTGACTGGGTCATCTGACCAATCACCGCAGATTAGCGTCACGCAAAGGAGGGGTTTGGAAAAATGAGTCGTTGAAGGAATCATTTGGGAGTCGGTGAGCAAATCCGGTAAAAAAAAAAGCATATTATTAGACAACAAAAGTGTTTTTTGTCATTGCATGCATGTAAAACTGTTGTTGGGGACTCCCAGAACAATATTAGGATGCCATTTTAAATGCCATAATAGGTGCCCTTTAACTCATTTTATAATGCAGAGTGTGGTTCAAACATCTGTGTAAAACTTTTTACCATACTTTAATATACCATTACCATACACAATTCCACAGATCTTTCCTCAAAACCAGCGCAAAATGTATTCAAAATACCATAGCAAACCATTCAGAGAGAAATGTGAAAATGGACCTCCGCTGGTTGGAGTTTAGCAGGAACTGTTTTCACTCAGAGCCAGTGGTGTTGTAATGCCCTGCAGACCCCATGGTGCCGCCCATGCCCCCTTTGATCCGCATCGCCATCCGTCCACCACCAATTACTGACATTTTTTACATCCCATTTGCATTCATTAGCAAATGGTGCGCATATTCACGAGATGCAGATGAACCCTGCAGACGGGCTCCAGGGGCGTTGCCTCCTGTCGAACGTATTGCAATTTAATACTCGTTTACTAGTAGGAGCTGAAGCCACACACAAAGACTGGAAGGGAGGGGGGTAAAGTGGGGTAGTTGTAATGAAACAGCCTGCCTTTAAAGGAGCTTTGGTGAGCAAATGATGCGTCTTTTCTTTCTTGTGTACTAGCGGCTCTTTAACGCACGTAATTAGACCAGAGTTAGATTAAGCCACACAATGGAGCAGAAAGAAGAGAAGTGCAATAGGTTTACCCTTGCTGCATTCCACTCCTTTACTATACTGACAGAAATCAATAGACACTCATGTAATGCACTTCACAGCAGATAAAGGGTGGACAATAAAAAAGTGAAAGGAGGAGAAGACAGGCCGGAAAAGGAGAGAGAGAAAACAGGAGAACGCGCTGGAGCCATTTTGAAAGCCATTAATCTCTTTGGAGCCATGGTGCAGTGGTGAGAGCGCAATGAGCTAGAGCTTTGGTGCTCACGTGAGTAATGCAGGTTCGAATCTGAACTGCAATATGACCTGCTTTTTATAGGTCAGTCTTTCTGCATATACTCAAACACACTTTGTGGACCCAGGAACAACATTTCTGGATAGTGTGTGTTGAGGATCCGAAGGGTCCGCGCTGAGTTGAGCGCTGGGAAGAGCTGTTGTCGAGAGCCAGGATCAGGAGCACAATGTGGGATTTACAGTGGAACAGAGAAAGAGCAGCTCGCAGGAGTCATCCTCCACCCCAGGGCTGCTTTACACTTAATGTAACTCACTCTCCATTCACACAGCCACACTAATCCTGTTCCCAGCATAAACCTGTTAACACCACATCAACATACACACACGCGTGCACACTCGATCGTTCTCTGAAAGCATCTCGCTGCCTCGAAACAGTCCCAGCTCGAGGATAGAGGCAGAGAGGACGAGATGTGAGAGAAAAAATCAAATGAAATAAAGGCAACAGGTCTTGTTCTCCAAGGCACTATGAAGAGCTGATGCTGAGAGTTGTGTTTCACACTAGTCTTGAGATGCTGCCATCTTCCCAAACGCAAAGTGTAGGACAGGCTAGCTCAGTAGGAAATATAGACCGACCATAGTCCTTTCGCACCATTTTTTTTCTTTGTTTATGAGACAAAGAGCTTTGATTTTAGAATCACTGCTCCTAGTGCTATGTAAAAAACAAAATTAACGGTGTTGTCATGTATTTATATCATATGATACAGTTAGCAAAAATACACAAACAAGAGTGATGGTTTTCCAAATATCAGCACAATTGCAAATGTGATCGATTTTATACAACAGTTCAACAGAAGTTAATATTGTGAGTTCTATTGTCTGTTATAATATTGTCTGCTTTTGCTCTATTGTTCGTCAACGAAAATAGTTCCAAACAAAGCCGTAGCAGAACCATTGTGTGTATTTGAGCAACACAAAACATTTCATTACCGAATTTTTTTTTTTTTTTTTTTTGTGCATTTTTGTCTTTGGCTGTTCACTGTAAAACATATTTTTCAAAGATCATTGGCCTGAAACAAAGATTATTGGAGTATGTTTTACAAGAAAATTGTCGTTTTCTGAGTGAAAATTGTTTCTACACCATTTTTTGTCATTGTTGGAGCTAAAGGTAATGCGGTAACGCTTTACAATAAGGTTCATTAGTTAACATTAGTTAACTACCTTAGCTAACATGAACTAAGAATGAACAATACGTCTTCAGCATTTATTAAGCTTAGTTCATATTAATTTCAACATTTACTAATACGTTATTAACATCAAAGGTTGTATTTGTTAGCTTTATTTAATGCACTGTGAACTAACATGAACAAACAATGAACAGCTGTATTGGCAACATTAACAAAGATTAATAAATACTGTAACAAATGCATTGCTCATTGTTAGTTCATGCCAGTTAATACATTAACTAATGAACCTAATTGTAAAGTGTTAACGGTAATGCAAAACATAAAATAAAATGCTTTGCTATGGTCAACGCTGCTATATTTTTACCAAGAAATTTGAAAAAACTCCATAATCTGCAAAGTGGACCATACATCATAACAAAAGTGACCGTCTCTTTGAGAGTTTGTGTTAGTGTCCTCGATCCCCACAGTTCTGTGGAAGGAGAGTGCAGTCAGAAAAGAAGTACAGTTATTCTGATAGAACGTCTCTGTCTTGCACTCAAGTTGAAATAAATACAGAATAACCAATGCGGAGTGCTCTGATTAGATCATTTATACTTCCAGCTGCTCCGTGAGCCGATCAATAGCGTCGGTATTCGGCAAGAGAGATTGAACAATAATTTCCCCTCGGATTTTCAATTATAGACTGCTAAACATCTGCAATAAAGCAGCCGGTTCCGGGCGGGGGAGCGATCCATCACGGGACACTCGCAGGAGAGATGGGAAAGAGAGATAATACTGGCACCGAACTCGTCACAGAAAAGCACTGCCTTGCAGTGAAAGCACGTCTCTCTGTCAATTTAAAATATTCATCTGTTTCTGATCACCTCTCCCCTTATCTCGATTCTCACTAGATACAGTTCTGCGGAGTCTATCCATCTTCTTTTGCAGTATCGGGCCATTTTGTTTCTTCCGTCCTCAACTCCATTGCTGGCTTCCATATGTCTGCCTCCATGTTACTAATTTCCCTCTCCCTTTCCTCATTTTGCCGTTTTTTAATTCCAAACACTCTAAACTCCAGAGCGCCACAGCTCGTCCGCAGGGCACATATTAAAAACGCTCGGAGCTAATAAGTCTGCAGAATGTGTGTTCGGTGGGAAAAGCAATCAGCCTGCCATCTACACAGGAGGCCCTGGTTGTGTTTTTTGGGAAACATGTGTGCTTTAGAGTTCTTTTCACAGCCTAAATGTTTCTCACGACCTGGTTTTAATTGCGCTGGCCATTTCGATGAAGTGTTGTTTAATAATGGGGGGATACAACACTGAGCGTTTAATGATCAATGGATGCTGTGCTTGACTATGCAATGTGTGTGTGAGAGAGAGATCACATTCTCACTAACCTTGTGTTTGACATGGAAAAAGGAAAACTTTAATTTACAGTTTGTCACGTTCTCACTAGCCTTGCATTTGACATGAAATAAACATGAATTTACTTCTGCTCATAGATGCTTTTATCCAAAGTGACTTAGATTGCGTTTAATGTGCATCAGTTTATGCATCCTCTGGGAATATGCCAGTGTATTATTTATAATGTATAAGGTTGTCTAAATCGTCTGTATTGGACTGTTAGTGTAGGTTGATATTTCTGGTGTCCATGCTACTGCCAAGAATATCTTTATTTCTAATTTATCTTTTTGATTTAACATTCTTGGTTTTATTTTTGCATTGTAATGTAGAAAATGTATTTGCATAAAAAAACCTCCTAGGGTGTAAATATAATGCAACTTTTACTTTTCAGCCCACAGCTCTCGGATTTTGGCCTTTTGTAGTAAAATGCTTGGTCTATAGGCAATACTTCATTAAATAAACCCTTTTTTTTGTGCATATAATCACAGTACTTTACAATCTCCCCATAGACATAGAAGTACATTATTGTAAATGCCCTATCACTGCAGTAAAACATCAGGTTTAGAGATGCTGTCCATAGATTTAATCTTATCTTATTCTCTGCCACAAAAAAAAAAGATACTCAAAAGAACAGAGAAATATCTTTAGAAAGACAGTAACAATTCAGTCACATGGCCTGTGCTAAACTTTGAAAGAATAGACACCTCTTCTGTTACAATACACTCAAAAGAACATACAGCCAATGAAATGTTAGACAAAGTAAAATCAAAAGGTCATTTTTGCTTTCTTGTTCTTTGCATTTTTGCTGTTTATGGTCTTACTGTGCATGATAAATCAGAGCATGTTATTAGACAGACAGACTGACAGACAGACAGACAGACAGACAGACAGACAGACAGACAGACAGACAGACAGACAGGCAGGCAGACAGACAGACAGACAGACAGACTGACGGACGGAGTCCATTACAATCATTCCACAATAAACCACAGTAATCACTCAAATCCATGTGTTTAAATGGGTCATATCTGACTGGTCCTCCACCAACTGAGCCCTGAAAGGCTGTCCATTTGGTCCTGAGCGTGTCAGTATAGTTTCTAGAAACTGACCAGAGCCTCCATCTGACCCGTAGCCCTCAGGTCGGGCTGAATTTGAGTGTGATCAGGGAGCAGCAACTCCTAATTCCTTCATGGGATTACGCTAATTTGATCCACATGTTCAGTGCTAGTGTGCGCATGAGAGATAATCCCAAATCCGCTGTGCACAAATGGCTCATTAACAGAGCCAAACATCTGCTAAATGAACCTGTGTGCGAGAAGCTGTGAGTGTGTTAGCATTAGCCTAGCATGCTTACGTGCACACGAGACTAAAAATGACTAAATGCTGCCGGAGTAAAAGTGTGTTTATATGTGTGTGGTCTGTTTTTAAGTCCCAAACACATCCACACCCATTTATTTCCAGCTCTGGCGTCTCCCTCGAGTCAGGCCCATCTGAGGCACATTGATTAATTAAAGGTGAGTGATTTCTCATCTTTAAGAGCTTTAATTACACCGGGGAGATCGCGCAAGGACAGGAGGGTCACAGCCACATTGCTGCAGTTCATCATGCCGCCTCGGGGCCGACGTCAAGCACCCCCTCCACCCTCCGGCCTACACTACGCACGTCTACCTCCACACAAACATGCTGTTTATGCTATTCGTCAGCAGCTAAAGCATCATCTGTTCCTGCCACTGCACTCTCTCTCTCTCTCTCTCTCTCTCTCTCTCTCTCTCTAGAGAGAGAGTTTTCCTCTGTGATAATCTTGACCTATCCTGTGACATCAAAATGAATGTTATACAATAGCCCCTTTCACACATATAGTCTTCATTGGTAAACTACAGGTAAATTACCATTCATTACCAAAAATTACCGATCATGTGTGACAAGGACTTTTTCAACCATATACAGGTAAATCGGTTCTGGCAATTTACCAGTATAAAGAAAATTAGCAGTAAATTACCGGTGTGATGCTGTGTGAACAAAGATGACGATAGAACGCAGGCGAATGAAGACAATGACGCAGATAATTACCAATGACTGACATCACAGAATTTACCAGTATTTTGGTGCTGATGTCAAGTCAAGTCATCTTTATTTATATAGCGCTTTTAACAATGGATTGTTTCAAAGCAGCTTTACAGAGATAAACATATAATTTAAGGTAACAGATTGTTTTGGGTTTATAGCGGTTCTTGAATAACGTTATTTCCAGCTAAAGTTAACTTTGATTGATTCACCTCCGTCGAAATGATCAGACTTTAAATGCAAACCTGTGATTAACGCTGACGGCGTTCACATGCTCATTCAGAATTGATTCTATAGTTATGTGCTTTTGAAAATATGTGCGCAGGTTTGTAAATTCCATACAACCCATGCCTAAACAAACTACTTTTCTTGCCTATAAATGTGTGATGTGTGAATGATCTCTAACAGTAAAGAGCCAGAACACCGTTGCTTGTGTGAAAAGCACATTTGTGAATTTACCAGAAAGTCATTCTGGTAATTGTACAGTGATTTACTGGGATTACTGTGTGGAAAGGGCTAATGTCTGTTAGCTTTGAAGCTAACCTACATGCTAGTGTACTCCTAAACATTGGCTAAACTCACTTTTACCAGATGTTACTCATACAACCATCTTTCCTTTCTGCGACAACAGAGCTAAAATATTGACGACTCATCTTGCGCTACACGTATTTCTGTCCAATCAAATGCGGTCTAGAATGAGCACGTCCCTCCCTCAGTAACACTGGCAACCAACTAGGCAGTAGCAAATCATGGTCCCCTACCCTAGCTGTGATGTAACTCAATCCTAAAAAACGTCCTGTTTCATAGGTACAGAGCACCTTGGGAAACATGGTAATGGACAAAAGAATATGCAAACATTTTGCAAGAGCGTATATACTTTAGGAGAAGACACAAAGTTTCTCAGGGGAGCGCAAAAGTTTTGCCAGTGAATGCAAAAGTTGAATTGAAATATAGTTTTTCCTCCCATCTATATTTTCCCCATCACCATGTCCCTTAAGCGGCTCATAGGAAATACTTCAATGCATGGAAGAAGTGTCGAGAATTTGTTTGTTTACAGCTATTTAATTTTACTGCACGTTTCAAATTACAATACATTTTTTTGACTGCTGTCAAAATGTTTTATTAATATTGAGCTACATTAAGAATATAATATAATATAATATACAGTTATATATTATAATAAAATTTGCTTCTAGACACTTAAATCTGATATTACAGATCTGGTTTGCAACATTTCTCATTAATCCAGTCCAACTCAAAAGTGGCAACAAAGAAAGATGGCCGAGGAATTTGGTTTTTGTTTGGAATGTTCCCGAATAAAAGCACTAAAAGAACGAGGCGGAGAATGAGAAAGTTACGGGACTGCAGCGGGACGGGGAAGATTGAGAGAGCTGATAATGAAGTGCTTGTGTTGTGTGGAGGTGAGTGGATTCAGATCTGCTCCGGCTCGGCCCGGGATCCCAGCTGTCAGTTGCCACGGTGACGAGACCACCAGCCCGCTCTTGCTGACAGTGACACCACGGGCCACCGAAGGGCCAGCTGGGCTCGTGTCGATCTGACAGGAGCTCTGCTATCCTGACAGGCCCTGACAGCCCGCACTCTCTCTCACTCTGCTTTTCTCTTTCTCTCATCCATGCTTTCTCTCACTCTTTCGCTCTGGTTGGAGGGATGATACTGCATTTTTTTTTTCATCTTTCGCACTGTGTGCCCACACCTCTATTTTAATGGGGAGTGTAGCGCCTCTCCTCTATATTCCAGGCACTTTTCTCCTCACGCACACACTTATACAAACACATGAAATCCGAGTTGTCAAGAGTTGGACGACTCTCCCACGAGACTGCAAAGCCAGACTTCTCCTAATGATTGCTTTGTTTTCCACAGTTAGCCTCTACTTAACTCAGGTTGCCTATAAAGCTCATTTGGAAATAAAAGGGTGAATGTCAGAAAAAAAACAAGACCAGGTCCTATTTCATGTCAGTTTCAAAGGAGGAAAAAAGAAGAAGACATTTTGCACAGACGGATGTAGGTGTGTGAAAGCAGTAAATTACCAGTCCGATCATTAGATGATACTGAAGATGAAGCCCGGTAAAGTTCTGAAAGGGCAAATGCATAAATAAATCAACAGAAAGCATGACCTTGGCCTCTTCCCATGAGATATTTGTCTCTATGAGATGTTTCATTAATGCATTTACTATGTGTTTGGACTGTAAAAGAAAATGATGCCTCATTTCCGAATTTCATTTAGATATCTCAATACAGTTTCGATCTTTGTTTGCAGAATGTAGTTTTTGGATTAAACTTAAAAAAAACATATCAGGAAAGTCAGGGTCTGTCACAGTCTTCGTCTGCACTGTTCTGTCTTGTTTGCACTACATCTCCCAGAATCCCTCTTGTCTCCACACCTGATCTCACTCCCTCATTTCCTCGTCATCATCTGTCTCCCCTGTTTGCACATCATTAGTGTTCATTGGTTGTGTATTTAGTTCCCTCTGTTCAGTCATTCCTTGTCGGTCTTTGTTTATACGTCACCTTTGTGCTTTGTGTGCTTTGTGTGCTTTGTGTGCTTTGTGTGCTTTGTGTGCTTTGTGTGCTTTGTGTGCTTTGTGTGCTTTGTGTGCTCCTTGTGTGCTCCTTGTGTGCTCCTTGTGTGAGCCTTGTGTGTGTGTGTTTGTGTGCCGTGTGTGCCGTGTGCCGTGTGTGCCGCGCGCCGTGTGTGTGCGTGCGCCTTGTGTGTGTGTGTGTGCGCCGTGTGTGTGTGTGTGCGCCGTGTGTGTGCCGTGTGTGTGTGTGTGTGTGTGTGTGTGTGCGCCTTGTGTGTGTGTGTGTGTGCGCCTTGTGTGTGTGTGTGTGTGCGCCTTGTGTGTGTGTGTGCGCCTTGTGTGTGTGTGTGCGCCTTGTGTGTGTGTGTGTGTGTGTGTGTGTGTGTGTGTGTGTGTGTGCGCCGTGTGTGTGTGTGTGTGCGCGCCGTGTGTGTGCGCCGTGTGTGTGTGTGCGCCTTGTGTGTGTGTGTGCGCCGTGTGTGTGTGTGTGCGTGCGCCGTGTGTGTGTGTGTGCGTGCGCCGTGTGTGTGTGTGTGTGCGCGCCGTGTGTGTGCGCCGTGTGTGTGTGTGCGCCTTGTGTGTGTGTGTGCGCCGTGTGTGTGTATGCGCCTTGTGTGTGTGTGTGCGCCTTGTGTGTGTGTGTGTGTGTGTGTGCGCCGTGTGTGTGCGCCGTGTGTGCGCCGTGTGTGTGTGTGTGTGTGTGTGTGTGCGCCGTGTGTGTGTGTGTGCGCGCCGTGTGTGTGCGCCGTGTGTGTGTGTGCGCCTTGTGTGTGTGTGTGTGTGCGCCGTGTGTGTGCGCCGTGTGTGCGCCGTGTGTGTGTGTGTGTGTGCGCCGTGTGTGTGTGTGTGCGCCGTGTGTGTGTGTGTGTGTGTGTGCGCCGTGTGTGTGCGCCGTGTGTGCGCCGTGTGTGTGTGTGTGTGTGTGCGCCGTGTGTGTGTGTGTGCGCGCCGTGTGTGTGCGCCGTGTGTGTGTGTGCGCCTTGTGTGTGTGTGTGTGCGCCGTGTGTGTGCGCCGTGTGTGCGCCGTGTGTGTGTGTGTGTGTGTGTGCGCCTTGTGTGTGTGTGTGCGCCTTGTGTGTGTGTGTGTGTGTGCGCCGTGTGTGTGCGCCGTGTGTGCGCCGTGTGTGTGTGTGTGTGTGTGCGCCGTGTGTGTGTGTGTGCGCGCCGTGTGTGTGCGCCGTGTGTGTGTGCGCCTTGTGTGTGTGTGTGCGCCGTGTGTGTGCGCCGTGTGTGCGCCGTGTGTGTGTGTGTGTGTGCGCCGTGTGTGTGTGTGTGCGCGCCGTGTGTGTGCGCCGTGTGTGTGTGTGCGCCGTGTGTGTGTGTGTGCGCCGTGTGTGTGTGTGCGCGTGTGTGTGTGTGCGTGCACGCCTTGTGTGTGTGTGTGTGTGCGCCGTGTGTGTGTGTGCGCCGTGTGTGTGTGTGCGCCTTGTGTGTGCGCCGTGTGTGTGTGTGTGCGCCGTGTGTGTGCGCGCCTTGTGTGTGTGTGTGTGCGCCTTGTGTGTGTGTGTGTGCGCACACACCCTTGTGTGTGTGTATGCCTTGTGCCTTGTGTGTGTGTGTGTGTGTGTGTGTGTGTGTGTGTGTGCCTATGCCTTTGTGTGTGTGTGTGTGTGTGTGTGTGTGTGTGTGTGTGTGTGTGTGCCTATGCCTTGTGTGTGTGTGTGTGTGTGTGTGTGTGTGTGTGTGTGTGTGTGTGTGTGTGTGTGTGTGTGTGTGTGTGTGCCTATGCCTTGTGTGTGTGTGTGTGTGTGTGTGTGTGTGTGTGTGTGTGTGTGTGTATATGCCGTGTGTATGCCTTAACCTGATCCTGGAAATAGAATAAATCTATGTTTGAATTGGAACCTGTCGACCATCGTCTTCTTCAACCCGCACACACCCGTGACAGGGTCATAATTATAATCATAATTTTTTACAAGATAAAAAAGAAATTAAAATTTGCTTAAAGAAAATTTAGCCTATTTTTAGGATGATTTTTTTTTCTTTCTGTTAATATATATATATATGACTAACTACTATATTCCATGATTTGGGAAAAAGAGATATAATACATGCAGCAAATATTACCATTATGTGTAAATGTTTCACAATTAATAATATATGATATAATGATGTAATATGTATTCACTAAAGTACGTAATATGTCACTGTAGATGAAAACAAAGATTAAACAAATTTATTACATGGTTCATTGAGAAAATTGCGGGGGAAAACATCTCTGTCAGAGCACACATGATGCTGCACTTCTGTTCAGGGCTGTTTCTTAAAGCTAAAGACAGATTCTCTTCAAAGACGTCGGACTCCTTTTCATCAATCACCTCCTTCAAAGCCTGGAATAACAACACCTGTCGATACAATATTTAGTTACGTGATCACAAACCTCTAATTTATTTACATCCATAATATATTTACTTTTTCATCCGACGACGTAATAAATTGCAGGTGGCCGACGGAGTGATTCGATGATTTAGAGCTCAATTCGAGAACCGGAATTGGTTTCCGGCAAGCTAATACATCAGAGGAAGGAATTAAAAGGTGTGGCGGGTGAGCGCTGAACCCGGCTGCCCGTGTACTAGCATTACCAGCGCATCGGCACATCACTCATGCCAACCGGCCACCCAGGGCACAGACGGATGGAGCTGTGTGAAAGCAGTAAATTACCAGTCCGATCATTAGATGATACTGAAGATGAAGCCTGGTAAAGTTCTGAAAGGGCAAATAAAATAAATAAATCAACAGAAAGCATGACCTTGGCCTCTTCCCAGGAGATCTTTGTCTCTATGAGATGTTTCATTAATGCATTTACTATGTGTTTTGGCTGTACAATTGAACGTAGACTTTACGAACGCAGTGATGGCAGTTGTTAGGTGAGGCAATCGTATCGTGCTGTGAACATGAGGCTACGTTCTCCTCTCTGTGTTCTGAGACACACATTCACGGTTGTTGATGTCCGGGCCCGTGTGACTGATGGTTCTCGTGGCTCCCATCATGGCTGTCATTGGCCTCTAGGCAGGGTGATAAATTCTGGCCAGTGGCGGGGCAGCAGAGAGCAGGTCGGACTGATCGTTCGCAATCAGCGGCTCAGCGTGGAGCTCCAGTCAGAACAAATGGCTCTGACGCGCGCTCGACCTCCGGG
This sequence comes from Tiaroga cobitis, assembly GCA_030578255.1. NCBI lineage: Eukaryota > Metazoa > Chordata > Actinopteri > Cypriniformes > Leuciscidae > Tiaroga > Tiaroga cobitis. The sequence goes on from CM060601.1 coordinate 1,398,278, forward strand.
TCACCCTGTCTAATGAACTTACCACCGTACACTGAGAGGTCGCAGCCTCAGGTGTGAAGGTCATGATCCATGGATCTTTTCTACGACAGGTGAATGTAACGTTGGACAGATTGTCACACTTCGGCACCCAAAGGGAACAATCACAACCTTTACTAACGCCAGGACTGGCTGATAGTTGCTGCAACGGTTCAAGATGAACAAAACCTCTTTTATTTCTTGGCTTGGCAACCCATCTTAATCTCTGTTTCGTCATCATTTTTGAGTGAAACATTGTTTTGTGAGGAAATACTGGAAATTTGGTTTGATAGACACTAAAAACTTTATTATAATTGTTCAAATAAATATGATAATTGAAAAAAAAACTCTATACATTATTTGGTATATCAGTAATGATTCTCTCTAAAGTTTTTTTTTTGTTTTTTTTTTATAATGTGAAAAATCAAGTGTTGCATTTATCATGAAATATATGGTATGGTCCTGTGGAATGCTGTATAAAATTCTGTAAAATGTCTCAAATAGTTTTTTTTTAATAAACTTCAATATGCTTAGAGGTCAAATGGTGTTATTTGTGACTACAGATTTAAAATTGATATTGTTCAACATTTTAAGGCAGTAAGATCATGACCTTTACAGGGAACAGAAAAGGCACCGAATCCCTAGCCTGGTCCAACCAGACTCTCGTACACATTTCATTTGTTCAGAGAGTCTGGCCACTCTCCATTGACAAGCGTTAACTTACTTGAAGGCGGGAACTCTGTTGAAGTTTAAAACTACTGGATCTGAGTCACTCTGGATCTGCCATAACCAATCGCTAACGTTTGGTCGTGACGTATGTCTACAACTCAAACTAGCGCACCTCAACGACATCGTTCTCAGTCGCTGATTGGACCGTTAAAAAATTTATCGGAGAAAACCCGAGAATATACAGCAAACCCAGATGTAGTACTGAAGGAAAATGAAAATTGAGCGGAAGTATGTAGGAGGGCGGAGCCAGGCTACCGAATCCCAGGAATAACCCAAAAAGGTGCAGAAAACTGTTAAAACTTGTCATAAAAAATAAATAATTCCTTTCAAATAACATGTACAGATCAACCATTATTCATATTAGGACCAAGAACAAGTATTAAAAAAGAGCCTATATTTATTTAGTTCTGTCTTGTTATGAATGATTTATAGTTGCATGTTATTCCAAAGAAAATTGGTTCAAAATATTACGTAAAGCAATAAAAGTTATTTTTTTGCAAACTTGCATTTGGACTGGTAATAATTAATGCCCACTTTTAGTTTTCACAATCCAATCAAATCCAGATGGACAAAATAAAGCCCGGTCCTAAATCTGTTCTCGTTGAATATCCCATTTCACTCCAACAAATGACACATCATGGAAATAAAATGTTTTGTGATTGTCAATTCACGTTGACTTAAGACCTAACAGTAATGCTGCGTTCACGCCATGTCGTAATTACAGTGATTACCATAATTACTAGATGACAACCTACTCTGAGCTGTTCACATCCTTGGACTTGGAATTATGCGTTTCCATGGCAACCATAAATGGAAAAATGAAGTAATCTGAGTAATCAATAGAAAAAACCACAACACAACAAGTAACAGTCGTTATGCAAATGTAGGTATTATTAACGATAAACCATATGTTCATTTAGCACAGTTACTCAACTCAGTTCTAGCAGATTTCTGAGAAATGCTGTTTACAATTGAAATCAACACCCAAACAATTGTGTGACTATTTGCTAGATGTCTGCCCTGTGTATGTGTTGTGCTTGTACATAGTCCTAGCTGTGTGAATAGGAGACAAAATTAAGTGGCTCGGGCCAATCAGACCAAGCACCAAAACGCTCTTGTAGCCTGTTCGCAACAGTATACACACTGTATACACTCATGATGGGTGAGCAAGCCGGACATTTGTAGAATGACTATAGAAAGAGAGATGCCTGACATATATTACCAAAGAGGAAAATGTCAGAGGAATATCATTGGAAAAAGAAGGGTTACGATCAGGCAATAGCTTTAAAACCCGCATTAATATTATATAAGCTTTCCAGCGCTGGAGAGAACTTAGAGAGTGGGAAGGCTGGAAAACGGATGCAATGGTTGCTTTGTTTCTTCTCAATACATGCGAAACATTGCTGTTTCACAGAACCAAGATATGCCATTGTAGTTGAAGCTGATTCATCCATGCTTGTATAACCCCCTCAGGGGCCTCTTGAGATCAGGGGAGTGAGGTTTAACCACATAGCTCTCACTAGCTGGCTTCCGTTGAGGTCCCTGCACACTGAGTCCGAAAATGTCTTATGTGTTTTTTCGTATTCGTCATTCGGTGGCTCTGAATTGTCAAAACACCTCTCAAAATGCTTGCTACAGTTGCGAAAAACGCAGAAAATCTGAAATGTTTTATGACGGACGAACGTTTCGCAAGGCAGTGTGTAAATGTGATTGACACAACTTAAGGTTGCATTTATTTGTGAACGTGCGAAAATTTTGGACTGTGTGCAAGGACCTGTACACTTGCGCCAGTTGTTAGTCATTGCCTGTGTTGCATAGTGTTTTCTTTATTGTGGGGGCGGAGCAATGAAGGGAGGGGTGTGTTTGTTTGCGTATAGATTTCACATATCAAGTGTTTCTCTGAAAAAACGTTGTCTTTCGTTTATTTTCAAATGATTCTTTGTTTATGAAAACATTAACAAGTCAGTTATAGTAATTATTAAACATATATTGTGAAATAAATACTTGACATGTTGAGTGTTTTCACATACAGTAGTGTTGCAGCTGTCAAGTCGTAGCTCACAGAAAATTATGAGTTTACAAGTTGTAATTACGACAGGGCATAAACGTACCTTATAAATGGTCAGATTGAATTTCATGTTGACTTAATAAAAAAACATGCTTTTTGCCACTTCTTTTTATAATGAATAATTTTATAGAAAAATAATTGGTCCAAAAGAGGCATAATCAAATCTCCCACATGAACACCACAGGTCCATATTAGAGCATTTGCCCCAACCCTTCTGTGACACACACACACACATTTAGGCATTTTAATTCTTTAAAGAAAGGGTCCCGTACATACAATGTAATGCCACTGTGCCTTCAAATCATAATAAAGTACAAGGACATTAACGGACTGCCTGCCGGAAAGGAGAAGCGAGGTGAAAGGTAGAGTGGAGCTAAAGACAGACCCTGATGTGAGAGGGCAAACAAGCACCGAAGGCTTCTTTGTCGCTGAAATATGTTGCAATTAGAATAATGGAGTGTGGATCACACGCTCACCGCTGTTATTCTCCAAAACTCACTCACTCACACAGACACATGCGAAGAAATCAAGGGCATTGTGCACTGGCGTCGAGCAGTGGCGTTCTCCTTGATGATGGCACTGCTTAGCTCCTCATGGAACTATTAAATTCCCTACCTACAAACACACACACACACACACACACACACATTCACAGAGGAGACTACAGGGCAGCCACACAAGACACAATAATTGCTACCGAAAATAGATTTGAAGAGTTTTATCAGATTCCAGCGGGGCTGCGGAAAGGACATTTTATCAGTCATCGTAGAAGCCTCGTGGCCTATTCCGAATGGCGTTCTGACAAAGACATTAAAAAGCCTGTTAGCATGAAACACTACACCGGAGGTTTTCAATTATCTAAAAAAGGAATTATTATTTGTAGTGTTTTCTCAGATAAGCATTATCATTATTACTGCTTATATTTAGGGGCTTAAACAATTAAGCAATTGCGCCGAATCATATAAAGGGACCAGAATATCACAGTTCAATGTGAATGTGTCAAAGTCAATGTGAAATCCTCTTCGAAACCTGTTTTACTATATGTGTTTCAGAGTCAATAGAACAAATAAAGGAAATAATAAAATGTAGGCTATGTATATTTTTAATAACACAAACTGACAAATCTTTCAGATGACAAGGGTAATATACTATCAATTAAGTAAATATATTTTGGGGGCAAAATCTAGTTTCTAAAATAATAGATCAATATAAAACATGCATTCTTGTAAAAAGTTCTTGTTCTGAAATCTTTGCTAAATCTTTCCCCAGTTGCAGACGAGTAATTACTTGCCAACCTCAAATATTGGATTTTTTAAACGCACACAAAGTTTTGTATGAATCAAGCATTTAGATTAATAACGCTCACACGAAGCAGAGAGAGAGAGAGAGAGAGAGAGAGATGGATGGATGGCGGAGAGAGGAATGCTGGGTCTTTATCACTCAGGGCCGGCGTCTCTGTTTACTCCGCTGTCTTTCCCTTCCCACGCCACATCCCTCACCCCTGATGTACAACAATACAAGGAAATATTTAGCCGCGATGATCTCAGCGAAAATGAATTAATATTTCATGCGTGATGGAGCCTTTTAATATTTCAAGAGCAATTAATAAAGCAGCATATCACTCGTCTCCAAGAGAAAATGGCCACAGTTGAATGACAGTCGTAGATGAATGAGAATTCTCGTGCATTTCTGCAAAATGCTATAATGTCGCCATTGGCTCTCGTCCTTGCTTGTACAGTACGGATATCTCCTTGTCCTTTAACACTTATCTAACCTCGGCTGCTCGACTTTGTGTATGTACCTACAAACTGTCTGCTACATTTTCAAATTGCATTACTCAGAAGAATCGGTCACAAGATTCATGAAAAAAAGGTAGAGCTGAACTGAAGGGTAATGTTTCATTGCAAATGAAAATGGCATCAATGTGAATGTGAATCTCACACCCGGAAAGCAGCTGAAAGAGGCCTATATGAGACACAATGTTTGTGGTTTCTCATTTTCTTTACCACTTTTCCAAAACCATTACTTATTTTTTACACCAGCATGGTGAGGTGCACATCTGGCCCCAATCCACACCTTTCCACCAAAGTAAAGATGGTCCTGAGCAACAAAAAGCCAGTTGTGTTATTGGCATTTGGCTCTCATGCAAGGTGAAACGCTGGCTGGGTCTGAGAGACATTCTGAGAACGTGGTGAAAAACAATATTTTGGAAGAAAATAGCTGGACTTTTTGTTATGCTGAGGCTCATTTGACAACTAGCATTTTATGCATTGTAAATACACAGGCTAATATTTTCAAACATTTTGCATAATCTGACAAAATTCCAGCTTTAAATCACGCAAAACAAAAGTAGACTTAGTAGTAGAAGGTTTTCTCTTCACATATTAAATCTCACATTTAATCCCAAACTCACTGTCGTTTCCTTGGCTAAACATGATACACTAACATTTGGAGGAAGAAAAAAGGTATTAGGACAAAGGCTTCAGGTTTATAGTGGAAATGGTGCTTGGGACTGGGGGTGAGGGACAGTTGTATGAAATTTGAAAAAAAAAATATATTATATATGTTATATCATATATAACAATTTCTATTTCATATAAATGCTATTTTTAAACTTCTCGCAGAAGAAGATATTTTTAATCAAATCAATTCCATTTTGGTGAGCAAAAGAGACTTCTTTAAAAACATTAAAACAATCTTAATATTGAGCCCAAATTTTATAACATATAATTTTAAATGTAAATAATTTATATTTGTATAATGGATTTTCATAGTTTAAGATTGAAAATCTGGGTAAAACAATAATCATCTATACAAAAGTAGCAAAATAAATGATTGCAGCATATAAAAAAGGTTTACAAGTCCATTTTAATGATCTTTATATAACAAAAAGAATAAATAAAAAAAATGAACCCATAAAATGACCGGGAATTAAAAAAACAACCAGGAACAAGTGTCTGACCAGGGTTTCTCCACACACACACACACAGTTCAAGTTCTCTATCTATATGTGTGTGTGTGTGTGCGTGTGCGTGTGCGTGCGCGTGCGCGTGCGTGTGCGTGTGCGTGTGCGTGTGCGTGTCAAGTCAAGTCAAGTCATCTTCATTTATATAGCGCTTTTAACAATGGATTGTTTCAAAGCAGCTTTACAGAGATAAACATATAATTTAAGGTAACAGATTGTTTTGGCATTATAGCGGTTCTTGAATAATGTTATTTCCAGCTAAAGTTAACTTTGATTGATTCACCTCCGTCGAAATGATCAGACTTTAAACGCGAACCTGTGATTAACGCTGACGGCGTTCACATGCTCATTCAGAATGGATTCTATAGTTATGTGCTTTTTAAAATATGTGCGCAGGTTTATAATTCATACAACCCAGCCTAAACAAACTACTTTTCTTGCCTATAAATTTTGATACAGAATTTTGTTTTATTTTATCACTTCGGGGTACGCGAGCCGGAATTCACAACGCTTTATCTGTAGAGTGGGAAAGGGATCCTCCATAGGGAGAGGATAGTGGACACTTCAGCACTGCATTGTCATCGGGTCCAGGCGGATCTCCTTCGTCAGATCTGGACACGGCCTGGATCCGGCAGGCTGCGGGAAAACCTCGGGATAAACAAAGACACTAATATTAGCGTAGATGCCATTCTTCTTATGATGTAGCGAGTACATCAAGATTTAAGGGAAGTGTTCCCAGTTCCGGCTGACCTAATCTATGCAGCCTAACATTGAATTATAGAAGTCTATAGTGTGTTATGTGTATGCTAGGTCAAAGAGATGTGTTTTTAGTCTAGCTTTGAACTGACAGAGTGTGTCTGCTTCCCGGACAATGGTAGGAAGACTGTTCCAAAGTTTTGGTGCTAAATAGGAAAAGGATCTACCGCCTGCAGTCGATTTAGATATTCTAGGTATTATCAACTGGCCGGAATTTTGAGATCGCAATAGACGTGAAGGACTATAATACGTTAAGAGCTCGCTCAAGTACTGCGGAGCTAAACCATTTAGTGCTTTGTAGGTAATCAACAATATTTTAAAATGTATACGATGTTTAATAGGGAGCCAATGCAGTGTTGACAGAACCGGGCTAATATGGTCATATTTCCTGGTTCTGGTAAGAACTCGAGCTGCGGCGTTTTGAACTAGCTGTAGTTTATTTATTAAGCGTGCAGGGCAACCACCCAGTAGAGCATTACAATAATCTAGCCTTGAGGTCATGAACGCATGAACTAATTGTTCCGCATTTCCCAATGAGAGCATATGGCGTATTTTAGATATATTTTTAAGATGGAAAAATGCAGTTTTACAGATACTAGACACGTGGCTTTCAAAAGAAAGGTTGGTATCAAAGAGCACACCCAGGTTCCTAACCGACGACGAAGACTTGACAGAGCAGCCATCAAGTGTTAGACAGTATTCTGGGTTATTACGTGTGGAAGTTTTTTGTCCAATAATTAGAATCTCTGTCTTTTCAGAATTTAGTAGTAGGAAATTACTAGTCATCCAATTTTTTATATCAGCTATGCATTCCGTTAATTTTGTGAATTGGTAAGTTTCGTTGGGTTTTGAAGAAATATACAGCTGAGTATCATCGGCATAACAGTGAAAGCTAACTCCATGTTTTCTAATGATATCTCCTAATGGTAGCATGTACAGAGTGAACAGCAACGGTCCTAGTACTGAGCCTTGTGGTACGCCATACTGAACTTGTGATCGATAAGACATCTCTTCATTTACTGCTACAAACTGATAACGGTCAGATAAGTATGATTTAAACCATGCTAGTGCAATTCCACTAATGCGTGTGCGTGTGCGTGTGCGTGTGCGTGTGTGTGTCCAGGAGGGCATTGCAAACAGAAACAAGCTCTTCTCTTCTGTGAGTCATTACCTCTCCCAGCCATGGCCCTGGTGTCAAATGCCTTCAAGCCAAGGGTGTTAAAGAAACAACCAGGTACAAGTGTCTGACCAGGGTTTCTCCACACACACACACACAACACAGTTCAAGTTCTCTATCTATATATGTGTGTGTGTGTGTGTGTGCGTGCGTGTGCGTGCGTGTGCGTGCGCGTGCGTGTGTGTGTCCAGGAGGGCATTGCAAACAGAAACAAGCTCTTCTCTTCTGTGAGTCATTACCTCTCCCAGCCATGGCCCTGGTGTCAAATGCCTTCAAGCCATTGACCAAACTGGTTTTATCTCTATCTTTCTCCTCATGCATCTCACGACAGAAGCACAAGACCTCCATGATTCAGATGCTTCAAATTTATACAGAATTAATGCCAATGAAATGAAGAAGGGCAGCAGGGGAGCGCAGCGCTCGACACAGTCCTCTGTTAGTGCTCATGAGTGGACAAGGACGATCGGAAAGTCCTCACGTGTGGCCACAGATGCAATTCATCACAGGATTCTGCCCAGAACTCCCAGGAACATTCTTCAAGGGTTCATCTCGTGTGGAGCCCTGAGCACCCATAACGCCCTGAAGAGATGACTGTACATGCACGGAGCTGCTGGTGAATAATGGATAAGTGCAAATACACACACTCACAAACTCCCATGAGTGCTGTTCGTCTAAATGGTTATTAATATTCAAAAAGATGCAAACTAATACATAAAAACTGCGGGGGAAATAGATAAATAAATAATAATAATAGAAATATATGTATATATATATATATATATATATATATATATATATATATGATTTCTGAAGGATCAAGTGATACATGAAGACTGAAGCAATGGCTGCTGAAAATTACAGCTTTGCCATCAAATAAATAAATCAGGCTACCTTTTAAAATATATTCAAATAGAACAAAAATTTAAATCGTAAACGTATCTCACAATATTACTGTTTTTGATCAAATAAATGTCGCCTTGGTCATCATAAGACACTTCTTTCATTGAAAAATCTGAATTATTCCAAACTTTTGACCAGTAGCCTACTGCGTTAACGTTTAAATAACTAAATACAATGTTTCAAAACTGGCCAGGCAAATATTTTGAGTATGCCATGTAATTGAATGACATACTTATTTTACTCTTACACCTCCAATAATCGAGAAATAAATCGTATATTTACAATGATATAGTTTTCTGAACATTAAAAAAAAAAAAAAAAAAGCAAACCAAAAGTTATCAATTCGATATACATATTTGTGGCATCAACACAGAAGCAGCTGCTTCACATTATATAAAACTTATCATTTTATATAATGTGATTCGTTAATGTTATATGCAATAATACTGAATCCATCATCTCTACCGGTTGACACACGCGCCTCACTGTGTGGTACTATCGCATAAACGCTTATGAAATATTGCCACTTGTACTCATGCTTTAAATAAACTTGAATCAATTCGAGCTAATCCATTTGCTTGTTTTATAGTAGAGGAGAATATTGCTCGTCCACCGCCAGCCGACACACACAGCCGTTCAGGGACGAAGATGCCGGTCCATTCAGTCTTCATGGAGGGACACACACCTCTCCCACACACACTCGTGAGAGCCGTTTACTCTCATTAATGTCGAATTCTTAATCCTCAGCTAAAGAGGCTTCTGACAAATTCTGTGAACAATCTCGTTCTCTTTCCCTCCCTCTATTTTTAGCTCTTTCGGACCTTTTCTTCATCCCGCTCATTCATCTTTGTTTCCGTCTCCGAGTCATTAAACTGCTCCTCAGCTAACAGTATTTAAAGAAATAACGCGCCCACACTAAATACACTCTGTGTTCCTCTAGCTTGAGCTGGATTCCATTACTTTGGAAGTTCAAATATGTTCTTGAAAGAAGTGTAATTGTGGCATGTTTGTTGGTGGGCAGGTTTTGTAGTGATTGCAAGCAGGGCTGGACTGGGACAACAAATCGGCCCGGGCATTTTGGCCCAGACTGGCCCACTACATATAATCATAAGCACAACTGAACTTTGCACGCCCTTGAATAGGTATACTAACTCCTATTAAAACCACTAGTGCCATAAGTGAATAGGAGTGAGCAAGAGTTAACAGATGAAATAACTAGTTGAACATTATACTCCACAGTGATGAATCCCAAAACCATCTATATAAGCTGCATTGGGATAGCAATACCGGTTTTTCCCACTGGATTTTGGGAAATCTGTGGTGAGTGCACGTCTGTCCCTCTAGGAGTGCTCGGGGGTACGCTCCCCCGTAAGAAAATGTTGTGCTTTTTAATGTTAAATTCATCAATCTGGTGCACATTGAGAGTTCAAAATAAAGAGCTCCAACCCATATTCAGTGTGCAAATTGAACAAAGAAAAACTCAAAACTCATTTAGTTGTGATATAGTGTCTGTCTACATTACACTACTACATAATAATAGTGTATGTCTCTACATTACACTACTACATAATAATAGTTATAATATTAATCCCATGCCAGTAATAGCCATATATTGTAAAACAAATGCACTGAAAAATAAAAGCAACTTCATAATTAGTTTACTACTAATTTCTATACTTGAAAGAGATAAGCACATGATCTTTTATTTTGACGGAAAACATGGTTTACCATCTCGTCATCATAATTCGAATAAAATGCGTAATCGGCAAATATGCAGATGTGGAAATAATGCTTAACTGGGTTTCTACATTGCCCAAGTGTTCTGAAAGTAGCCTAGTTCTGCTTACCACAGTTCTCTGCACTCACTTATTTCTCTCCTGATCCTGCTTCTGTATCCTCATCAGACACTTCAAGGGCCTTTTTTTCACGCTATTTCTCTGCACATTCCTTGCGTTTCTTCTCCATCGCTTCTCCATATTTTGACAGATACACACTGACACTGCTCGCTCACTCAGAGCTCAAAGGGGGAGGTGTTTAAAGATGTGATTGGACCAGCCCAGTGTCAATCAAGAAAACAACCAATGGGCCGCTGATCTACGCGTTTCATGTGCCGGTCTGTGAGAAACAAAACACAGGACCTACGCTGACTTTTTTGTCCAATGCATTACACCGGCACAAAGATCCCAGCGCCACCAATTAAGCAAAACTACAAGTAACTGTGCAACTACATGTCAACTAACTCTCATTAAAGTATTAGTAGACTGTAGTAGACTGTCAGTAGACTGTTAGGTTATGGTTAAGTGTTAGGGTTCGTGTTAGTAGAATATGTTGACTTATAGTTACTTATAGTCAGTAGAATATCTGTTAGGGGACCAACAAAAAAAAGTGTTAGCAAATATTAAGTAGAGTCTACTAATACTCTAGTTGACATGTAGCTGCAAAGTTACTTATAGTTAGTAGAATGAGTAGACTGTGCTACTAGTCAGATTACAAACGGGTTATTAGGGTCAATGTAAACGCAACTACGGAATCATTTTGATTCAAAGTTGATTCAAAGTTTCAAAAAGTTGTTTTTTTTCTCTCATCACTAATTGCAAGCGAGAATCCCTTGAACTACTGTTCTCCCCGTGAACGAATACAGGAATTACTGATTAAATTTGTTCAATCAAGCCAAGATAAGATTATAAATGGTAAAAGACCACATAAACCACAGGAGATGATTGCATGTTTTTTTTTTTGTAAAAATGTGCTCATGTGTTTGGAGATTTCTTCAAATGAAACTCCAATAGCTTGGCTAATATGACGTCCTCGCCAGGCTGAAGTCATGCATAGGCCACAGGAGATGAGCCTCAGCTCTGTAAATACTGCAACATTTCCCCTTCACCGCTCTCCTTTTCTCTCCCTCTCTCGATCCGTCTTTCTGCTCTCTCCTGAATACTAACACAGCCCTGGGTCTGTTTGCCTAGCACTGACGGAAACAGCAACATGTCGGTGTGTTTCACCAGTCAGGTGTGTGCGTGTAGTGAAGGAGGAGGGTTTGATATTTACATTCCGGATATATCAGCCACTCTGCACTTCCAAACACACAGACCTGGCCTTTAAAACCCAGACGTGGATTCATAACGAAAGACAATGGTGGAAGAGATGGGAGGAAAGGGGGATAGTAAAACAACCAGAACAAACAAATGAGTTGCCAAGCAGTTACACAAATCAGTGAGTGAGTAACAGATTTATCTTTTTTTTAGCATAAGGGAGACATAATGTATGCAAGTATGCAAATGCTGATGTGAATGTGCGGCCAATGTAGTTATCACTCTTATGTTCCTCTAACAGTAATCCTCCATCCTCAAGGGGGCGATAGAGTTACCTTCAAATGCGTGCATTTAAACCAGAAATAATTTAGGTAATATAAGGTTATACAAGTAATAATTTGGAAGATTACATTCTGGGCCCTATTTTAACGATCTAAAACGCAAGTGTCAAGCGCAAGTAACTTTGTGGGCGGATCTTGGGCGCTGTTGCTATTTAACCGGCGGGATAAATGACTCTTGCGCTCGACGCAAGTTTAAAAGGGGTTGGTCTGAAGTAGCTTCATTATTCATAGGTGTGGTTTGGGCGTAACGGGAAACAAACAAATAAGAGCGTCATCCAACATACCCTTTAAGAGCATAATGAACGAGGTGCGCTTGTTCCATGGCGCAATACTATTATAAAGGCGCATTGACCAGCGTGCTTCAGAATCGGTTCACAGCCGAGGAGATTGATGTTCTCGTCAGGGCCGTAAAAGAAAGAGAAGTGACATTGGGGATGGGACAAACCCACCCAAATTAGCTTCGGTTAAACATGCATATAATAATGTGGGTATGTGTAAGCTTTATGCCTATTTTTCCCATCGTCATGGACACAACAATGATTTTCCTCGTGTTTTAATTAGGGCTGTCAGTTAAACGCGTTATTCTAGCTAGACCGGAAACACAACAACAGACACACTTGTTTTGGGCTTGCGAGCCGGCCAAAGTTGGTTAACGTTACGCTTTGAGTGGATGACGAGCGCGAGACGGCGAAATGGATGCCAATAAGATTCAGAATGGACAGTTTACTTTTAAAAAGTTGCCAAATGGTTCCATTGACAAGACCAAAGTGATCTGTGTGTTTTGTCGTTGTGAACTGAGCTATCATCATCGCAGCGCGTCCAGTCTGAAATACCACTTGATGGCCAAGCACACACACACACACACACACACACACACACACACAGCTGATGCGAATTCTCCGCCCCCTCGTCAATATCAGGACCTCGTCAGTATTTCTTTCACCCTTTTATTGAGTGTTACATTGAGAGATTATTTGCTCCAAGTGAGAATGTTAGTGTGAAATTGAACACAGTATATGTCAATGTTGTTTTCAATAAAAAACATTTGCACAAAGCAAGCCGATCCACTTTTCCATGTTGATAAGAGCATTAAAATGAGAAAAAAATAATGGGACAAAAAGAAATTCAAGAGACATTTAGAATAGATAAAAATAATTGTGATTAATCGCGAGTTAACTATGACATTAATGCGATTAATCGCGATTAAATATTTTAATCGTTTGACAGCCCTAGTTTTAATATTTTTCCTTATAATAATGTATCATTTGCAAAAAGTAAAATGCATCTGTGTAGATGAGAGAATCAGTGAGAGAGAATGTGTACCGTTCAAAAGTATGGGGTTGTAAAGATTTAAAAAAAAAAATAAGTTACTAAGACTGTATTTATTTGATCAAAATACAGAAATATTGCGAAATATTATTACAAATAACATTTTTTTATAATTTATACTTAATTATAATCCAAATAACTCTAGAACTTTTCTGTTTCTTTATATTTTAAATGGTAATTTAAACCTGTGATGGCAAAGCTGAATTTTTATCATCATTACTCCAGGCTTCAGTCACATGATCCTTCAGAAATCATTCTAATATGCTGATTTTTGTGCCCAAGAAACAGAATATTTTGAACGCTAGAGTACCTAAGTATATTTCGCCCTGTGATGAGATTTAAAGCCGACATGGATGATCCAGCATCCCACACGAGCAAACTCTGCTCACAGTTTGACCTGAATGCTTCATCTGAACCGGTTACTTGCCTCCTGCACCACACACACACACACACACACACACGCACACACACACAGTGCACCTTGGGACGGAGCTCAGATGAAATGTGCCTCTGGGTCAGGGTTCTACAATGGGAGGATAACTCAAACTGCACCATGTCATAATCCATTACAGGACTGTTATTGGCTGTGCCGTAAATTGCACAATAACAGCCGGTCCATGGAGTGACGTGCGGTAGCGTGAGCGCAGGCCTGTGATGGACTCTCCAGTATGCCCTGCCGGCTCATTTTATTAAAGCAGATCTCCTAATGGATCTCATGTTACTCACTGTTGCCAGATTCAACAGATCAGCACATTCAAACCAAACCTGGTTATTGATTAATATATAAAACCACATCAGCCCTCCAACTCATCCCTCGCTTTCTGTAGCAGTTGCTTTCACTACTAGAATCCCTTTGTAAAAGTGTCCCAAAATAAAGTTGCCGAGTCATTTTTAAAACGGGTGCCTTTTCTATTTTTGGAAGTATTTCCTTGCGGTTACGGTTGTATGCATACTTTGTTAATGCCCTTGTGGAAGGACCCTTATCGAAGGGATTCGGTAGCTCACTTTTGTTTGAAATGACCTTCAGTAGCGTCCTCGTCCCACAGAGCCCCTCATGGGCACAAAACACAATCGAAATTCACCCAGAGAGAAAGAAATGTTATTAGAAAATAAGCCAATGTTAGCAACGTTAGCATATCATGCAAGACTTAGCACAGTTGAATGAGAGCGAGAAGAAACACAAAAAATAAATATAATGACCTTGTTTTTAAAAAAAATCTATGTAGCATGTGAAAGAAACAGACGAATAAGAGCAAGGAACCTAAATGTTTCAGGGAACTTGTTTTTTTCCCCCCAGAAGAAGGGAGAGAGAAACAGACAGGAAATATGCTACGCAAAAGTTAGCATACATAGCAAAGTATGACAGAACGACTACGGTTGAATGGGAGCAAAAAACTCTGTGAGATCTTGTTTCCTGTTGAAGAAAAAAGTGAGAATTAAAGAAAAATGAGTGCGAGGGAGAGTGTTTCTCATTAGCATGCTCAGTCAGGTGCGGCTCTGGTCTGGCTAGAGCTCATCCAGCTGTACTGGGGTCTGCCAGCTCCCTCTGCCTGCAGACCCACCCGTAATTACCCGCTGTAAGAGGAGGGAAACGGGGGCATTATGAATCCTTCCCTCCGCCTCTATCCATCTCGTCAATGCGTCTGTCGTCGTCTAATTAGCGGTCTAACTGATGAAAAATACCCCTGTCAAAATAACTCAAAGAATAACAAAAGTTAACGCAGTACGCCATTTACTGCGGCACAGTCTCAAAGCACAAAAGCTGTCAGAGAAGAAAGTTCATTGAAAAAAATAATAAAAAAAAGGGGGATCAGGCAAACAATGGATTAGGATTTTGGGCGAGTCTCCATTTAGATTTAGTTTACTCGGCACCAGTTCGCAGAGAATCAAGAGAGGTAGAGAGATTGGAAATCAGTTGTAAAATGACAAACAATCCCTTTCTTCTCAATAACAAATCAAAACAATCACATTTTCTCAGATTTAAAATGGAAGGCTTGAAATGAAGATTTTTTTTTTGTATATAAAAGGTACGAAATTCCTGTATCCCTGCGTGTGAATATCCCTACTTCCCAACTGTATGGTAGGTGAAAAGAGTAGTGATCTGATGGACACTTAACTGTACCATGAGGACACAGATGAGGAGTTGTTACATGACGATTACAACATGGTAGATGTAGTACATCTGGATTGTATTAATACAACACACATCTATACTATATAGAACTTTTTTTTTTTTATGTATGTGAAGTAAGTTCTTATTCTAAACTAGTACAAACCCAGACAGTATGCGATCTCAGACACAGCCTTTCTGCTATATTTGGAAATTTCATTGACACCTATTGATGTGGCAGCCTGGAAAAACCCAGACAACTTCCGGCAAATTTAGATTTGCTGTGAAAGTTAGTCTGGCAAAGAGCTCATTCAAGCCCATTTCCAATCCGTCGAAAGCGAGGCACCAATCAGAAACGTTGGGGCGGGCTTTACACGATGACGACAGCGCTGGGATTTTGAAGCAGATTTTGTAGCCTACATTACAAAGATGGATGCCGCCGTCGAACATCACTCGTTCGAGTCAGCTATCGCGTCTGTTTTAAGCGATTTGAACGTTTCCTTTTAGTTAAAAACCGAGAAAAGAACAACACTCGGAGATGTTCCTCCGCCGCTCTGCATACGTCATCTCCTTCAGCGCTCTGATTGGGTTTAGGTCTATCCGAGACGTCCGTTGGTGACGCCCCTCTGGAAATGATTTGTCTATGACGCTTTGCCAGACCATAACTCGGTTACAACTGAGAATGGTCTGGTTTAAACAAGGCTATTGATGTGGAGGAGACATCGCAAATAAACGTTTCCAGTTGACCTTATTTTCAGACATATTGGTCACACATGATTCACATAATTTATTGCGACAAAAGTGTGCAACAATAAGTGTTTATCAAGATGGAAGTGAGTAGTATTCGGCAGGTCATGTGATCTCAACAAGGCCCGCCACATGTACAAAAACCTGGCTTTTATTAAAAACACTATTAGTTTCTTTAAAAGTAAAATTTTTTATAGCGGGAGATAAGTATCACACCTTTAAATGTGAACTATGTAGTACACTTTTAATTATGAGTTTATTTAAATGTAACATTTTATAGTGGTAGTTACTCGCGTAGTATTCATTTAAATTAGTTACATAACGGTACAAACTGCATACTGCATTCACACACACACACACACACACACGCCCCACAAGAAGTACTTTGTCTGTCTGATTAAGTGTAAATAGCAAACATGAGGGTCGACCTGCTGTGCTCTGCACAACATCTGGAGCGGGTCAACATCTGTGTCCAGGTTGCCAACATTGCTAAACAAAAGCTGGCAGCGTTGAGCTCAGAGCTAATAGAGAATGATGGGAAGGGGGTAGATGATGACGATGAAGGCCTGCGGAGAGGTGAACAGAAGATCTGGGAGACTCACAAGATGCACTGTCTGTTAACAAACAATCGTTCAAATAGAGATTTGACTACGAATGTCACACGGAAAAAAAGAAGATAATTTGAAGTATAGGCAATTTCAACTGTTTTTGTCCATAATAAAAGTGAAAGTTGACTTTCATTGTATGGACATAATTATTACTTTTTCAAAATATATTTTGTTCCGCAGAATAATGAAATGCATTTCGGTTCGGAAGGACATGAAGGCGAGTGGATGACAGAATTAGAATTTTTGCACAAACAGCTCCTTTAAGAGTAAATTCACTGCTCGAAATATCGATGCTCTAAACGTATGCAAGCAAATCGTGAGACGTGAAAGCATTGACCAATTGATGGCCTTTTTAACAATCAGAAGTGGCACAGCAGAGGTACCATATCCAATTCCGTCTTCATACCGCCTTCTATAGAGTTGCGTAGCTGTAAGCTGTTCATTCAAAGGTGGCATCTGGGGATGAAATTACCTTATGTGGGTTGTCATGAAAAGAAAGGAGCAGAACATTTCCGTCCTTTAAATTAAAACCTATTAATGGAAGCACTGCTGATAACAAAGGATTTAAAATGAATATCCATCGAATAGACGGTTAGCAAGCAGAGATCATAACGCTACTGCAGCCCTGCATTATACATTTGATAAGTGTCGGTCAAGAACGGTCGTACAGAAAATGCATTTTGGGGTGTGGCACACGGTTCCTGGAAGACGATATTGATCTTCTTACAAGGTTTTTGATACTATGCTTAACCAGAGAGCAGCTTCTCCAAGTTCATTAATCATTCAGTGATGCTTGTTTTGTTTACAATCCAAATCTAGCACATTTTTGTGAGAGGCTTTTCAATTTAGATGCCTTAAAGATAATAGTGCCTCACTGCCAACATGTGACTGCTTAAGTGCTTTAAATTACAATGCATCTCGAAACAGATCTTACATGGTTTTTGGACTGGATTTCAACATCGCTCACCACTGCGCTATTGAAACATCAAATAAATGTAAATCTACCGGTTTGTGGGTATGTTTAACAGCACATTATTGATGTTGAGATTATTACACAATACTTCACCATGAGAGTGTTTGGCAATGTATAATCAATAAAAGCTTTATAAATGACACAATTTTAAAGAAATATGGTGACTTTCACTACGTTTTTGTTATAGATGCCAGAAAAACAATGACAATCCTTTGCCAAAGCCCCATCCACAAAGAAACTCCACTGGACCACAATAACAGTGAAGATATGCCTTGAGGTGTTCTGTGAACACCAATTCCACATTGAAATATGTGAAAAACTAACGATATTTAAGTGTAATCTGCCCAAGCTAAATTTGGCCCAGAGAAGTCGTGAGACATGTTGTTAGGGGGTTTTGTTTGATGAAGCATAATTTCCAGGACTCTTTAGGGAGCAATACATAAACTGATAATGGAGCTTGATGCAAAAACGGTAAGGGCTTTGTAACTGGGCAAACCGAGAATGATGACTAACCGGAGGGTACGAGCACGGCAGCTTTACAAGGCGCGATCAGAGTAAAGCCAATCGACAGGACGACGAGCCGCACTCAGAGTGAGGATCATCTGCCGAGTTCATTAAATCAGCCTGCAGGACAAAGTCATCTGTGCTCGTCAACAACATTCTGCTCACAAGAAGCGATAGGTGTTCAGCGACCAAAGGAATTCAGGGCAGTATGTGCTTGAAAACATGAACGCACAACCACCAGAAAACACGTGTGGAGATATAAATAGCTACGGTTGAGTGTAAACATGCACTTTGCGATATCACATTCGATGCAATCACAGTTTTTGAGGCTTAACACTCTAGGACCCTTGATGTGCGTAAGAAACCCACAGGCAGATTTGACTCTGATGCTGACTCTGTCTACAGTTGCATTGATTTGTGTTTATAAAAAAAACTATTGCCATTAGCAAAACAGGGAGTTGTAAGATCGTCTGAACTAGGGATATCAATAATGCCAGTACTTCTGTACCAAGTCGATATAAGAAAAAAATTTAGATTATTGGTATTTATTCCGTATCAAGAATACAGACTCAATCCAGTACCAATGAATAAATGTTGGTATTGTGACAGCCCTGGTCTGAACTAATTTGTGACAGTGTCTATGTCTAAACTTTCAAAAAAAAATCTAAACTTTCATATGGTTTTGGGGAAAAGAAACCTCTTTAAGACTTTTTTGTTTGTATACACATCTTAATCATTATTTTAAAAATGTTTTTAAATACATTTACCGTTGTAAAAAGTTATTGCTTTACAAATATTCTGAATTAATCATTTTTTAATATCATTACATCAAGTCACACCATATGACATTTTAAACTAGCCTTGCATTGCAATTAAAAATGAAAAATTATCAAAGAGACTTACCAACCTTGACACATAATCATGAGGGCCTGCAGTCACCCCCCCCCCCCCCCCCCACCCCCCCCCCCCCCAAATTAATTTTAATAAAGAAATTGAAAACATTCTCATCAAAGAAGAGGTGTATTCAAGTCACCAAATGTATGCAATTATTTTTTATTCGTTTTCTGAATAATCAATAATCAAAATCAAATGATAGGAACAAAAAATGAGTGGCATGTCATTGACTCAAATGCCACTGTAGGAGGTTTTCGGTACTCTTAAGGTAATTGTTGTTTATTTATAAATGATCTAGTTTCCTCATAATGTGGCATCATGTTCTCTTCTTTTCACCAGGTTACTGATTAAAACTTACTTGCTAATTAGAATGTACTAATTGCCTGTACTTGTGACAGACTTGCTGTTTTGCCATCCATGCCTGACTAAAAATAGCACGCGCTTTCTCCCTTTCTCCGCACACAGGCTGATGCCAGAGAAATCTCACGACACAGCGGGCAAACTACACAGCAACTCTGGGCGAAGCCACAGATGCCCCAGTGACCCACCCCATCAAACCCCTGACCGAAGCGCACGGGGCATCTCCTGTCTCTGAACAGCAGGGGTTGATGGGAATAATGCAAAGCTTTTAAACCTACAGTTATGGACTAAGCAAGAAGGGTATATAGTAAGACTCATTTAACAAAAAAATGTTATAGCAACAACCAAAAAGTAAGTAAATATTTATTACTATTAATTACTAAAAAAATGCCAAACTATTGCTACTATTTTTCAGTAGCACGACCAAAGCTCAGTGTAGCTTTTCCAGTAACAAGCTAATTTTTCCAAGGATGAAAGGTACAGTGCAAGATTCTCACTGTTTTTGTTTTTAAGAAAGCTCATCTTTTTAAATGGTTTCTTGTGGTGTTGCCAAATATTTTTTGTAACTACATGTAATTACACACGTTTTCAAAAGTGTGGCGCTTGACTAGTTGAACTACTTTAAATCACGAGTAGCTTACAGCTTAGCAAGCTACAGTACTACATTTGCTTCCCTGAGTCCCTGACATTGGCACACAATGCCAACATAGACATCCAAACGTGTGCGCTAGAGAGTGATGACAAATGTCAGCCCGCAGGAAGTATTTAAATGTAAGACTGTGTAATTATCACTTGAAAATAGATGTATAAAAACACTAAAACATCAAGATCCTTTGACTGAAGGCATCTTTGATGTGATAATACATGCATACACACATAGAGGTTGTGACTTCTTACACTACAATCTCAGCTGTTTTCAGTAGAGAATTGAATAGAGTATATAAGCACATACCGCCTAATACAAAAAGACTTTACTACCAACACTACTCTGGCCCTGAATGCATTGACTATTCACAATGAATTGCTCCTCTGAAAGATGCTTCAACACCTTAGTGGGACATTAAATGGTGGATGTTAGCGAAAAATACAATGAAGACCACAAGATCACAAAAGTGCAGGTATCCAAGTGTTTGTTGTAGGCCACATCTGTGCAAAGGGCAACCCGTCACGCTGGCAAACAACAGAAACCCACGGCAGGGAAAAGGGGAAGCATTTAAATAAATAAAATAAAATATCATTGGTTGCCGCGGGCTTGATGGCACAGTTAAAGATTAATGCTATTCTTCTTCAAATATTGCTCAGAGGGACAATATGAGTCACTTTCTCAACAGCAAAGCATTCATGAAAGCAAAAGCCAGGGGAGACCCTAAGGCGAGGCCTCTGGGGTGAGGTGGACAGCTCTGGATGAAAGACCAGCTGTCTATCAGAGGACGTTTATGTGTTTTACTGGTAGCAGAACACAATGACTGTCACAAAAGAGAAATTGAAATGTTACTCTTTCAGAAGAGTCTCTATGTGTGAGTGAGTGTAGTTTGCTCACCTGAGTAGGCCCAGTAGGACTCTTCGGCCGCTCTGCGGTGCCTGTCCCCAATTGGCCGGTCATGATGCTCAGCTTTCTCCCACTCAGCCATTGCTGTAACAGAAAAATAATGAGAACGTGTTTAGAGTAAGTGCTGTGATAATGTGAGCTGTTTGGCTTTGAATCTGTTGGCTGATTAATAGAAGTCTTAACTTTCTGTCAGTTCCAAAATCTTCAGTTCTTTGATCTTTAACCATGTGTGCTAAATATTGCGTAAATCTTTTTTTATTTCAGTGTATATCTGTATCCCAATAATAATTAAATTGTATTACCCTACACCCCACTGTCTAGTTAACTGTATTGAAATCAGTCATTTGAAAATCCATATCGGATGACTATAAGAGCCCTAGTGAGTACACAAGCATACACAAATCATGAGGGTCAAACTACAGTTTAAAACCTGAGGCACACAAACAAACCACAAGACTCAACCTCATACACTCACACACACAAAAGCAGTAACACACCAGCCTGCGATCTCTGGCTGAACCAAGTCATTAAATCCTGTATAAACCAATCTGGCTCAAAAAACTCTACTCCATTAGAGAGAAAAACAGCCCCCCCACACAGCGGTATTTACAGCCTGTCTGCTCTGGGATCAGTTTTCCCTCACTCATTAAACATGTATGAGGGGCTAAATAAATAAACAAGGCCTGATTGGCCGGTGAGTGGAAGGCTAAAGCGCTAAGTACAGAGGCAAAGAGGCTGCGGACAAGGCGCTGGCAGCCAGAGACGGTGAGCTGTTCCACCGCTCCGTCAGAGACACCAAGGCAGCTGTGTCCCACAGGTAGGCCGAACTAATCTAGACTCAACCCAACAGGAGTTCTAGACCCCTTCGCCTGCTTGCTCAGGGCTCTAAGGCTCATTTTAGCAGTGAAATTACAACACCAGAGGATTGGTGTGCTTACAGGAATCCAAATCTCTTGGTCGTCAAAGGATGCCAGAGATATGGCTGTGTTGAATGAGAATTTATTCTGACTTGGTACAGGGGCTGGAGGGGTTAGGAAGCATGGCACACATCCCAGCACCCTGTGGCCTCTGTGTGAGTTTATCAGAGGCGATCTCAACCCCTCGGCTCCTGGCTGTGGGATGTCGGGGATGCACTGGAAGGTGAAGAGACGACGTGAGATCAGCCTCACAGCTGTCGTCCACATCCAAACTCTCAAACTCACTATGGCAGGACTTGGGGCTGACTGTCATTTTAAATCTAGACTGACCCAAAAAAAAATTAGTTACTAGAAGAGAAGGAAGAGAATAGCTGAAGAAAGCACTAAAATGACTAAGAAATGACTAAAATCACAGCAAGATGTTAACGAGAAACGGGCCACGTTTTTTTTTTTTTTTTTGCAAGCCTGCCGATGTGCTGACCACACTACGGTAACAAGGACACACTGCCTAAAAGCCATCACTCAAAACATAATGTAATTTACAAGGCCCCTCTCTCTCTCCAAGCATGCTGGGTAAGTATATTCTGATATGAACAATGGGTGACTTTTTGTTTCAATGACAAACTGCCTTCTGCTCCTCGCTGCTCTAATTCTTCAGGATAGCGGCTCGGGCATGGCAGTGAATGCCAATGAGAGGGTATGCTATGGCTTCTCTATGAATTACATTATTGATTGCCGATATTCTTTGAACAGAAAATGTAATTATGCAATGCGGCATGCCAGGCTTAGTCGCTATCCTCCCGATATGTCACTCACGCTCCTAGTCTCTTTCCCTCAATCATTCCCTCCCTCCCTTTGTCCCTGTCCATTCATCAATGAAGCTCTCCCCATCTCTCTAACACTCCAAAACGTACTTCCTGGGAGTAACTCTGTCTCGGAGAGACTCGGGATGCCCCTTTAGCTGCTCTGAGGAGACGACATCAGTAGCAGAGTCGACCTCTTCTAGAGACGTGCCTTCTTGGTTTATGTCTTTCAGAGATCTCTTCCAAGTGTGTCTACCTTGCCAGTTCTGGCTGTTTACTCACTTGGTTCAAGGAGAGCTTTCCCATCAGCTCTTACATTATTACACAAACACCTGTGACTACATATCGTTGTACCCTAGGGCCTCTTTCTCTACTCCAGATCTCTTCAACAATGGAGCAAGAATTCTTTAAACAACCAAATAAATGGGCAAGAGCACCTTGTCCAATTGCGGCTCAAGACTTAAACAAATAGAAGCACAGTGTTCCAACCTAACAGAGCCGCTATGGGAAAAGTTATCAGGGCTCTGTGACACATAAGGGGCTACCTGGAAACAGATAGCCTAGAGAGACATTCTAGGAAAACAAAATGGAGAGTTTAAAGAATGGATGGAAAACGATCATTCAAGTTGGACAAACATTACCCAATATCAAGAACTTAGGGTTAGGTTATCAAGTCTCTTCCACGGAACTGCTAAGTAACCAAAGAAGATGTAATGTGTTTGAAATTATTTTCCCTTAGCACAGGCCTGGCTCACCATTGGGCTGACTGGTTACTGCTCTTTTCACAGTTCTGTACTGATCCAGGCTCCTGATCGTAACTTGGTTACAGTTTCTTTTTCTATTGTGGTGCTGCAAAATCAGAATTAGAATGACATGACCAATCGTGAGCAGTTTTAACAGCATGGTTCTCCTGTACTGTAATGATTAGCTAACTGTGCTGAGAAATGCATTAATGAGTGGTTTGTAATCACACTACACTGAAACTTACTCTAAAGGAAATGCTACTGGTGCTGTTATTCATTCATTCATTCAAAAAAGAATAAATATATAAAAATAAACTTGATTTTGGTCAAATTTTGCACCAATTTCATCCTGACAGTATGGTGTTTAAACGCACACATACACACACGCGCAGAGATGAAGGCACTTACAAGAAAAGGAAAATGTCAAGTCAAGTCAAATATATATATATATAGCGCTTTTCACAATACAGATTGTATCAAAGCTGCTTCACAGCATCAATCAAAACAACAATGTTTGTTTATTACTGGAACAAAGACATCCAATGTCTAATGAAGTGCACACACTGACAAGTATGACAGAGCTAAGTCTCACCATTTTGATTGCTTTATTTCCTTGGTATATGGGGCAAGCTAAAAACAACGAGTTTGACACCCTCTGCCACTGCGTGGGGTACTGATACAGAGAAAAGGCCATCTCTTGCCCTTCTTTAAATGCACGAGGGGAGAACCGAGGAAAGAGAAACTTACTAAGATTATCAAGAGATACCAAGAATGACCAACCACCCCTGGAACAACTCACAGCCAAATTACCACATATTTCAACACACACACGCACGCACGCACGCACGCGCACGCACGCACGCACGCACGCACACACACACACACACACACACACACACACACACACACACAGATCTACACACAACATCCCCTATCCTCCAGACCCTGTCGAAATCAATCAGCATCAATTCAGCCCAATATGCACAAAGAACCTTTGTACGTATACAAACACAACACACGATCAAGAGAATGCATGAGACTGGGCAAACATCACACACACACCAAAAGAATGTCATTTTGTTCAAAAACAAGCAACAAGCTTTCAGCACAATCTTTCAAAATCTAGAATCAACTGTGAGTCAATGCCAGTGTACTCTTGCCTTCTGTGATCAAATCTCCGGCGCCAGGGGTTCCATCTAGCCCGGCTCTTCTGAATGAATTCTGACGTAATTGATTTACATCCCTCTATTAGAGCTGCAGAGTTTTATGAGGAAGATATTGGGAGTTGACATTTTTGTCAGGCTGTCTCCACAGAAACAATGATAGAATGAGGAGAGTTATGAGGGCTTCATTTTCAGACAAGGATTCTGGAACTCTCAATGAGATAAGTCTCGGAGGAGCCATGCGATGTCTTCTAACTGCCACTCAGAGATTGCTTTTGTGGAGGATGGGCCAAATCATTGCTTAATGAAAGTATGTGTCAAAAAAAGTTTGTTTTGAATGAAACCGAAGGAGGTCTCTATGCTAACTACAATCAATGCTCAACAAAGATTTGTACAGATTATTATACTATATTGTGAAATTTGGAGAATGAAATGAAAGAAATTTTTACCATGGACTAGACAGTGTTAGCGACAAAAACTTCTGCTGGCCCTGAAATCCTCTCAGTATTTTCAGAGATACACAAAAACAGCTGTGCTCTAGCTGACTGGTAAGTTTATACAAGAAAAGAATCAGATAACAATTGGATGGGTACTGTAATGGCTCGTTTCCACCAAGCGGTACAGAACAGTACATTACAGTACGATTCGGGGCGGTAAACCCTGATCTGGCTTGCGTTTCCACCGCCAACAGCACCCTTACTTGGTAGGCGTGGTGTAGCGAACAACGTCATTCTCGCGTGAAGAAGAAAGCGACACGGTAAACAACAATGGAGGACATACAGCAGATCTTGTTCTTGCTTCTCGGCATGTGGCTGTTTGTATCAAGAAGACAAGCTTTGTTTGAGCAAAGGCTGCAAGGAAAAACACAGCCGAAAATGCATGCGCAAGTGACGATTCTCTGTCAATGAACCAATCAACTGTCTGCAGTGAGTCTAGCTCCACCCCTTAGGTACCGGACTACTGTGATAGGTACCCCAACGGAAGGGTCCCAAAAAATTGGTGCGGTACGGTTCAGGATTTTGGTACCATTCACAACTTCTGATAATCGAAACGGAAATAATTGCGTACCATACTGTACTCTACCGTACTGCTCGGTGGAAACGAGCTATGAGTTTAAACTTACAAGGAGTTTGACTCTAAGAATTACTCCCAAAAGAAACATACAATACAAGATGTACAATATACAGGAAACGAGAGGAAAATATTGTGCTGACCCGTTACAAAAATGTATAGTGTTATCATGGTGTCACGGAACAGGGGAATCAAAGACGGCAGGCAGAGATGAGGGATCCAAATGCAGGGAGATTTTAATGAAAATAAACAATCATAACACAAGTCAGGAACAAAATAACACTGAGGAAAACAAAGCAAACACGGGGAACTGGAGACGCCTGCATGACAGCAAACAACGGCCGACAGAGAACCAGAGAATACAAGGGCTAGTTAAACAGAGGGGTAAACGAGCTTAACAAGGGAAACTGACACACCTGGAGCAGAATAATGAAAATGGAAAAGACTACAAAACTACAACCTGGCCACAGGAAACAGGAAAGAAACACAGATAAAATACAACATAAAAGTCCGACAGAGCACAAGGCACATGGTCTGACACATGGTACAAGGATGGTATCAGATAGCAATACCATGGTAACTTTGATATATAATAGGATACTGAATAGTTTCAGGAATAGAAGTATCATTATGTTGCTTTTTAGGTTATTTTATATATATTTAAAATATGCTTTGATCATGTATCTAGTCCATTGAAATTCATACTTTTCAAGTGTTGGTTAAGTGGCCGAACACTTTCTGGCGCCACTGTGTAAATGAACAATAGGAAAAATATAGAACTGTATAAAGTAGTATGTATTTAGTATTCAAGATTCTAGATTCAGGAGATTCAGTAGTGCTGTCAGTGTCCATTAGTCAATTGTGACTGACATTCAGTTATTAATGTTCAGTTATTAATGGTAACTTCAGCCTGAGGGTAAAATCTGTTCTCAGGCTTAATTCTTCCAATTAGATAGTTTTGAATTTTAAGTTTGCACTGACTTCATTGAAATGCACATCAGGTTTTCACATTCATGCACTTAACCTTGATTTTGCTTTTGTCTTTTTGGACAGGAGGGGTCAGCATGCGTATGTGTGTCCTAATGGACTCATTAATATTCTCCTCCTGTCTCTCCTGAAGGGCATTCACCCTGTGGGCACATCCAGGACATATACCACCGTCCAATGTGAAGATGCACATGCTTTTACACACTTGGAGCAACATCTGTCGGCTAAATCTGCTCAGAGATGTGAGAGGGCAGCAAATGCAGTGAGAACACACTAGGAGAAACAGAGATCAGGGCAAGTTTTGAGCATCAGAAAAACAAAACGTCTTCAATCCCTTTACCTATAACACCATGCTGCACTTCTCGGGTCAAGCAGGACAAGCCTGTAAACAACAAAGTACCTATCATGCCTGTACCATGGTATTTTATTAACATGACACCGGTGGCTCATGGCTCAATGTTCAAAAAACCATGGTACCTGTCAGTAGAACTATCAGAACTGACTCAAAATCTCCTGGTGTACAGTATAGACTTAATATCTCAGTCAATAATAATCCTCTTGTGACTTAATCCAAATATTTGGCTTCATTTTGATGCAAATTACAACGATAAAAAAACGATAATGTGCAACCTCTGGCACAGAGAAATCAAACTCCTTTTAGCAAAATTAATTTAAAAGCAGACTATGTACATTTTGAGTGGAATTAATTCAATATTTGAGACAGGCTCTGAAACAGCTCTCTTTAAAGTAACTTACTTTACTTTCGGTATAGTACTACCTACCAGCGGACTGCAGGAATCTCTATAACCCCTTTTATCCAAAATGGTATGCCTATCACTCTCAAAGCACCTCCTGTTTTCACCGGCTTGTTGAGAGCAATTACGTAACTGACTGTGTCACTCCAAAACTTGACATGTTGTCACACATTTCAGTATGTTCTAGGCCAGTGGTTCTCAACCTGGGGGCCTTAATTTGACTTAGAATGTTTTAAAATGAGATAACTGATAAAACAACTGCTGCTAAAACTCAAAGTGTTTGGGACAAAATCTTTATGTGGACCACCCTTCCCTGGCCCAATTAGTTTCACAGAGGACCTTACTAAAGACCTTCATCACTGTGTTTGGGACAACCAGCCACTGATGTTGGTGATTCCTGGTTTAGAAAACAAGATATTTAAAGGGCCGGCGCCCTTTTTTCAGTTTTTTCTCAGGCCAGGTAGGGCTCCGGCACCATCACTATGTCGGTTCAAAAGGAGTGCTATGTGCTTTTATCTCTGTTGAGACAGATGGAGAATAGAAAGGAGGGCAAGAAAGTGAAATGAAGAACAGGTCATTTTATTTCTCTTCAAGAGAGGCTTGAAGGTCAAGGCACATGAGAAGAAATATCCGTAACAGATGCCACATAGCAAGGCCAACAGCCGACAGCGGACAGCTGCTTCAGCATGCCGGGGTTCAACTCCCACAGCTGTGAAGAGAGGTGACACGTTTGCATCGAGTGTACAAAACTCTCCTGTGTCTTGTACGCATTTCAATATCAATGCCTGTAGACTCGGCAAGCGTTGGTAAGGGAGTTTGCGTCCCGTCCATGCTGCGATTAAAAACATGCCACACTGTGAATCTAACAGGACAAAGGCTTTGAGGTCTCGAGACATCAGCCTTTGTAGAGTTTGTTATGTCTGCATCAGGGTCCTGTGGCTAAGCAGCAATCTTAATGACTTCAAGGACAAGACAGGAGGTCTCTTGTTTATGGAGCACTGAGTCCAAAAGAGCGAGAGAGAAGGAGACTGAGAGAAATGGACTGTTATTAAATCGGAAGGCGCCTAAGCAGCTGACAAGCAGTGTGTGACTGTGTGTGTGTGTGTGTGTGTGTGTGTGTGTGTTTCAAATAGGGAATGAGAAAGGGGGGGAGACTTTGAGAGAGAGAAAGAAAAATGGTGCTGGCAGCGCCAGGCGACACTGTTAGACATAATAACATAATTTGAAGTAATGATGGTTGCCCTTTAAGACAGTCCACAGGGAGAGAAAGAGAGATGAACTAGACTATCTTTGTTCTCCAAAAGCAGCATCCAGCTACATTGAACATTACAAAAGCCTTTTATAATAAAATAAAACAATGTCACTTCTTGACCAATTAGGTTAAAAACGTGACATGAATGATTGGTCAACACATTGGAAGCATGCAGTCCCACTGAACATTGATTACTGGGGCATTAAAAAGTAAGCCTATAATACCTGGAGAAAGTCAGCCGTTAGATACATCTCAAATGGAGGTTGACCCTCTCAGGAAGAATCCAACATTTTTGGCAAATCGGAGTCGGGATCTAACTAATACAATCAGGAACAAGCTATACTCGCTGAGAAAAAAGGCCTCTAGCAACATTTCTGCAAAACTCCAAAACAATGACCACTAGTCGCAGTAAAACACCAACAACTTGTATAGGCCTTCCTTTTATAATTATGATTACAGGGGCAGGTTCTTGATTAATAAAAACTTATTTTTGCACAGGTCCTTGCACTAATATGTTATAACCCTCAAAACACTTTTACAATTGAGCATGACTGACATTTTGGCAGATGAATCAACTAATCAGCTCCTTGCAGTGTGTATGTATGGCTTTTCTAATGTAGAAAATGCGCTCAATAGCTCTCCTGATATAGCATTGCACTTGCGATGCGGAGTGGTCGGGTAAAAGTCCTGTAAAAAACATGTCATGATAAAAGCTCAAAAACTTGAAGCAAGCTAAAATGGCATGGTCACAGTACTTCCGCAAATGTGTTTTTCACTCATGTCTGGTTTTGTTAACACTATCGCTTACGTTTAAGGTAGGGTTTAATGGCAGTTGTACGTTATTAGGGGATTAACCTTTCATTTAGCGCCACTTACTGGACATTTAATTACCAAAATTATAAATAACATGTCCTCCAAAAAAAAAAAAATGTCTGTGTCAAAAC
Organism: Tiaroga cobitis; assembly: GCA_030578255.1. NCBI lineage: Eukaryota > Metazoa > Chordata > Actinopteri > Cypriniformes > Leuciscidae > Tiaroga > Tiaroga cobitis. Next base: position 1,427,970 of record CM060601.1, read on the forward strand.
TATTATAAATGAAGAGAACACATTATTTCCTGAAACTTTGCAAGAGCTGAGATTATTTTTGAGGATGTTAGAACACATCTCATTTGTTTTCGACCAGTCAAGTCTTCAACATACACAATCCCGATTCAGACCTGATTAAGTTGACTGACTGATCAAAACAAAACAAAAAACTTTCGGTGTTTTGTTGTCCTGTACCAGAGCACAATTCGGGTTTTGGATGTGGACTGGACACCTATTGTAATTATTAGGGTATATTTTGTGCCTTATTCCCTTAGCGGCTGTCTATGTTGTCATAGCTAATCCAACTTAACATTCACAAAAATGCATTTCTTTAAAAGCATAGGCTAGTTCAAATACTGTACATACTGTATCTCATTGCCTCCTATAAATAGAAGAACATATGCAAAATAAATGGCCAGAACCTATTTAATTGATATATGGAGGTCAAGATAAGCATGTGTGTGAATCACAAGTTGTATACAAGCAGGAAAGAAGGCGCTTAATAATTTTTGCACCTGTTTGTGATTAGCAAACCCTCGCACTCATGGTGGGGCGTTAAGAATGCTAAAGATGCCAGAGGAGTGAACTGCAAGAGCCTCGATTAGACAGCAGTCAGTCACCGTGAGGAGAGAGAATGAGAAAACTGCTTCCCGTGGCTGTGACTGGGAGGAGACGCTGGCGCCGCTCCAGTGGACGTGTGTTTGTGTGCGGAGTGTGTGGAAAAGGGGGCGCCTCAGGGCAGGACGTTCGGGCATGGAATCCGGGCCCACAGGAAACAAGAGAGAAAAAGACAAGACCTCGAAATAGCACTCTACTTCCCCTCACTTCTATTTGCATACAAAAGCTAGAACTGGCCATGGAGTTCAGTCCCTTGAGGTTCCTACCGAATGCCAGGAACGCTCTCGGTACCTCTCTCTCTCTCTACTCTTTCTTTACTCTTTCTTTCCTAGTTTGCCCAGAACTCCTTGGAGTCTATCAGGCACTGCATTATGCTTTCTGCTGGCTTCATTAGTCCTGCATGCTGCACCGGAGAATTTCATTAAATACACACGCAGCCAAAGTTCACAACAAAACAACAGTCCCTGGGCTACATGACTTTCCTTTGCGATCTGATTTCCCAGAGAGAGTGAGAAAGATAGTGTTTGGGAGTATAAGAATTGTTGTGGGCCAAAAAAAAAAAAAAAAGACATGGAATAGATTCACACCCAATGAGAATTGCATTGTCGTTTGAAACAAAACGCATACCGCGAACAACGCTGTCACAGAAGGGCTGGATCCCAACCATGTGTTCTAAGAAACTGCTAGTGTTCTTTGCCCTCTGCAATATGCTTCACAGATCTTCCGTATGAATAAATCACGACGGTAGACGCCACACTTCCTGCGTCAAATTCTCATTCATGTCATTTATCTCAGTCGGGATCTTTCTTTTTTTTAAACAATTAGTCATCACCAACCTGTTTGGTTTGACAAAGATGAGTGTAATTCTGCCATAGTCATGTCTCCGCTGACAGAGGTGCGATGTTCTTGGGTGCAATTGTGTTTTTAATTGTGTGAATATTTCATATTCTAGTTTGAAGTAGAAATCATTGTGCTAATGTCAAAAAACATTGACAAACACACGTTTTGCAGTTTCCGTTTTGTGCGTAGGTGACTGCATGCGTTTCGAAACCTCCTCTGGAAAAAGAAAAGGCAATGTGTTTAGCCTCAGCTTGTTGCGATGACACCACACACGCATCAGCCATCCGGCTAATGATTTTGAATCGATACAGAGACCCGTGGTGCTCCTTCATGCAAAAGTGGTCAACTCGCAGGTCACAGCTAATCTATAACTGCTCAAACACCGATACGGCCTTGGACACAGAAAATGTCAGCGCAACCAAATAATGAGTACCTACTCTGCAATATTGCAGAGCAAATCCTGAAGAAACAAATACTGTCTGGAGTAAGCTGTCACAATAACAATTTCTCAAATCTATCCTAATGTCGTTGTTTGTTGGCTAATATACTCCTCCCAACTTTCTACAAGTCAAGAGCATAGGTTTGTCAAACACACCTAGACACTGGAGTCTCAATTTAAGAGCGCAGACGAGATTAAGATGGCTACACGTCTGAAATTATTGTTTGTAGTGTGGAAAACGAGAGCGAAGGCTGTGAATGGGGAGGCTAGTCGACGTCAAGATTTCCACAGTGTAATCTCACCATGGTTGGATGCGGCAAAGTGTTGGACATGAAATTTGTGAACGTGGAAATTCGATTAACACCCACATGAGGTGATGAGACCCCTATTCTATAAACACACACACACACACACACACACACACAGAGCCACACACAGCTCAGCGCTGGCCCAATGCAAACTACGAGCTCTTCCCCCCCGCCAGTGGCTAATGACAGACCCACTGCTTCATGGCAGGAGAACCATCTGGTGGCTGCAAAGCTTTTAAACCAAACAAAACACTGCCAACCAGAACAAACTGTGTGATCGACCATGACTACACAAAAATACAAAATTTGAATCATCATTCGTGTCTTAAACTTGTAATTTGTTTATAAAATTTGATGTGCACGACACGTGTGTGTATGCGGACACACATTCAATATAATAAATACAGGGAATGCGGTATGTGGCACCTACATTCGTCACACACACTCTCTGAATCATGCTTATTTAGCTGTGTTTGGAACTGCTTCATAATCACTCAATGTTGCACTTACAAATATAACATTCACTACACTTTCCCTTTGTGCTGAAATCATGGAGGTACAGGAAATTGGCGGAGATGGGAAAGAGAAGAGACATCTTCCTGTGTGTCCTGTTAGGATAAAGGTAAATCAAGGGAAAAAACAAGGGAAGACAACAGAGGGCTACGGGGGGGGGGGACAAACAAACAGGAAAAGCAGTAATATTGTGAAATTATAAAAACAATTTTCTATTTTTATATATTTGAATTTTGAAAAATGCTATTTATTTCAGTGATGGGCCATTATTACTCCAGTCTTCAGTGTCACATGATCCGACAGAAATCATTCTAATATTCTGATTGGCTGCTCAAAAATGTATTATTTGTATTATTATATTATTATTATTAATAATGTTAAAAAGGGTTGTTTATTATTTTTGTGGATTTTTTCCTTCTTTTTTTCAGGATTCCTCAATGAATAGATAGTTCAAAAGAACAGCATTTATTTGAAACAAACCTTTTGTAACATTTTAAATTGCTGATCAGTTTTGAAGTATTCATTCAACACACACAAAAAAATGAAATGACCCCTTGAGTAATGTATTGTGAAATATTTAGTCAACAAGCAACAGTATTCACAAATTGTACTATACATTTCTCTCAAATAAGATACAGTACATTATATTCATCAAGAAAAAATAGTAAAAAAACTCGTTGGCCAGGGATCTTGATGTATCCCAAAGATAACACTTCTTTTAAAAGATAATGTTATTATTGCCTTAACTATTATTAAATTAACATTACAGAGCATTAAATTAATGTAAGCTATATTGCCTAAAATACCAGCATAAAACAATGGCTCAATGGCATTTGGCTGATAAAACCAATAGACAATAGGGAAAAAAATTATGCAAACAAACAATGTGAACAGATTAAGTGTACACAAAAAAGACCATAGATGTGTATGAAGACAGTTATGATTTCACATTTAAACAGAATTAAAAACACACTTTGTTCCCTAAAGAGCAAAAAAGCTTTTATCCAACCACATCTGTTTCACAAAGTTTGAGCTTTACACTATCAGTCACCCTGTGGATTATGATTGCGAAGAAAATGAGGCCAATTAGTGAGTCAGATTTCCAGGGTTCCAGCAGTACCTGCAGTTTCTCATTCGGCAAGTTCAAGTTCATCCTGGCTAAAAGGAGTAAAGCTAAAAGGGGACATTCCACAAAATCCCTCAATTTATTTGAAAGGCAATCTATCAGAAATGGAGAACAACATGCAGATCTCAAAATCCGATGCATTTCAGATGAAGCGAGTGTGTATAGGGCAGATTTTAAATTTGGAATTTGAGTAAATACCGCAGGGATGAACAAACACACGCCTCGCATTTAGTGGAGCTTAGCTTAGCATAGCGACCTGGCTGCAACGCCGGCTCCACACAGGCAAAAATAAATTCCCTCAATTAGACATTTGTAAGTAAAATGCCTGGTGTTAGCGACTCAAAGCAATTTCCGATAAGACGCTGGTGTGCTGAAGTGAATCCAACTAATAAATGAGGAGAACTGGTGAAACGTATTTTCAGCTGATAAAACATACCTATGAAATGTATTTCTCATTGGACTACCAAATCTAATTATACACCTATGAAATGGGGGTGGAGGCGGTAAAGCTCGGAAAGCATCAGTGGTAAAGCTCTCAATTCGGCATCCCATTAAAAATACACTTAAACCACTTTGGAAGGAAGGAGAGAGGAGGTGTAAGCAATCCCTGTTCTTAACTTGCTCTATGCTAATGAGTATGTTTTCTTATGTGGCACTTCATATTCTTCTGTGCATATGAAATAGCAGTGGCATTTGAAGTGACAAATTTGAACTGATTAAAGAGTATAAACATTGAGCTGTAAAGAGGGTGGTGTGTGTTTGAATGCATTTGATGGTGTGTGTGTGTGTGTGTGTGTGCGTGCATCTGTGTTTGTACCTGGTATTCCCTACATTATGGGTACCAAATGTCCCCACAAGGATAGTAATACCAGTAAATTGTGTCCTTATTGGGACATTTTTTGGACCCCATGAGGAAAACAGCTTATAAATCATAGAAGTGTTCTGAAAATATAGAATAGACACAGTGTTCTAGAATATACAGTTTGTACAGTATAAAAACTATTACGTCTATGGGAAATCCCAGCAAAACATGGAAACCAGTGTGTAGTGTGTGTGTGTGTGTGTGTGTGTGTGTGTGTGTGTGTGTGCGTGTGCGCGCGCGTGTGTGTGTGTGTGTGAGAGAGTTTATGCACAGAGAGGGAGGGAGAAGGACTGATTTTTCCCCCTCATGCTCTGCTTTCTAAAATTCAATTTGAGATTGTGAGATGACAGCAGAGCTCATGGCAACACGCAAAAACTGTGCTTCCCAGAAACATCAAAGACAGGAAGTGATGTATTAAAGAGAGACAGAGAGAACTGGGCGGATGGGTGACAGTTCGGAAATGATGATGCCACTGTATGTGTGTGCAAAAGCACTGTGGTACAGGGATGATATCAGAATACATTTGTTCTTTGATAGCATGGTATTGATTACTCTTATTACCATATTACATACATAAAAAAATAAAATAAAAAGAGAGAAAGAAAGAAAATAGCCTAACATTTTTGTACATCAAGCCAAAAAATATTTAGAAACTAAAGTCAAACTTTAAAATATATTCATGTCTTTGCATTATATAACAAAAGTGGCAAAACATTTGACAAAAGATACTGCAGTGTTTCCCATTCATGAACTAGACTGTGGCGACCCGCCATAGTCGAATCTGTCCCACCACAGTATCATAATGAGCCGATAATATGTTTAAACATCCCACCACTGGCCAAATGATACGCAAACTACATTTCTCGGCTGGATAAATTAAACTAGTATCTCGCTAGTAAAGTTTTGATGGATGAGGATTGCAGTCAATGTAAAGACAACTGCAGTGACGTACAGGAATCGTACAATAAGCACGCGTGAGTCCGTTAGTACTGATGCGCAAACCAACCTTGTATGTGCGCTCTTGACACACTGATTGCACATTGTATTTATGCACAGACACATTTCAGTACATTCACGTTGTTTCCACACACATCCAGGATAATATTTTGTATCTGTCATGCATATTTTGCAGTGTTTAGTAATTCTGGATGGATCCGTGAACAGTTAGTAGTAGGTGAAAGGTCAAGGCGGTTGGTTTAGGGTTTCTTTTTTTTCATCTCCACGTGGTCTTGTTTGGTATCGCAACTTGACTTGTCTAAAATGTAAATAAGCTATTTGCTGTTGCACTGTACACATACTATACACTGTGAATTTTGAAAGTTTTTTCTGTAATGCTTTTTTAATGGGTGTTTGGTGTGCAAACATTTATGAGTTATATGGACTCCTTATATAATTTCGTTATTTGGTGTCCTTTTGGAGTCTCCAAATGTCCTTTTTTGGAAAGAAAATGCCCGTGCAGGGACCGAGGTCCACCATAGTCTTACAAAATCCTGTGAGAAACACTGTCCTCTTATCAACTTTCTCTGTTATCAATGTTATTGAAACATCAATTCGATATTTTTAAGGCATCATTAATTGTGATCCAAGTGTTCAAAAGTGTCTAAATAATTTGTTGACCCGTGTTCGTCAAACTGTACTTTATTGTTGATGTAGGTAATGGTATACTTGCCGTTGCAATTTCGCTTATGGGATTTTATTTTGCTTACCACTAAGATACATAAACGTATCAATTTATTCTGTTGATTCAGCTTTTCATTTCAAGACTACATGTTCAGTCTATTCATCTATATTCATTCTTTCATTTTAAGTGGCCCAGCAACGCCCTAAAAATCTTTTGATTTATGTGGGTCCTCCATTTTAGCGCCACAAAATGACAGGGAGAAGTAGAGACATCTAATTTCAATTCAAATAGACTGACGCACAACCATATTTCATTCAAGCTGTACACACATCCTTGAGAAAGCTATTAGACATCGGCAAAAAGAGAGGAATGATGAATTTACTGCCCTGATGGAGGGTAGTGTGCCCTGTGTTCTCTTTCCATCACCGATGACCAAACAGAGTAAAAAGGCCAAATGGACCTTTCCAATAAACCAGCATTTAGATACCCAGTGCACGCTGACTCTATTTATGGTGAGCAAAGATATTACTTTATAATGAGGTTGATGCAATCTGAAAGTTAAATTCAAGCTGGAATCGATTGTAAGAAGTTGAATTGGCATTGTGTAAATGATATACTTTACCATGGTGCTTTCATTCAACAGCATCAGAGCAGCAAAAACATTTCAGAGAAATCAATAGAAGGCTAGTCATCACAGATTAAGCTCAGTATAGTTTCATTTCTCCCCGTGGAACAAGAAAAGGCAGCTTACATGTTCCAGTGACCAAGGTGCAACCTCATAAACAAAATATGGATTGCAATCCACAGCTGCGGTCTAATATCAAACAATAAATATCTATTAGAAAGAAAACATCAGATTGAGAAAACCACTAATCTTTACAGAAAACAAGACAGTGTGGTTCATTAAAGTCATCTTGGGTGAGCTGTTTCTCTGTTCAAATAAATAATATGAACGATCTTTCGGGAAAACCTTTTCATTTATTTAATTTTACTGAAAGTACTGTATATTAATTCCCCCCCTGTTTTGTTCTACAATAGAGTTTCTGCTGTGATTGTTTATTTTTATTTTGGGGATTAATGCAATATAATGAAAAAGTGATAGGAATTGTATTTTTTACATTTTCAAAATGACTGGTGCATATCGGTGGTTGCCAGGGTGTGTGTGTGGTTAGTTTTTTTTTTTTTTTACAATGTTGTAAGTGCTTGCAAGTGTATTCTGGATGGTTTCCATGTGATTTCTTGCTTTCCCAATTACACAATTCCACTTAAATTGTCTATAGCTGCATTCACACTGCAGGTAAAAGTGGACCAAATCTGATTTTTTGTTCATAACTCAGATCCATTTTCTTTTATAAAGATGTGAACAGCAAACCACATGGAATCTGATCTTTTCGATTCTGATTTGGGCCCTGATGTTTTGCAATGCGACTTCAGTCTGAACAGTCATGTCGGAATTCATTTGACTTTTACGTCACTCTAGATCCGACATTCGTCACAATTCTGCGCTGATGGACAATTGGACATCACTTCAAAGATTGTACGTACCGGCAGATCTTTGAATATGGGAAGCGCCAGTGAAGTTAGTCAGCGGAGGGACGGTGAGCTGTTATACTGATTGTATTACGGTGACGGCTCTATGCAAGCAAAACTAGAGGAAAAACTGTACAAAAAAATTTTGCTCTCTATCTCATCATCCTCGTTCGCATCCGCCTTTTCACCTGCACACAAAATTACACACGACTTTATAAATGAACGCGTAAATGCTGACTTCAGTAATCTCGGTGTTTACTGCGTTCCATCTTTGTTATTGTTCTTTTCCGCATGTGGGTCAATTCACGACCATAACCACCAGTTCACACTTTAATCTGATACTGGCCACATTTAGCCTAATAGATTATGTAAACAGATAACCAAAAAAAAAAATATATATATATGAGAAATAAATCAGAATTGAGCATTAAGGCTTGTAGTGTGAACATAGCCCCGGATATTCAGGTCCCTAGGTCTAGCTTGGGTCTTTCAATATAAGTCTACAGGATTTTTTGTTATTATACCAGGTGAAAACATCAAATCCAATTATGTCACAAAGTAGTAGGCTAGCACTAGTAGCAATAGTAATAGCAACAAGCCACATTACTTGATCATTCATGTCGATGAATGCGATCATTTATGAGTTATGGACTAGTTCAAATCCTTAACCTCAAATATGTGCACTAATAATGATTTAGAATAGAGAATGGGAATTGCATTTCCTAAATGTTGCAGGTCAAACTCGAACCTGCATCACCTATATGAGCACCAGGGTTCAATGTCATGCATTGGCACCGTGTGCTGTGATTTTGCTTACCCTGCCCCCACTGCACCTTCAGTCTTGTTATCTGGGTTCAGTGTAGCTCTAAGGTCATTTGAAGTATTTCCCGCTCCAAGCATCGCTTTCAGGGCGCCCGCTAACTGCACCTAGCGAGTCACATGGGATGCCCAATTTATGGCAGCACACGGTGTACGCACATCACCGCGTTCTGTCTGCCTCTAGAACAAAACAGTCCCTCGAACCCTCACTATGTCAATTACCAGAGAGAGCAGGGTTAGATGTGAGGGGGGAGATGTATAAAAGAAAAAGAAGCGAGAGATGGAGGTGAAGAAGTGCCGGAGGGGTGCTGAACAATCATGAAGCCTTTACCAGAAATAACAACAAAGCAAAAGAGACATGAGATGAATGGAGAGGAAAGGAAAATTGAGAGGTGGAGATGAATGAAGGAAGAGGAAGGAGGAAGGGGAAATAAAAAAAGTAGTTAAGTGAACGGGGGATAAAGAGGGGAGGGGAAAACAGATGAGAGGAATATTGCTCTAATGAAGTGAACCCCTGCGGTGCTTATTAAGATTGTTAGCTAAATACAGCATAGGTAAACAAAACATGACTGAATCCTCCATCACTGGGTTCAAGAGAGCTCCGGTTCAAGGTCGCAACACATTTGTAGCAGGAATACATTTTTCTGAAAGCGAAATACTGCAAAATACTCCCTAACCCCACGTAGGCTATGTACCCCAGAACGCACCACTAATAATGATTGGGCAACGAGAAGGGGAATAGGATGGGGACATGTTGCAGGCTGGATGCAAACCTGTATCACCCATTTGAGCAGCAAGGCTCAAAATGCAAGCGCACGTGAATGTTCTAATCATTCTGAGTCTTCTGCTGTTGTTTTGATGCTTGTCACAGTTGTCGGAGTGATCCAAAGTTATTCATTTTTAACCAGAGTCGGCAATTTGAAGGGACGTGCAATTGGTGATGCAACACATTTGAGCAGAGTTTGCAGGCAACACAATGTGGCGACTTTTAATGAGAGTACAAACAGTGATCAGTCTCCCGACACTGTTGGAAATGGCAGTCCAGTGGAAATGCAACCAACACTTTATTTACCTCTCCTACAGTCTTTTCCTGGCATCCAATCCTCTATCTATTAACCTTGTGTTCATCTGGACCGCCAACCTGACAATTTCAACCACCTATGATCCATTCTCATCCCACAATCCTCTAGTTCTCAAGGCACCCTCTGGTATTCCTTTCTTGATCTCTTCCAATCTGAATTCTCCATCCCTTACATCCACATGCCTCCTACCCAGTGTGATCTCCAGAGAAGCCCAGGGCTCCCGACCCACCTGAGCGCAGTTTTGAAGACACACATGGCGAGCTGCGCTCAGAAAGCACAGCTGCAGGCGGTCCTGTTGAGCACCACCACTGACAACGACTAACAAGTAGAGCAGATCACAAACAGCACAGGGACTTATTACAGCAAACAGGCTGGAGCGTCAATGCAAGTCTCTCAGCATGGGACTCTGGGTATTTCTAGCATTTTTTCCTCTCTCACACTCTCAGCCATATGCATTCCATCTTTATCCACTTATACAGTTACCTAGCAATGTTAGACAAGTCTCTAAATATTCTTTTTCAGCTCTTCACAACAAAGGTCAAACTCTTGTCCTATGCTCAGATAAGCTAAGCATTAGAAGCATCCTAGTCTTAACTCTTAAAGCATTGTTTGAGCACGTTCACCCAGTTAACACACATCCCGTCCACGTAAATCACCCGTGGAACATATGGTTTTATTTAAAGCTTCATAATTGGATAAAACTCATATGAAACACAAGCAGAACATAAGCCTGTGTAAATATATTGTAACAAAACAATTTTCCGTTTAAAACCATGCGTAAATTGGTACATCAATGCACTGGCAACATGAATTTGTGTAAATTGTTTGTAAAACTAGACTTACGTAAAATCTGTAGGAGCAGAACAAAGTTCTGTGTAAATTGTACAATTATTTTCGCATAAAGTGTTGCATAAACACAAGCAAAATGAATTTGTGTAAACTGTCCTGTATGTAAAATGGTTATAAAAAACGATTTGAACTTTTTAAAAACATCAAGGTCTATTATTCTTAATCTTAAACACTGCAACAACAACAACACACACACAAAATTACTTTGTAGTTTCATTGCATTTTTCTGCATGATATATGTGATGGTAACACACTCCCTGCGTTTTCCTGTTAGCTGAATGTGTAATGGTCTGAATTATAAAGTATAAAGCTGAATGTGTAATGGTCTGAATTATAAAGTATAAAGCTGAATGTGTAATGGTCTAAGCATGAAGTAGTTTTCAATAGCTTTGATTCGACCCACATACAGTATTTCAGAGGAGTATCCAACCATTTATTGGTACTCTTTTGTTGTACTAACAAAGTACACAAAACAAGTTTTTTAGACAAGGTACCTTGTTAAACCATGTTCTTTTTGGACAGTCTTTAAAAGTACTTTGAATTAACTTTTGATAACATGGTAATTTATCAACTTCTGTATTATCTGCAAGCTTCCTACTTTGACACCATTTCTACATGCAGCTAATATAACACTAGCCTTTAAAATGAATAAAAACTCCACCGATTTACCTCTGATTTAGCCTTTATCTCAACAAGCTGGGCATGAAGCCATTATTTTGTCCTGTTTTTCTCAATAGCTGTAATTAAATTAAACACAGATACGCTACCTTGAGCAGAGATCATTTTGAGTCAGCTTATTGTACCATCAAGGTTTAATAGACACCCGTCTACCTTTACTTTAGGTTTCTTTCCTTTTAAACCAAACACATAGGCTATTTTTGTAGCAGAACAGAATGGAGGTTCACAGTGTTTTAAGGGTAATATATGTAAAGGGAGGTGAGCAAAAGTTGATGAATGGGCTTTTTTCTGGATATCCATGAAAATTGCTCATACATTTTTAGGGCATAATGTCATTTTTGGGTGAGTTTTACAAACTCAAACCATAACAGTCAGGAAGATGAGGAGAGGGTCACTATGAGACTACATTTCCACTTAAAGTTGAATACCTTCAAGTAATTACCTTTCAGTAATTAGAGCAATAAAAGGCAATTTTGCAGCCAAAGTGCTTAAAGTCAATGTGGATTTGTAAAGCATTTTAGCTCCTTTATGTGAAACATGATATTCAACAAGAAAAATGCCAACTTGATTCTTCTATCCTTTAGGAAATAACTGGATTGTGTAAAGTTGCCGTTATTGACCAGAATGGAGCAAATTCAGTTTGCTAAAACAGTGACTAAATGACCAATAACATGACAAAAATGTAATCATTTCCACCGATGAATCCTTCAGTTAAAGACAAGGAACGTGCATTAGATATATATTACCTTTATTCAACAGAGTTTTTTGTTGTTGTTGTTGTTGTTATTTTTACCTCTGAAACAAATGTCAGTCTTAAGAGAGAGTAGTGTCATGATTTGAATACAAAACAGAAATATTGTCTTCCAAACACCCTGACAGAAACCTGTCGTAATCTAATTTACCTCATTCCAATACACAGTTTGAGAATTTGGCTTTTTTTTTTTTTTCAATTTATACCTTAAACTGCACTGCCACCGAGACAACAGCAATAACAACAACAAACAATTTACCACAAGGCTTTGGCAAAGCCTGACTTATGACCCTGCAGAAAATAAGCTCTATCCATCAAACACGCAGTCGTCTTTTCTGAGGCAGGTTAATCTAATCCAGTAAATAAAGATATGTTTGCACCTGGTTATAGCAACTGAAAACAGTGCCACAACCATGACAGGTCCTTCTCAACTCCAGGTTAAATGAATAATTTGCATGTTGCTGTTCAATGTCGTGGGGTAGATTAGGGAGCATTTTCTGTATACTTTCTGAAAACCTATTTCAACAAATATTTTATAATGCAAATCTACAGGAAGCTTCCATTAAGAGATTGTTCAAATTAACATTCATCAACACACACATCAGATATGGTAAATAGAAGCAGTGTCACGCAGGACGTCTGAGCTTCTTCAAGAACGTCTTGGGCATCACGCAAGTACAGTTGAGCTTCTGTTTATGTTTTTTTTATGTGCATAAAAGCCTAAATTCAATCTGTTCATCATATAAAGCGATTGTGTCTCTCCAAAAAAAAATCAACCAAACCACTAAATTCATATCGATTAGTATTACGACCTCTTTGTGAACTTTTTGAGGCGTCAAAGTGGAAGTTGCGTAGAATGTCAATGGAGGGACAGAAATCTCTCAGATTTTATTAAAAATATCTTTGTTAGTGTTCCGAAGATGAACGACGAAAGTTTTACGGGTTTGGAACGACATAAGGGTAAGTAAATGATGACAGAACTGAACATATCCTCCAGATGCACCCAACCAAGAATGCATTGCTAAGAGCTCGGTGGTACAATTCATCCTTTTCCCCAAATGTTGTTGTTGCATCATTAGATTAGCAACATGCGAACCTCAAACTCTACTGGAATCGACTGCGAACCGCTGCCTATGTAGAGCACTCCAGATCAGTCACTCATGAGGTTCCATTTCAATTAATTTGCTGCCTTAGCAGGATGCTGTCTATGTAGGCAACGTGGAGGCGGTGTACCCCACATAAACACACACACTTCTCAATCAAGACTGAGCAATTTCAATAACAAGAAGTCTGGAGATTTCAATTATCCCATGAGGTGTTTCAACGAAATTAATTTAATTGAATAAACATCACAGCAGAAGTGCTCTATGTAATCTATTATTCACATTTATATGCAAATCAGCAAAAATAAAGAGGCACCTAGTGACAAATTCTGGCATTGTGCAAACGGTGTGTTATGAGAGGGCGGAGAGACACACAAATTCACATGAACAAAAGGCACACTCCTATCAATCCCACAGTGCTGTATTTAACATTTCCGACTGAGATCGGCTAAATGGGAATGCTGTAATAATGGAAGCAGAGAGGCTGAGCTGATCCCAGAACTGCCAGGCAGGGTTTTTTTTTTTTTTTTGACAGCTGGCGTCTGGTGGAAAGACTTGGAAAAACAAAAGCACACAAACGACGACAAGCAATCAGTTCTCGACACCTTGCCCCTGGCATAAACCTTCATGTATTACAGGGAAGCAAAAAACACGACAGCGGCGAAGAAAAAGAGTGATAGTCATTGGATACGTCTAGCTATGCTTTCTTCCATTTTTCTGTGGGCATGAGACATGCTGGAGGACACTTGACACATCTGCGTCCTTGCGAGAGCAGGTCAGCACAAGGCTACGGACGTAAACGACAGACACACAGTCTGAAATGACCAACCCTGTGATCCAAGGTGCGAGACTGGCCACAATAAACCAGTGTGTGTTTGTACGTCTGTTTGTGCGTTTCGAAAATAAGCCAATTTATTTTTAGCTGCACTTTAGTTCCATCGGTTCGAAACGCCGCATTCTAACACATCAAATCTCAGATGCAGGGAGTCTTGCAGGGAAAGGATGAGGCTTATTTTTAGATTTTAGCAGTCAGAAAATGTGCCTGAGGAAATAAACCTAATTTAATACCCACATGCACACGTACTTGTTTGCAGGAACATGTTATGTTCAGGTGATGGAAAAACAAATCATTACATGCTTCACTCTGCTTTTTAAAAGAATGAAACGATGTTCTGATTTATCATTCCTTGACTATATTTATCGTTTTCTTTTTTTCATTAGGTCAAGTATGTATCCGTTTTGTTATCGCATTACGAGAGGGCAAACTCCCGCCATGTGGCAAGTGCTCTTAAATGAAGACAATTTCATTTAATGACAGACCACCTCTAGAACATCTCACCGACAGCCAATCAGAGCGCGGTAATGAAGGAAGCCTGATGCAACTTGATTTGCATAATGGCAGAGAGGCTTGTGGGTATTGATTACGGTTACATAGCGGCTCCAAAAATCAATTAAATTAATTGAGCAAACAACCGGAGATTATGCAGATTGAATGAAAAGAGGGGAACAGGCAGAAAAAAGGAATAAAAAGAGGAAAGCAGCAGCTGTTTTGGTGGAGTAATGGAGCAGAACAAGGAAGGACTGATTAGGAGCGGACGCAAATATCTCTCCTGCAACAGCCCTCCATCTTCCCACCGTTCATTTCCGGCATTTCAGACCTCCCATTTCAACGTTTTTGGCCAGATATGCGCAGATTTGTCAATGTAGGGCTGGGTGTATAAGCTGTGGCACATTATACACACCTTATACACCCAGCCCTACATTGACAAATCTGCGTATATCTGGCCAAAAACGTTGAAATGGGAGGCTGGAAAATGCCATTCTATTTAAATGAAAGTATTATAACATTAATTTAAATAAAAGATGTACTTTTATTACCATTAATAAATATATTTGATCAAATATAATTAATTAATAGAAACAACTAAACTTTTAAGGCTTTTGTCTTTAACTCAAGTGCTAAACAATAAGAAGCCTTTATAGTTTTATTGTTCATTTTATGAATATTCTTATCTTTTGGTTGCATTCCTGCATCATGTTAAAAAAAGAGATGATCGAGATGAAGCACTGAACCTTCACTGGATTACCCAGCAATAATAACAATAGTGTGTCATATAATGTTACCATGATATAAAATTTATCATAACATGATGAGATTTTGATTGTGCTGCCCACCCCTACTACAACATGAGGTAATTCAAACCCTTATTTTACAGTAATAGCGGGTGTACTTCAAGGTGACCTCTAGCTAGTGGCCCGTGACAAAACAAACACTTTGTAAAGATGTGATGGCATGTGATACGGAAGGAAGAAAAGGGAATGAGAGATGGAGAAATCTGTCCTGCGGGGAGACCGGAGGGTGGCAGCTCCTCTTTGACATGTGTTGGGAAACTGGCACAGCGGGGACAAGCCTCAAGTGCACAGAGGAGGGCGAGAGGGCACAGAGGCAAGAGAGAGAGAGAGAGAGAGAGAGAGAGAAAGGGAGGTACGCCAGATGGCATCCGAGAACTTTCTCAAACACTTTTTCTTGCCAAGGGGAGTGGGCTTCGGTTGTGAAAGGTGCCACAGGGCACACGCCATGTCCGCTGCAACACAGGAGTCACAACCCAAGCCAGGCGTTGCTGGAAGTCCACAGGAGTGTGAGAGTGTGTGTGAGAAACACACCATATGGAAGCGTGCACCTGCAGGTCATTATTACCACAGCCCGGATAACACGCATGATCAAGAGGAGCAGCACACCTGCACTCGGCCACGACCTGAATGTCACACCAGTGCTTCCTACAGAATTTGGATTTTTAACTACAAACATATTTTAAAGCACACTACCATTTAAAAGCTCGGACAAAGCTCATTTTTATTTTTCACATTTTAGAATAATAGTAGTCTTAAAAACTACCAAACAACACAAAAAGAAAGGTGGGATGTAGTATGCAAAATCTTCTTTACAGCTTCCTCGCAGTAGCCACCCTTAGTCTAGATGAAATAAAAAATACAAATATCCCCCACCCACAGTGAAAGCCCCGTAACATGTTGGTTCTTCCAATAGGATCAGTGCGGCGAAGTGATGTAGAGGGACGAAATAAGTGGGGAGGGTTTCTACGAAATCCCGACTACAAGTAATTTTAAAATACCAATGTAACAAAACTTTGTTGCAAATCTGCACCTTTAACTACACGCCATTTTATAAACATCCATGTAATCCATGTTACACTTAACACTCACTAACAGTTCAGACAAGTTATGGCAAATGATTTGACTGATTCAAACTAATAACTTGTACCGTAAACCATTTTTTGACCAATTCATTAAAAGAATTGTGAGTCATCAGTTCATGAATCCAAACCACATCATTGCACCGTATGCAGTCAGCAAAAATCTATTAACTAAGCTTCATTCTGGAAACACGTGGACCACAAATATCTGTAAATTATCGAATGTTTCATGAATGAAACCCCTTATATTTGTATTGTGCTGTACATCACTGTTCGCCACGGTAAGTTCTTACTGTTTACCTAATCTTACGATGTTTTAGAGTGACAGAAAGCCTCTTGTTGGGGAATGTTTGTGTGTGTGAGAGAGAAAGAGAGCAGGAGATGACAGAAGGCGGGGAGAGACACCGAGCGGAACAGAGGACAACATTAGAGCAATAAAGCGCTGGACTCATGGTCAGGGTTAAGGGCGGAGAGAGGAACAGAGAGAGTGGAAAAGGAAGAGGTGGTTTAACAAGGCAGCATGTCGCATTAGCGGCTTCATGCAGGACCATAAAACACAAGAGCCAGAGACAATCCTACTGTTTACAACCAAAGATACACTCACAACACACACACACACACACACTACACACAATGCCATGAATATTAACAGCTGTAGATTCCACATAAAATTCTAAAATATATTGAGTATGCTAATTAGAAGGGTGAACCATAAAAATAGTTTTTAGCGTAATTTGTGCTAAACAACCTAAATTTATTTATTACACTGTTGTCTAATATCATTGCTGACTATACATAATTAACACAATCTTGACAGTTTTATCAACTTGCTGCACTGGAATACCAAGAAAATAGAATAAAAGATTAACTCAAAATTGACCATATTTCCTTTGTTAGCACACATTAGTCTTGTGGTGAACAATTAATCTGTGCGAGTTAATCCACAGAACAAAATGCTGTTTGTCTTTGTAATCTTTAGTCAAAATCAGGAGATTTGGATTGGCGTTCCTTGAGTGATGACGTCAGTATGACGGACGGCTTGGCCAGAACAACACCTCCTCTTCAACCATCAGTCTGCTACAATTGAAAGATGGCATGAAGGTGCACTATAATCAAGCCCTGCCGCAGTTTCACTCAGAAATACATCACAATACTGAAGTAAAGCAGGTCGTAACTACTGAGTCATGCTGACTTAAAGGAAGGAAGGAAGAAAGAAAGAAAGAAAGAAAGAAAGAAAGAAAGAAAGAAAGAAAGAAATTATTGACGTCAACATCAAATGAACGACACAATTTAGTTTATTACTATTACCTATTTTGTCTGCCGCTTTAAATGCTCAAGCTCTTTAAAGTAGGGCGGATTCTAATGGGCTTGTTTTTGGGAGTGTTTTTATCATTCATCAGCACGGAAAAAAAAATTCTGAAAAAGATTAGAAAAAGATTGTTTGTCTGTGTTATTAACATTAATTGTGTAGTGGACATCCCTATTTTCAAAGTATTAGAATGATTATTAAAACGTTATAGTTATGGTTACCGTTATAGTGATCATCCTTGGTGTGAATGGGCCTTTAAAGACACTACCAATGGCAGCCATCTTGTTCTAAGTATTTATATCTTGAATGTAGTAATGGTTGAAAAAACACCGCCTAAAATCAGCGTTAGCAAGTTTAATGGTTTAATGGTCTCCTAGCCTGGTCAATCTGATCTGTTGGCTCTTTTAGAAAGGTTTTGGACAAAGACTTGCTGACAAACAACCATGAATTTCTCGGTCCAGGGAACACGGAGGAGAACGAGTAAACATTGTTCATTTTAGGGATACAAATTGGTATCGGACGATAATCACATTCTATGACTCCATCGTCGTGAGTCCCTAAATTTGCCCGTTCTCATGAACCGATCGTAATTTCAAGAGGTAAACCCGTAAAAGTTGCCACTGACACACATTAGTAAAGCTAGTAAATCACAACTTTATTTAGAGCAGTCTTCATTTTAAAGTTTAACCATTGGAACGTGTTTTACATCTGGAGCAACTGAAACAGCGCCGGAAGATCATCGAAAAACCAAACTTGATTTTATGACCTGTCATTTAATAGTCATCATGTCAAGCATGAGTATTAACAAAATGAAAGTAAATTTTTCTCTGGTGTTGTAACATGAGTACCTCAAAACATAATAAAAATCTATTTTCTTCAAAATGTTAGACCATGTACATGTATTTTAGTAAAGTAAGCCATTAGTTTTAAGTATGCCACTTGAAATCATGTGAAATCATTTAAAAATGCCTTCAGGGTGTAAAGATAAAAGAGAGCCAACAGAGGGCTAACATATTACTCATATAAAGCTTGAATGATCGTGTAGTCGGTAGTCGTCGATATTGGCTGCCAAAATCCTAATCGGAGCATCCCTAGTTCATTTACATACATTGTAATTGGTTAATTGTAATTGGCAAAGTTGCACTTCAAGTAAAAAAACTCAAACCCACTAATATACTTCAAAGATATAAACTCATAAACTTCAGAGACTTTGGCAACTACAGTAGCTGTTCCTCAGATTCAGTCGCTGTAGAGAGCAGAATCATAAGAACCTGTGCACTCCAGAGATTGCATAAAGTCAAATAATCATATTGCAGCTTGCTGTTTTGATATAACTCTCCCAGCTAGAAATTTTACGTTCCCAGAACATTCTGAGAACGTCCCGCTGGTGTCAGGAACGTCCCTAATGTTCTGTAAAGGTTCGGAATGTTCGTCACCTTTAGAGAACCTTTAGGAAACATTACCCATGGTCGCAGAAACGTCACCTTCTACCTGGGATTGTTGCTGAGCTTAAAATGTGCATTCTTGATTTTATTATAACAATTGTAAAAGACTGTTTTACATCAACGAGCCAAATAGCGTGATCACCACAACTTTTTTCCCATGGGAAAGTGGTGTAGCCTTTACCAAATAATAGGAAAAAATGACAATAAAAGAAAAGAGACAAAAATAATACAAACTTATTCTAAAGACCCTCGCATTGAACTGTATGCCGCTTAGATTTCGTGAGGAGACCCTGCAGGCTATGTAGACAAGAGTTAAAATAAGCAAATTGGAATAGGCCTAGCGCTTACGTTAGCTTGTTTATCTAAAAAAAAGCCAATATAGCCTGACCATCTACGCAAGAATGGTTCATTAAAATAACTTTACATGATAATCCCATTGGCAGAACTATACTCACTGCAGCTTGCTGCTGGCTCGCTGTCGGTGAAGAAAAGACCGCCGTCAGGTGTCCGTCCGAGAAGGGTCCAGCCCGCAGACAAACCAGAATAACGTGACTGAAGTTGACGGGAGTTGAACCTCGGTTCGTCCCACGTCACCGTGATGTATATGAGAATGTTCTCATTAAGTTAGTCACAAAACGTTCTCATATGGTCAACAGAGAACCATATGGGAACGTCCTTATTATGTCCCCGGAACGTCCCCCTAAAGCCCTATAAGAAACGTTATAATAGGACCAACTTAGACCCATATGAGAACGTTTTGATTACGTCCTCTTTGTAACGTTTTTGTGTGACCATAAGATTACCCTTAAGGAACGTCCCCCTAAAGTCCTATAAGGAACGTTATAATATGACCAACTTAGACCCATATGAGAACGTTTTGATTACATCCTCTTTGTGACGTTGTAATGTGACCATAAGATTACCCTTAAGGAACGTCCCCCTAAAGTCCTATAAGGAACGTTGAACTGCAGCACTTTCATTACCAAAAGAGGACGTTTCAGGAACGTCCCTAATGTTCTGTAAAGGTTCGGAATGTTCGTCACCTTTAGAGAACCTTTAGGAAACATTACCCATGGTCGCGGGAACGTCACCTTCTACCTGGGCTTGCCATAATTGTACACAATTTGCATCAGATTGTCTGTAAACAATATGAGAGCACGTCATCTGAGGCTGAGACCAGGTCTAAACGTTCGAATTGGGATTCAACATGCTGATATGGACTGTTTGTCAGTATGATCAGTGTTTGATCTGACACGACAGGTATGTATTATTTATATTAATTTGTGTTCTCTCTTCTCATCTTCTATCCACTATCGCCACGTCTGGCTAAACACCTCAAATGAGCTATGCAAACAGCGTGGTCAGCTGGCTAACCTTCCCTGAGGAACTGGCAGCTCACACACAGCTGTCCTCGTTCCCCGGCTCCATGAATTCAGGGAGAAAAGGTAGGGTGGATGGAGAGAAGCAAGGCAAGGGCGAAAAAATCTATAGTGGTACCTATTTGCTAAGTGATACAATCTTTGCTCACTTCCCCTTGAAATGAGGTGCTTCTGGGAAAGGGATCTCATTTTCTCTCAGCCAATCAGCTTGTGAGCATACGGGTAATGCGTGGGATCTCTGAGGGACAGACATAAGCCTACAATGAACACACACACACACTGGTCTGGATTTACGTCATAAATCTACGAGGACACCTGGGAATATAGGATCTAAGCCCGGAATTAAATGCAATTGGCTTCGGGAAGTTCAGCTTTGGTAGAGCCATTGAGTGACAGTCGCATAACCTTACAGTGTCTGACCGTCGATTCTGGCTACGGCTGATATGAGATTTGATGGGTTAAAATGAAATATCCTCTCACCACAGGGGAAGAACTTATGACAGTTTGGTCTAGAGCGCTGAGACCTGAACATTTTTTTTTTTTTGCTGACATGAGCTCTTATACTAGCAAACACACAATTTCTGTCGTCCTTCTTGCCATAATAATTAGGTCCGAATATTTACAATACTTCAATGTTGGTGTTAATAAAAATACAAATAACAATTTAAATAAATAAAATGTGCTCAAAATATATTTCAGTATAGTTTCTAAATTGAGCTTTATTAAAATTACAATAGACTACAACAGGGAAAGTTTGATTTATATTAATGAATTATACTTTCAATGAATTGGTTTGCTTCATCATTCAGAAATGTTGACAGAAGTATGTACCACTATAAATGTATGTAGTTAATAACTGATTTTTATCACAATGCATTATGATATTTATACTATGATTTAAAATCATAGACATTAAGACATTTTTGTAATAAAAAAGTATTCACTCAAAACGTATTTAGATTATGCAAAAAAATTCTGATTGGAATGAAAAACTATTTTAAGTCATTTGAGAGTAAATATATTATACAGATATCTTCTCCATATAAAAAAATCGTAATAAAATCATAATAATATAATACTGAATAACATGTATTGCATATATATATATATATAATTTATTTTTTATTGTATTTTTTCATTACATTGTCCAACCATAGAATAAATTACAATACGAGCAATGATTTTGGATTTTAGCTGGATTTTGGAATTGGGAACTGTGTTCAATAGAGAGGTCGCTGATGCTCAAGACTCTAGTAAAAGCCGATGAGAGCAAATCGTTGGCCCGCTGATGTCGATATGCTAAATACAAGCTGCCGCTGGCCTTTGCTCTGAACTGATAACCTGAGCAGAGCCGCTTCAAAGCCCCTTCAAATAACCTTCTTCTCGAAGCAAAGGAACAGCCCACTTGTCTTCAGAGCAGTGCAATAAATTCATGTGAAGTGTAACTAACATTAACACACACACACACACACACACACACACGCACACACCTCACTCATGTGAAGAAAAGAAAGAATCAGTCCAGCCGGTCAAATTTCACAGTCAAACCTCTGCTCAAATGTCACATTGTCTCATCTGAGAGGATCAGAACACAGCAGAAAGTTAGAGACAGAGAAAAATGTGTCAAAAATTCAGGAAAGGAAGAAAGAAAAAAAAAGGAAAACAGTCAAAAAATTTGGTGAAAAGAAGCAATAATTCACAGTGCAAAATGAAGCTCACATTCTGCAAAAAAATAAGGAAAATCAATGAGATTCATAAACACACTCGCACATCATCGGTGGTGTATTGATATTAATTTCACATGATGAAACATGCATAAGAAATGTGAATCAGCAAATGTCATTTTATAGTCTGAGTTGACATTTTCAAACATTCACATGTCAGTTTCCATTTAGTTCAGCAGCACAGGTTAAACAGCACTGGATGACCAGAAAGCTCAAATCCCCCCAGGGACCCTCATCTAACACATCAACTCCCAAATCCCTGTGCAGTCCACTGACAAATACTGTACCAGCACTACACACACACACACACTTTCTCTCGGTCCCTCGCTAGGCTCTGAATCCCTCAGAGATTAACCTGGAATCTGTGTCCTTCAGGGATCCGCATCAAGTAGCGCAAATTAAAAGTGCTCCGGGGAGAAAGTTCACCTGCCGCCCTGTCAGCCATTACATTAGCCTCGAATAAAGCACCTTATGAATCACATTCCACAGTCTGACCAATAAACACAAGCTGAATTGGAGACATTTATAAACATAATGTATATATGGCTGCCAGCTTTCTACCTCCAAAAGACCGCGGGTGAATGTCCCAGCATGCAGTTACAGTCAGACTAAGTTAGCCTAACTCATTAGCACAACCCCGACAACTTGTTCAGAAGGTCTTTAAAGGCTTTATTTTGTGATTATGACTAGCTAACTGTATATTGCCCTGCTTATTACACATCTAACTTATCAAATATTTAAGCTTAAGCTAATATTTAAGTTGTTCCCTTCCCGTGCAGAATTAACGTTACAGCCGTGTTGATGCTAAGAAAAACAGTAACGTTGCAGTTCGCTAAAGGAGTTAAAACTTATGACTTACATTTTCGACAAAACATTGCCAGTTAGTTCGTTGTTGTTGCTCCCTCGGCAAAATATTTCCAAGCAAAGCAGCAGGAAAACCCTAATATTATTTCAGTCTTGAATGAATCAAGTTTTTTGAAGGAATCAGTTGAAAAAAACCCCCAGATTTAAGACACTTGTCGCCACCTACTGGCGTCCCGATGTAACCTGCAGAAAGAGTCATTTATTTTAAGATGTATGTATGTATTTATAGATTTATTTAAATATTATTATTACAATTTCAAACAATTGTTTTCTATTCTAATATATTCGAAACTTTTCGAATATATTATTAATTCGAAACAATTTATACCTGTGTGTGTGTGTGTGTGTGTGTGTGTGTGTGTGTGTGTGTGTGTGTGTGTGTGTGTGTGTAAAACATTATACATCTTTTGTCAGGATTCTGATACATATAGCATTTATTAGATTTTTTTGTTGTTTGTATATTAAAGCAGCACTAGGTAACTTTTCAACCTTCATAATATATTTCCAAGTCTCTTGTGATGGTATATCTGCCATAGCCTGACGGGGTCTGTAGCGTTTTTAATCGTACTTTTAAACTTCGGGTTTCGGGTAGTAACCGGCGAACAAAGAGAACTACAAAATTCGACTGCTTTACGGCATACGTCACTTCCACCACCACCCCCACTTCTTTAAAATCGGACGTGCGAGCCAAATGTAATAGTCATGGCCGAAGAAGCACAGAAAAACAAGAAAGCAAAGGTTTTATCGGAGCAAAGCAAAAAGAGAAAAAGAGAAAGTGATCGCGTTAAAGGCAGAACGAGGATCAACATTGGGCCAGTGTTTTCTCGCTGGCGTGAGCTGAAGGAGGAGGAGGGGTGCCCGACCGATGCGGACTTGGCTGTCATGCTTTTGGACTAGTAAGTATATTGCTTGCATACTCTCTCTTTGTTTTTTTGTCTAACTGACTATGTTACGGAAGCTATCTTATCCTCCGTCTATCTTCATGAATCAAGTAATGATAGTACAAAATCATATTTTAGGATACCTAACATATCTGTGATACTTGTTTATTTGTCTTGCCTCAAGCTATAATGCAAATCGATTTGTAAAATTTGCAGATTCATTTGTGGTAGCTTGATATTATAATATTGACGATATATGGTTATTATCTACCACTCAAACATTGCATTGAAGTATCATATAGATTCAGTAAAACGGTTACCAATAAACTGGGCTACTATAATGACGCTGGCTTGTAAACGTGATCATCGCGATGTCGTTAGAAAAAAAATAAAACCCATGAAATTATATTCATATGACATGCTGAAATATATGCCACTGTACCTGTGATGAAGACATTTCACACGCGACGCAAGCAGAACACCTGCATGTGACCTCCTCCTACAGTGTTCAGGGCTATCATGGTTGTCAACAAATGCACGTGCGTGTAGGATGACAGAGTTTACGACAGTAGTAGAGGACAATACTGTTTCCCAACTGTAGGGGGACCCCGAGAGCAAAAGTTACCTGGTGTTACTTTAATGTAAATCTTACTGTCACATTTAACTGATTGAATGCATTCTTGCTAAATACAAGTAGGCTATTAATTTCTAATTTAAAAAAAACGTACCCAAACCTTTCGTGCATTTGTGCAGAAACACACCAATAAACGTGAAAGACATAAAAATGAACGCAGAAAATCAGTGAAGGAAATGTGCCTTGATTGTTCATTCAAAACCAATCTAAAATAAATCATCAGCACACGCAAACTGGATCCACATTAGATGCTATGCAGATTTATTTTACCTTGAGCTTTTCACTCACAGTGCACACGTCACACATGTAAACGATTTCACTGCAGTGCAGAGGCGGTATAAACGCATTTACGCTCTGAATTGCAACTCATAAGCGAGTGTTACATTTTGGGAAAAATGTTGATTCTTGTGCACAGCCGAAAACAATGATAGCTATCCTATATATAGTGATGACTGTGACAATGCATTTTACTCAGTACTCGTTTTAGTTCTATAATTAGTTCAGTTACCTGTTAATACTCTGTTTTATGAGCAGTTTACCATTACAATTTAAACCATAATTGCTCAATAAATGTTTTTTGGATGTATCCAGTCATATAGCCTGTAACACACAGGCACAGGTAGGGGGAACGTGGATTGACACCATTGACTGGTGTGCTGAGAACATTTGGAAATTCTACTAGCATTGTCTGGACTAAGCCAGCATTAGCAACTTTCTCCAGATTCCACAGATGTGAAGGCCGAGGGCTGCTGACTCCTCGACCTCAATCACTGTTGACCCGCTGACCTGGACTCCATGACACAACCCCCCCCCCCCCCCCCCCCCCACAACACCCAGATCTGACTGCAACTGAAGACTAGATGCCGTTTCCTTCACCTCCTAGAACACTAACTCCTCTGTCTCTGTTTTCCTCTTCACATTATTCTAACAGACTCCCTTAAGAGCAATCCAATCAAAGAGCTCATGGCTGTAGATACATCAGCCAACGCGCTCGGTGAGAAAACCACATGCACATTAGCATTAAAACTTAGCCAAGCATGAACAGAAATTCTGAGTCAAAAGACTATGCTGGTAATAAGATAGTCACTATTTTTAAAGCCCCGCTGATTGTTTTTTAAACTGAGGTATAACATTTGAAATGACAAATATGGGATGGAGGTTTCATTCAAATTTAAATACCTCTGCTAAACATTTCCATAACGTCTTATTGGTTTGTTTTGAAAGCCACAGGGACAGAAGCATCATGCCGTTTGGATTTTGTTATACAAACCCCAACTGCCGGGTGTGTAATGCAAATGTTGCCAAATCAGCACAACAAAACCCGGCCGATTGCTAATCAAAACTAGCCCAATCTCAGTCCGAGGGGGGGGGGGGGGGGGGGGGGGGGGGGGGGGGGGGCTCGCTTCAACGCTCTGCCTAGAAAAGCAACCCGCGGCAACAATGTAAATGTAGCCCAATTCCACGGGAAAACTGCGGACTTGGCAACATTGGGGTAACCCAGCTACAACAAGCCTAACACACTCAATTGAAACATTATATTCATTTGGGCATTTATTTAATTCAAATATATATTTTTAATAGGATATAAAAATATTATGAGTTTGTTGCCAGGGTGTTGCTATGCAGTTGCTAAGCTGTTTGAGGGGTTTTTATCGTGTTTGTATGCAGTTGCAATGGTAAGGTTTTATCAGGGGTTTAAGCACGCTTGCATATTGTTACTAGGATGTTCTGGGTGGTTGCTATGTAGTTGCTAAGAGGTTCAGGGGGATTTTCATCATTTTTGTATGTGGTTGTTAGGGAGTTTAGGTTGGGTGCAATGCAGTTGCTAAGGTGTTCTGAAGGGTTTTTATTATGTTAGTACTGTATTTGGTTGCTATGATGTTTTGGGTGGTTGCTATGTGGTGGCCAATGTGTTCTAAGTGTTTCTAGGACATTTGTATGTGGTTGTTAGGGTGTTCTGTTTGGTTGCTATGTGGCTGCTAAGGTGTTCAGATGTGACGTCATCATGGTTGTTAAGGTGTTTTGAGGGGTTTTCAGCAGTTCGAATGTGGTTGCCATATGATTGCTTATATGTTTTGAAAAAATGTTGTACAGTATGTGGTTGCTAACACTTTTACAGACACATGAACATACATACTCTACGCATTATTTTCACACAGGTGTGCCGCACGAGTCCTGAAAAGTGAAGTCAAAACATTACGATCGCCCCCTGGTGGCTGGCTGCAGTATAGGTCGTAAACCCGCCCTCTCCACATTGAATCGAATGGGACGTGAGCCAAACTTAAAAAATCTAAATACAATTCAAATAAATTTTTCCCTAAAATGGTGTGTCAATTTAGGTAGTTCTTATCACGCATATGTATGTTCAAGTGTTGGTTTTCCCAATGGTTTCAGTTAGTTACTTTGATGCTATAAAAACTGGGAGTAACGTCATGATTGACAGCTGTGTTTGCGACTGAGTCTAAGAACGACGTAATCGGCAACGACCATTACTGTGATATTTTGGCTTCAGTGAAAGGAAGCAGAGACGCGTTGTCCATCTTTGTTTTTTTCAGTGTATGTTCTCAAACACCAAGCTCAAATCCAACAGGACTTCCATCCTACATTGAGGCTTTTGACAGGACCTAAATCCCCCAATTGCTCAAATTACTGCCTAACACAAATGTGGGATAATGAAACCCTCGGTAGAACCTTTTTATTTTTAAAACATTACTGGCGCTGAGCTGAAAACATTGGTTTAACAGCTGGAGTTTTTAAAACAGAACAGCGAGTTGATTATAGGTTAGTTTAACCTTATTTCATAGTTTAACATTTAGGTTGTTTTCAAACAAAGCCAGTGCAACACTGAGTCACAGAAAATATTCCAGCTCATTTTGACCCAATGCCACTCAATATGAATGTCACAATGAGCCTCAGTAATACAGCCCCCCTCATTCTCATCTTTTTCCCCATCTCCGTAACCCACAGCTCGCTCTATCTATTGAGGCCTACCAGCAATGGAGGCGAAAACTCCAGGCCATGGCATTTTGAGGCCATTTAGACAAGCTACTGTGGAATGACTAATTGGTTAAACAAGATTTTCTCTCTGGTAGAAGTCTCCCTTTTTTATCTCTCTCTCTCTCTCCCTCTCTCTCTCTCTCTTTTTTTTTTTTTTTGTAGAATTGGAACAGAATCTGAGTTGTTTACTTAAGAAGTTTAGTATTTGTACTATCCCAACAGGATTTCATATTTTACTGGTAGCTAAAATTGTGTCAGCTGGCTTAAGTATGTAAATATCCGTTTCCTTGTTCGGAGTGTGTGAAGTCGGGGTCCATCTGTGTTTACTGACGGCCCTTCTGTTCCGTGGCCTTTGCTTCTGTCAGCATGAGGTCACTTCCTCCGGATAGTTCCACACATTTGTCACTTCTAAGATTATGATGGCCTTTAAAGTAAACATGGAATCAAAATTAACCATGTTTACTTTCTTAAAGGGATAGTTCACTCAAAAAACTGAAAAGTATATCATCATTTACTCACTCTCATATCTTTCCAAACCTGTATGCATTTCTTTCTTCTGTGGAATAAAAAGCAAGATATATTTTTGAATTTTGGGGTCCAAACTAAATTGTACCTCAATTGCTTTCATTGTATGGACAAAGGAGTTTAGAACAATGTGAGGGTGAGTAAATAAAATACCTTTTATTTTTGGGTGACTATACCTTTAAGAGCATAGTCGATTTTGATTTCTGATGATTTTTTTTCTGGATGAATATCCTGTTAATCTCAGAATATGGTTAAACTGGTTGCAGACATTTGTCTTAGAGTGATTAATAAGAAACGTGGAATACAAATCAGTAGCTCTGAAAACAAACAGGGGGATCTAAAGGTCAGGATCTGTGAGTAAATTATGCAAAAAAAAACAAAAAAAAAAACACACACGCAGAAACTACCTGATACTTTCATGCAGGTAGACTTAAAAACGTAGAAGACTGAAGTCCCACATTCAGAAAGACCTCAAAGCATTGAGCAACCTGTAAACGAGTAGAAAAAATGGAGGCTAAAAGGACTAGTGAGTATCAAAAGCTAACATATAGCAAATGCATTTTCTCAGGAATATCTATTCTCCTGCCAGTCCTTAACAGCAAACGCCCCTCAACACACACACACACACACACACACACTCTCTTATCGGCTCCATTGACTCACACTCTTCATCTCCCTCCTCGCTCCATCCACTTCTAAAGTAGCTTTGAAGTTATTTTGGAATCAATACTTCATGGAAGCCAGTGAACGACTATCAGGATACAGAAGGGAACAGTGAACTAGATTTAAGAAGCCGTTTAGTAAAGAGGGCCAGGCTGACCCTGTCAGAAAGCCAAAGTTACGCTCTCAGGCAGAGACCGACGCAGAGCTGGATTCCACCAGCATGCAGATGCTAGTTTGAAGCCAATAACAAACTGCCTTGATTCTGCTTATCAATGTGTCATTTCTATTACCAACAAACCAGCTAAATTGCTCTAAATATCATATTAAGGACATTCAAAGAGAAGTTTTTAAAAGACCTAATTTCTCTTGCCAAAGCCCTTTCATAGTATGTTGTTATTTGTTTCAAACTAACTATGCTAGCTATGCTAGCAAACTAACCATGCTATGCTATGCTAACCTTCATGAAATTTTCATTATAAATCCATGATGGCTTATGTCAGCAATTTCCCTCAAAATATCAGAACTCTGCCATAAAAAAACACCAGTTTAGACCAGATTAGACCAGTTTCTATTCCAACATTTACAAATGGTCTAGTAACATGAAATATATAATGAAATACACACACTACACATACACACACACACACACACACCGGTCACTTTTATTAGGTACACCAGTTCAACTGCTTGTTAAAGAAAATATCTAATCAGCCAATCATATGGCAGCAATTCAATGAATTTAGGCATGTAGATATGGTCAAGATGATGGTCAAGCTCAAACTGAGCATCAGAATGAGGGAGAAAGGTGATTTAAGTGACTTTGAACACATGGTTGTTGGTGCCAGACGGCCTGGTACTGTATGAGTTTTTCAGAAACTGTTGATCTACTCCGATTTTCACACAAAACCATCTCTAGGGTTAACAGAGAACGATCCGTGTAACGAAATGAGTAATTCAGGGTTAGTAATCCTCGCGCCATCCTCTCACGGCTCTCGGCCCATTCTCATCCTTTGGCGTCATATAGGTGACGCCATATGACATTTCGTCGAAATCCTACGCACATGGCACCCTTTAGTGTCAATATAACACGCACTGTAATGGGTAGGTTTAGGTCTGGGGTCGGGTCTGCGTCTCATATTGACGCTAAAGGATGCCATGTGCGTAGGATTTCGACGAAATGTCATATGGCGTCACCTATATGACGCCAAAGGATGAGAACGGGCTCGCCCTGCTTGCCAGATCAGCAGTTCTGTGGGCAAAAAAAACCGTGTTGATGCCAGAGGTCAGAGGAGAATGGCCAGACTGGTTCAAACAGATAGAAAGGCAACAGTAAGTCAAATAACCATTTGTTACAACCAAGGTCTGCAGAAGAGCATCTCTGATCACACAACACATCGAACCTTGAAGCAGCAGAAGAAGACTACACCGAGTGCCACTGCTGTCAGCTAAGAACAGCAAACTGAGGCTACAATTCACAAAGGCTCACCAAAATCGGACAACAGAAGATTGGAAAAGCGTTGGTTGGTCTGATGGGTCTCGATTTCTGCTGTGATATTCAGGTGGTAAGGTCAGAATTTGGTGTAAACAACATCCATCCTGCCTTGTATCAACGGGTCAGGCTTCTGCTGGTTGTGTAATGCTGTGGAGGATATTCTTGGCCCTTCAGTACCAATTGAGCATCGTTAAAACATCACACCCAACCTGAGTATTGTTGGGGACCACGTCCATCCCTTTATGACCACAGTGTACACATCTTCTGATGGCTATTTCCAGCAGAATAACGCGCCATGTCACCAAGCTCAAATCATCTCAAACTGGTTTCTTGAACATGGAAATTAGTTCCCATTTTATTCATTAGAAAGACGATGTGCACCAATGAATTGACAGTGAATGTTCTTACACACACAGTCTTACACCATTTATGCTTCATAAACCCACATCAAACTTCTTCTTTTTTTAGGTAAAGGTCACAAAGCAAAAACTGATCGGCACACATAGATTTCCGCACTTTATGTTAATTTCTTGCTGCTTATTCAATGTGCATATTTTATGTTCACGTTTTGACGCTAAAACCTCAGAAAGACACAGAAGATTCCAACAAAGGGTTACAAACCTTAAAGGGTTAGTTCACCCAAAAATGAAAATGATGTCATTAATGCCTCTCCCTCATGTTGTCCCAAGCCCGTAAGACCTCCGTTCATCTTCGGGACACAGTTTAAGATATTTTAGATTTAGTCCGAGAGCTTTCTGTCCCTCCATTGTAAATGTGTGTACGGTATACTGTCCTCGTCCAGAAAGGAGATAAAGACATCATCAAAGTAGTCCATGTGACATCAGTGGGTTAGTTAGAGTGTGTTGAAGCATCGAAAATACATTTTGGTCCAAAAATAACACAAACTCCGCCTTTATTCAGCATTGTATTGTGTTCCGGTTCTGTTGTGGATCCGCGTTCACGAGTCCGGAGTGACGCCGCTGACGTAAGACGCTGCTGACGTGTGTCTGGTGCGCCCGTGTGTTCGGGTTCAAATAAATATGGCTGGGCAAAAAAATGCAAGTCTTCCTCTGTGTGGAAATCCTTAGACATGTTTGCGAAGATTGTTTTGTTTCCAGCGTGCGTCTCCCTCAGACTGTAACCGAAGCTCGGGCGCACCAGACACACGTCAGCAGCGTCTTACGTCAGCGGCGTCACTGAACGCGGATCCACAACAGAACCGGAAGACAATAAAATGCGGAATAAAGGCGGAGTTTTTGTTATTTTTGGACCAAAATGTATTTTCGATGCTTCAACACACTCTAACTAACCCACTGATGTCACATGGACTACTTTGATGATGTCTTTATCTCCTTTCTGGACGAGGACAGTATACCGTACACACATTTCCAATGGAGGGACAGAAAGCTCTCGGACTAAATCTAAAATATCTTAAACTGTGTCCCGAAGATGAACGGAGGTCTTACAGGCTTGGAGCGACATGAGGGAGAGTCATTAATGACATCATTTTCATTTTTGGGTGAACTCACCCTTTAATATGAGAGTTCCAGTAAATTATCGAGATGGCATCAGGGTTTAATTTAACAACAGGACACAAAGTCTTGCAGCTACTTCTCTGATCAGCTCATTTGCCATAGGAAATCTAAAGGCTTGTCAGTCATCATAGAAGCTGCTCTTGAGAAGATCACACGCTCTCACGGCACTCGTGGAATCACACGCATGAGTGTGTGTGTGTGTGTGTGAGCACGCGTCTGATGAATGCTAATTAAACAGATTACAACAGTGGTAAGAGTGACTCGCGGTGATAAAGGAGGTGACCTACTACTAATGTTCTCCACCCATTCTATTTAATCCAATTGAATGTCTTTCTGCACGTCTCTTTGTTCGGGCTCAACCTGCCACTCAAATGATCATTGTATTCCCGTTCACTTTTTCACTCAACAATGCGTTACGTAAATCTAGCATGGATGCAGCGGCTATTCAGCCGACAAAAGAGCTGTATTGTCTTATTGTGTGTCTCTCAAAGTTTAGCGTTTAAAGGCAAATAAACAGATGAACCGATCTTGAAAGTGAGATAAACACCCAATTCCAAGCAGCAAGACAGCAACAAAATGAACCTTCTTTTAGCTTCTCTTGGAAGGAAAACAACACACATTCTTTAAAGAGACAGCCTTGTAATAAAAAAATTGGGCCAAAAGGGGTCATTACACAACCCGATAAGCATACATTCATGGGTTAGATGTCTGTGAAAGAACATGTTGTTGTATATTATCATGTTTTATAAGTGTGTACTATGAATGCCTGTTTGTGTCTCTGAAAAAGTTTAATACATTGAAAATCACACAGCATTATAAAGCCTTACTGCCAGAAAGTCACAATTGTAAGGGGAAAAAAGTGGGAAAAAACAAAAAAATAAAGTCTCATTTTGTGATTTTGAAGCCAAATTGTGAAAAATAATGACATTTGCAAAACACAGTCACAATTCTGAGAAATATGGCCACAATTAAAAAAAAATAGCACTTGTTGTGCAAAGCTCCAGTACAATTTAGACAAATGACAAAGTGAGAGATCACAGAATATCACAATATTAGGACCCAGTAATATATGTACCTGCTGATTCCTGCTTTTAGTATGTGTGATTCCATACTGCTTATTTTAGCAATCTCATCCTTTCACTCAATCCCTCCTTTGCTCTTTGGCCATCTCATCCATTTATTCAGAAAAAAACCTCATCGCATGGGGGTTCTTCAGCTCCACACCCGCACACACGAAGTCCACTTCCCTTGCCAGCGTTCACAGTTGCAAAGCGCTTCTGCCTCTCTCCTCAGATCTAATGAGAGCTTTTTACAGCTGCCAATGGACAAACATGTCTTTTTGTGCCAACAGGAAACACAAACTCAAGCCGACCAGATGATAAGGTAGCCCCATCCGAACTAAGCCAGTAAGCTGCATTTCATTTCAAATTGCGATCTAGACCGTCTTATGCCCAACCTGAGGTAAATCCGCCCAGTGATACACCATTTAACTCCATCTCTCATTTCCTCCAGAGATCTATCTGAGATGAGCAGGCAATGTGGCTTAAGGACTCATATCAGCTCAGCTTTCAGCGTCTTCACTGGCCCCGCGGGCGCTTTGTCGTTGACCGTCCCGCTCGACGGCCGGCAGGACGAGATAATGAAAATCAGAGATGAAGGCGATAAGGCTGAAATGGCGGCAGTCGTTTTTGAACGGAGAGCTCAATCCAGCCCAAACAAGCAGATTAGGAATGACATTTGTCTGCTTGGATTGATAACTACATCTATGCCAGTGAGGCTTACAGAAACGGGCCGGACAGATTATGTCAACATCCAAAGGCATATCATGTCGATGGAGAAAAGGATCGACAGAGCATGTCTATCCAATAACCCATCCAAAACCAGAATACAACGTGGAATTGAATTGAAGCGATAGCATTTCGAGAAATTCAGGTGAGTACCTGCATTTCGCAGGTGTGTACAGTGGAGCGTGACTCATATCTCAGAGATGCTAAAAATACACAGCCTATGCATTTACTCCATAGGCACGCCAGCTCAGATGGTGTGACGGCGAACGGGTTTTCATGTCACAACAACATATGTTGTAGCTGAAAGACATAAGTCAACGTCCCCTTCAAGCTGACCCCAAGTAGACATACTGTACCAGTGACGCTATCAGAGGATAATGCATGGGCTATAAATTATATTCATGTACAGTAGATTTTTTTTTTCTCTTCTCTTCTTTTTTTAATTTTTTTTTTTACAAATGCTATGTAACATGTCCAAAACACCAAGGTTTCAGCATGAAATATGTCCAGCAACACCGTTTCAGGGGAACTCAAGTTAATAATTTGTCAGCGATTTGTACAATTGTAAGATACTTGTACAATTGTAATATATTGTACCAATTGGCTTGTATGAAAAGTTTTGACTATGTACCATTTCCTAATTCCTTTTATCATGGTTTTGGGGTTTAAGCTTAGATTTAGGTTAATTTTTTTTCATATTTCTTATGTTTTTGACACTGCATACAAATTATTATGACTTCTCACGAGTCGAGAAGAGTCCAATGTCCAATGAATGTACTACTTCATAGTACTATTTGGCACCTTTTTGTAATTGAAAGATTTTTCAGTTACAGGTGCGTCAAAGTGGTAGTTGTGCATCTGTCAATGGAGGGACAAAAATCTCAGGTTTCATTAAAAATATCTTCATTTGTGTTCCGAAGATGAACGAAGGTCTTTGGAATGACATTAGGTTGAGTAAATGATGACATAATTTTCCTTTAAGCACTTCTTTTTCACAAGGTATGCCAGAATATGTTGAAGCAAAGTTTTCTCAGCTTTCACCTTTGCAAATCTATACGTTTTTCCTTTACACACTTGTGAAGCACTATTCCAATTAAAATCCCCCCCCGTTGGAAAATATAAGCTGGTCCACGCAGCATGTTCTAAAACTCAGCTTGACCAAACCAAGCTGGTATGAGCAGCTGGTTTGTTGGTCCTATGATGACCACCCAGTTATAAGCCAGAAGCAACACAACACAGCTATCGGCTTAAGCTGGATATTCCAGCAGGGAATGGATCCCCAGCGTTCTCAGACTCGGCGTGAACTCTAGCGTGTGGGCGACCTTAGTCTAATGCTTTGCATCTATTGAAATATTTAAGGCTTCAAAAAAAAAAAAAAAAAAGAGTATTTCTTGGAATTTAAAACCCAGAAAAAAAGTGTTGCTGATCTTGTGACAGCAGAACTGGGGTAAAAATGAAAGGAGTATGTCACATCAATACACAGAGTCCAAAAATGACAACACAACCCCTCTAGCACACTACAGGGGGAAAAACCCAACAACGACAGCAGCGGTACACTATCGAGCACGTCAACCTCTCCTTTAAAACCCCTACTGAGAGTTGCATGCATTGATCGATGGAAAAACAACACGAAGAAGAAATCTGGCAGGCCAATGTAGCCGGATGATCCTGTGTTTCTGATGACCTCAGGATGGACAGCGGCCAGCCCGTGTGCCACTGCGGACACAGGCATGAACAGATGAGGTGACTTTTCCAACTCTTCATCCCGGTCACAGAAAACAATTCGATCCCAGGGGCACAGCCTGAGTTTTCTCTTCTCAGCCTGAGAGCAGGGGTGAGAAATGAACAAAAGATTTATTTCAACACGTTAAGCTGACCCGCGCCTGTGAGTTCGGGATGAAATCACCGCATTTCCTTTTTATTCCTACTATAATCTAGTTTTAGATGACACTACAACTTTTTGCCACACAGTGACAGCATTTTTTTTTTACATCAGTCATATTTTTTGATGTACGCTTATAGTTAGTTCCAGGATGTGGCCGCAATATGACCGCAGAACACCAAGATTTCATGCAATATTATTATAGTTATTATTAATCTACAGTAGAAGACCAAATCTAATGGGTTTGGTTAAATTGTAATGCATCAATTAAGCATTTCCCTAAAACTTCCAAACTTATTATATACTCCGGGATAAAACATCCATTAACCTGTTTACATGAATTATATTAAGGTTTGAGCATGCAATACAGACACAGATTTAACTGCTGTGATATATAACATGTCTTTATGAACATGGTCAAGAACATGGACATGGCCTTTTTAATTAATGATATGTGCATTCTTTTTAACAACTTGCATACAACATTCTTTCAAGCAAGCATATTTATTTGTATATTAAAATGTAGCTTAATCACTATTAAAGCTATTAAAGTTATGCAGTCAAGAACATGGAGTGATCTTTTTCTTTTGTTGTTTGATTAATATTAATGACGGACAGCAGCCGGTTATTAGACTGCTGTCACTTTAAGGCAGAATCCGATACTCTCCCAACTGATCACTGAGTTTATGTGAATACTCACCAAAACTGACATTTTGACATCATTTTTTAACGTTTTATAAGACATGCAGCAAGTGTACGCTAACTTATGTCCCGCTGGGAAGATCAGCACGTTGCAATTCAAATGTGCACAACTTAATATCTTCCCAAATCGTCCCTCCCTAACATTTTCAATCCGTTTTTTTTTTTTTTTTTTGACAAAAATGTCAATAGATTTTCACCATAGTTTTTGTCATTCAAAACAGGTTTTTATTTAGTCATCGCCTTGTTTTCATCAGTGAAAAAAATTTCTTTGAAAGTTATTCGTCAACAAAATGATTACTGGTATATAGTCATTTATATTTTATTATGTTGTATGAATATACAAACCGCTTGCCCTATGTACTGTAGGTCGTAGGTTATGTATTATCACTTGCTGTGTATATAATCCAAAAGACTAGAGGAAATGAAAGCAAAATTAGTTTTAATGAACACAGGCACAGGATAACACACAAGCATAAGAATATCAACACAAGACAAAGGACTGAAGTAACCGAGGGCTTAAATGCACCGGGATGGCACTCAACAGATCAGCGGACAGGTGAGGACTAATCAGGAGGCGGGGGAATTTGATAAGAAAACTAGCAAGATATACTATAGGTCAACCGAAAAACTCAAGGAAAACACATGTGACTATTATATTATTTTATAAATATATACCAATTATTACTAGCATGACCATTTGTAAAACATGGCCACGTGGTCAATGTAATTTTGAAATGTCCAAATCCTAACATTTTGTTTAGTTACGGATTCAGATTATATTCTGATTCCTCAATAGTCCCGTGTGGATCTCATTACATTCTGTTCAGCAGGAAATAATAACAAGCAGCAGAACGTTAAAAACACACTCGCATGAAAAATAACTGTGCCGAGATGATTGGAGATGAAGGAAAAGTGCGAGCGCACACACTTGACAAAAATTCCCCCTCACCATATATAATTCTGTTCTCTGCCCTCTGTATGTTTTCCCTGTTCCGTATTCCCAGGTAATAGGGTCAGAGAATCTCATTGCGGCTGGAGCTGCAGACTTCTATATTATCATTTGGCTGCTAGCACAGCCTCTGAGCACGAATGTAATGATATTTTGTTACCCACCATCTGCCACACGGGCCAAAACACTTCCTCTGCAATACAACACCGCTCTCGGAGCAAGGCCGCGAGGGCTACGCCACGTACCGTACACGGCCACGTATAACAGGCGATACTCCCAACACACACAGCTGCCTTGATAAGGTCACATAATCTGCTAGCATAACACTAGCTATAGATAAACAAATATTCAATTAATATTTGCGTTTTGGTTTATGCTAACAATGTATCTGCACTTCCAGGCAAGAATTATGAAATGTGCCCATGACTACATGAGAAGAAAGTGTGTAGACAGTGTGTGAAAGAATGCTTGTGGCAAGGACCAAGCCTGCGTGACCACTAAATGCCCAGAATCGGGAGAACTGTCGCTATTGGTTTCCGTTAATTTCCGCTAATAGGCCCCGCAGTCATCCGCTAGCCGGAACTTTGGCGCGTATAATGTTAATTCGATTTTCTTTTTGGACCGTTCGCAGAGCGCTTGTCAACATCCTGTCACATCCCCGAAAATGCTCACAGTGACACAGCCTAAAAGCCATTTTTTTGGCCGGGCACCAAAGCACCGCTAGGCACCGAGCATCTGGCAGATAACATAACATAAACTAAAACTGAAGAAGAAACAAAAGGGGACGTTCAGTAAGAAATGTCCGACAGGAAAAAACTTGTTATTCTGTTGGCCTGATCCAATCAGACAAATGTGAAAAAATTCTCCTTGCTTTTTGCTAAAGGCTAGTTTTATTTAGCGATTAGTCATTCCCTGATCACATTCCAGAGCCTATCAATGATTAACAAAATGTTGACGCATAATGAATGGAATTGCCTTGGGGTCAGAACTTTAAATAATTCAAACCATCAGGGTAAATACATAAAGATGACTGATGCATTTATTCATAAAAGCATCCAGGAATAAATGTAAATCAAGTGGTCTCATCCTAAAAAGACAGCAGTGTTTTCTTTAACAAAAATTGATCTGCAGTCACTTACGAACAGTCCTCGAGGAAATGAGAGCTGGTACATCGATTGTACCCTAAGACTCTGAATCAAACACATGTTTTGGTGTCCAGAGGCGTTTGTTTTGACAAAAACATATTTCAGCAACTTAAAATAATCTTCAGTCATTTAGATAGGAAAAATCTTGCATTTCATTTATGCAATTTTTTCTACATTCCATTTATGGTAAATTAAATGTATATTGGCTAGGGTTGTCAAAATAAGTTTAACAATTTCTGTAGCAAAATTTCAACCGTGGTCAAAGCTTATATTCTGTTGAACAGTGCTTTGTTTAAAAAAAATAAATAAATAAAAAAGTTTAAATGTTAATATAGATATTTGTATACAAAGCTATACACATATTAATTTAAATCCAATGTTAATATAATGTCTTCCAATTAATTAGTCAATTTAAAAACAAAAGTTTCAATGTGATATAAACACTGTAAGCTACAATATAATGCCCTGGAACAGAAGATCGCAGACACAGGTAAGATCCAAACAGAGTTTATTGAGAGACACATGGGATGTAACTGGAAAGCAGATCGATGTGGTGATACTGGCAGGGAAATGACTGTTCTTATCTGTTGCAGGTGGAGGAGATGACAAGTGAGTGGAAGACGATCAAAGACGATCACAGAAGACCGAAGACTTGACAGGATTGCAAAGGCCAGTAGCTACAGGTAAGCATCAAGCGCTCAGAGATGAACGACAAGACCAGACAACCCATGTGTGTTTGGTGCTGGCTATTAACTGATGAGGCTAATAGCAGACAGGTGTGGTGAGTGTATAGTGCGCACACTTTGTTGCCAGAGAGGATTATGGGAAACGTAGTGTGCTGAGGTGACTAGTCTAGTGCATGAGGATTGTGACTATAGAGGGAATACATTAACGTCACTTCCCCGCCGGAACACACTCCCTCAGCGGGACTGAGTGGCAGAAGAGCTGCTGCGTGGCTGGAGTTAATAGGGGAAACTGCGTTAACGCGAGTAAAACAAACTATTATCAGTTTAAACTAAAAGTTGGACTCGATATAGTGTTCCTTACAACTTATCAAAGATCCAGTGATCCATGGATATTGACATGCAGCCAGGAATCGTGTTTCCTGACATTTATATGTGCCTGATTTTGACGCCTGGGAAATAAATTAAGAAAATTTGCCTGTAAACGTTTTATATAAATACAATATAGATAGGTCTAAATCCGAGTGATCACTTACATTAATGTTATACTGTATATCATCATATCGTCCAGCCCTAAAACTTGTATAGTTTTTTGTCAGTGTTTATTTAAAAACATCCAATTATGCAGAATATAGTCTGTTCTGTAGCTTTTTGCAGTCTGTAAAAATATACAGTACCTCAGATTTCTGGTCAAATGTAGTTGTACAGTCAATCGCAAAGCTCTTTCCCGTTTTAGATGTGTTTTGTGTTTTTCACGGCATTCACGCTGAAAACAAATGCTGCCGCTCAGTCTTTTTGCCACTTGTGGGCGTGACCGCATTCACTCCGGCCGACGGTGACGTCATGCGCATACCCTCTATAGAAATATTATCAAAATATGTTTTTATATGCAAGAGGAAAAATGTGCCGCCAGATCTCGATCCCAAAAGTCACATTGTATTTGATACAAAACTAAGTAGTCTAAATCAAAAAAGTGATAACTGAAACCATTTTCATAGTAGTTCGTTTTCTTCATAAGGAAATTTATTGTTAACGAAAACGTATAAATGTTAAAGATTGAACTACTGTAAGTAAATCTATCTGAGGCTGTTAATCATACGTTTGTTAAAGTCATCAGTTTGCATTATTTCAACTTTTTTATTATTATTATAGGCTACTTACATTTATTATACTTACATATTGATTATTTTATGCTTATTTTTAACTCAATAAAAACACCCACTTCTGGCATACATTTAAACCGACGCCTGCCATGGTGTTTCTTATTTGTCGTCTGCGTATCCTCAGCCGATGCCCCGTACCGTTTAAAGGTGAAGTCGTTTCTGAGACATTAGTGCAACCTAGGCTGCGTTCCAGTCCAAATTTGTCATGCCCTTCACTCGCTAACTTCCCTCCGTCTCGTTCACTCGGATGTACGTCATTACTTACGTTGTATGAGTGCCACTACTGGTGGAACCTTTGCAATGGGCTGAATGGGAACGTGCTAAGCCCTTGATCACTTACAATCCACTATGGGGTTGATTTTATTATTTTTTTTCCCTTATGAAATTGTTTAATGGACCATTCTATATGTACTGTATATAGGTGTGTTTGAGCTGTTTAATTAAATATTTATATATATATATATATATATATATATATATATATATATTTATATATTTATATATATATATATATATATATATATATATATATATATATATATATATATTATAGAGTTGTGGTGGGGTAAATTTACGGAATATGCATTGACGTAACAATCGTGCTGCATTATGGTATATGGAGCTGCTGGAAGTGTACATATGAAGTAACTCGATTTTGACCGAGGGAGCGTGTGGAACGCACTTCACGAAGGGGAACGCACTTCAAAATGGCAGCAGGGATTCCCCCGAGGGGAAGTGCTTAGGGAAGTTCGCAAGTGCGTGTCTAAAAGTGGACTGGAACGCAGCCCTAGCGGAATTACAAAAATTCAGTATATTCGCGCGTCACTCAAATCTAAAACACAACTCAAACACAACTCAACTGCTTTTACAGGTGCTTGTGAAGGCATCAACAGGTAAATGTAGGCCACTTTCAATTAAACGTCACACATATTAATATATTATATATAAAACTTTAGCTGTGTTGCTATGTGTCATGAGTAAGATGAACGCGAAACCCAACTAACGTATCTGCACCAGGTGCATTTTTGACATAAAGCGCACCCAGCATACCCAGTTAAAAAAGTCACTGCTCGCCACTGATAGATGATGCTTTCAGCCATTAAAAACACGGCCATTAAAAACCCAGTTGACTACCATTAAAAAGTCCATGCAAATGACAGTAATGATTGTTTAAGACCTCGATGGAACCTTGAGTCACTGATGGTGATTTAAGACGCTTGTTCCACGTGCCCTAAATGTTGGGGGTGTGGGATATTTTGAAGCGAAATGTGTGTGCGTATATGTGTGTTGAGGTGGTTATCATCTTCTTTATTCTCCTCTCCTATCCTGACTGTCTCCTCATCTCCTCTCTGTCACGCCTGGCCACTCTCCATTCCATTTCCCCAATGGCTCATCCATCGCCACCTCCGGTGAGTGGGGGTGATTAACGCAAGAAAGATGGCAGGACTGGCAGCGTAAATCCAAAGAGGTTTCAGGAGGAACACCGCCGCTTGTCTCCGCATGAGGAATGGAGAACCGGCTGGGCCAAAACCCTTCCTGGAAGTGTCCTATCCCGTCCTACACGGGCGGGATACAGAGAAAGGAATTCATGAAAAAGTACGGAAAATCCACAGCGCTCCCAGGGGCATGAGAGTAGAAGCCCATCTGTCGGACATCTGGTCGGAGGAGCTCTTGTGAAAAAGAAATGTGCTTAATTTTATTGAATGTGTACTTGGAAGTGTACTTCAAATCTTAAAAGTATATATATTTTTTTTTAATTGTCCTTGCAGATATTATAATATTAATGAAATAGAAGGCCACTTAAGTGTATTTAAAGAGAGTCCACTATCATGAATACACTTTAAATATGTGCACTTGCTCTTGTCAAAATTCAGGCACATTTTAAGTGCATTTTAAATCACAAAGGATTGAGGTACACAAAATTGAGTATTAAGTGTTGACTAACATTCACATAAAATGTTATCTGTAGTGTTAATATATTTTAACCTGTTAACTTTCACCCCCCTTTTTTTAATATACATGAAAATGCACATTTCGAACTTAAATGGTTGTAATTCAAGAATACTTTGGAATATAGACGTAAGATTGGTCTCATTTTAAAGAAGACATTTGGCAGATTCTTGTTGAAGTGAAATACGTCAAGAAAGTGAAACAGAAAAAAAGTTATAGAAGTTTGAGTTTTTGGAAATGTACAATGTAAAAAAATTAATTATTCATATTTTATATCAAATATATATATTCAAAACCTGGGCTACTCTAAAACTGCAGAAAAATCAAAGCCAAAAATCTGAACAAGTTGTGTTTCAAATTTTAGGTTGATATCTCAAAAAATGAGCTTTCAGTGAGATTTTGTTTGGGCGCAGTACCAAACTTTTTCACTAGATGACAACCAGACTCCATTACTGCCCATATAAGGGCGGCTCCATTTCCATATGTGTTTTGAGGGATCTAAACCATTATTTCCACAATTTTCATACAATTTATGAAGTAGAGATCCTATTCAGAAGTAGAATGGGAAGTTTGGCAGATTTTGATATGAATTCAACCTCTAAGAAACACATACAAAGAACATGCATGTGCGTCATAGCTCGCTGCCACATCACAAATGGTGAATTTATTATTTTTTCTTTATATTTAAAACATTTTCAGACCTTTTTTTCTAAAATAATTGAATGGATGCTATCTTTTGAACTCTTGGCATGAAAACAAACTGAGGTTTCTACCATTTTTTCATGATTTTTCATGTTCATTGCTATTTCAAAATAAAGGTCTTACCACGCCTTAGGACTATGAAAATATGAAAATATTCTTGTTGCAAATTGATAAATTACGGCTATTCTGTAATTTATTTTGAAAATCAATCACCAAATATGGAAACTAGAGATTGTAAGCTTTCAAATGATATATAGTTTGTCAATATTACTTAAGGTTTTTACTAAGATATTATTGTTTTAAAAATATAATGGCAAACGTCCCACCTGTGGGACGGTGAGTACTAAATTGCAACATTATCATACAAATGTGCAATTTCACATATATTTAAATACATTAGATATTTATGACTACGTTTTAAAAGAAATAACATTAAAGTGTTAAAGTTTTTTAGTTTACCATAAATGCTTGTTGGTACATTCAACAAACCATATTTCGAAAGACAACAGAAGTAATTATGTAACTATAAAGGTGTACTTACGTTCTTCAAGTGGCAAAAGTTCAGCTACGTAATTGCATTTAATATAAATTTAAACTAACACATTTTCATGTAATTGCATTTAACATGGAATAAAATGTCCAAAAATATTACATATTACAAGTAGACTCTTTTAAAGTATATATTATTTCCGTAATAAGTGCTCTTTTTAAAAATCTGCTCAAATGTACTTTTCACAAGGGAGTGAAAGACTGTCGGTACATTCTAGAACT
Source organism: Tiaroga cobitis (assembly GCA_030578255.1). Taxonomy (NCBI): domain Eukaryota; kingdom Metazoa; phylum Chordata; class Actinopteri; order Cypriniformes; family Leuciscidae; genus Tiaroga; species Tiaroga cobitis. The sequence continues at coordinate 1,471,503 of CM060601.1, forward strand.
ATAGTTACCGTATAGTTCACCCCAAAAAATTCTGTCATCACTTCATCTCCCACATATTGTTCCCAAATGACTTTTTTCTTCTGTAGAACACAAAAGGAGAAATTACGTGGAATTACGTTAAATTGAGGACTAAAGCTTTCATGCTTGAAAAAAAGAGGCAAAGCAATGCAGAAGCATCACAAAAGCAGTGCATAAGTCTTGCACACTAAATTCCAAGTCTTCTGAAGTCACACAACAGCTTTGAGACAGACTGACACAAGTCAGAAGTCACATAGACTGCTTTAATTATATTTTATGGTGCTTTTGTGTCCTTTTTGAAGCTTGAAGGCTTTGGTCCCTGTTCATTGTAACCACATGGAATAGAGCATGTCTCCTTTTGTGTTCCACTGAAGAAAAGTCATTTGAGTTTGGAATGACACGAGAGAGTGTATGTGATCATGTGGAATATTCCCTAACACACAAGCACCAATGTAGCTGAGACCCAGCACAGGGGGTTACAAGAGGTCAAAGACAGCCAATCCAATCAGTAGTCACAGCGCTAACCCATCAGCACTAGTCAAGGTAGAGTGAACCATCAAAGACACAACCCAGCCAGAAAAGGCAATCACAGTTGTCAAGCGGCAAAGAAATGAAAAAGTAGCCTATTTCTACTTTTGGGTTTGATTTCATGCTTGTACGTTGAACTGCCACTCGGCTGCTGTTTGAGCTTAACGTCAGGCACATTTACCGTTCTTTGCAATGCTGGTTGTTTTTAATATGGAAAGAAAGAAAAGTGGAAGACAGTGGAGAGATTGCCTCTCAGTAGGACGTCAGATAATGACAATTCTCCTTTCTCGTCGGAATTTGCATGTTCGTCAAAGCTATCGTTGTATGATCATGGTGATTACACTGCTAATTAGAATATTTAAAATAAAGCAGTAAGCCTTCAAAATCCTCTCTCTAGTGCTAACTGGTTACGAAATATTTTTTTGTTTTGTAGACTACACGCAACGTTTCTGACACTGGTGTCCATGAGAATGAATACTCAATGAATAAACTAAATGATAGCCAAAAATATTGTCATAAAATGTCTGATATTAAATTATCACTGATTTTACACAATGTTTACAATGTGAGTGGGTTGTTAGCCAAATCGATAATCTCACAATGGCGAAAAAGCCTACTGGCCAATTAAATGGCTTGATACAGTATATTGTGCAGTCTAAAGCTGAACTGTAAACATATCAACTTTGAATGCTAGAATTTAATTGAAGAATTTTCAAATCAGCTGCTTTACAATGACAGCAAAAAAAAAATCTTATCCAAGTAAATCATTACATCCATTTCAGAGGTGAAACTGTTTGCTACATAAAATAGAAAAAGGTTTTTAAAGGGGATTGCCATTTGTGCAATTCACTTTTTCGACATCGGCACACCTGCTAGTGTGAAGTTTGGGTGGGGCTATCTTCTAGTCTGACCAATGACAGATGGGGGTCGTGTTCAGGACACTGGGAATTTTTGCAAAAGAAATGACACACTTCACAGATTTGTGATGCACAAAAAGCAACATTAGCATTATCATGCTAGCATCATAGCAAAGAACATGCTTAGCAACTTCAGAGACCCATCGATTCGGAATCAGAGTAAGTACAGAAGCCTAAAGGTCTGTGTGGCACACTAATGTCAGGTTATTCCAAGAGAGTTACAGGAAGAGAAAGGTCATAAGGGAAAATGCATGTGTATAATGTACTCGTCTAATTCACTATATGCACACTGAGTGACTGTTACGAGTGGCATAAATCAGAACGGACAGACACTAATCACAAGCCATTTTCCGAGCACACTCGATACAGGTCTGACTGATGAAAGCACAGATATCTGGAGTGGCGGAAAGACAGCGGTAGTCTCGCCAATTTGAGAAGAGAGGAGGGAGAGAATAAAAAAAAGCATTGTACTTTAAACAGCTTCCCTAGAAGTAAGACAAATTGGGCAGCGTGGTGCAGTCCGTAGGCTGCGTCTCGCCCGCTCTCTCTCTCTCTCTCTCTCTCTCTCTCTCTCTCTCTCTCTCTCTCTCTCTCTCTCTCTCTCTGTGGAAGAGGCTAGCGTCCTCCCAAGCATTAAAGTGGAAAAACCAACTACACTGCAAAAATTTAATGAGAAGACTCACAACTCCGGCCTAACACTGGCTCACTGACACAACGCTCCTTGCCATGTGGTTATTTTCCCCTTCTCGTCTTTTCTTTCCTCTTTTCACCACGGAGGCAGAGGAAATATCAGGGGGCTGTAACCGGCCTGGCCCTCTCAGTCGTGGTCTAATGCAACACTAATGCATTGTGTCTGTGAAAATGGACATTGTGAATACGTGACCGTGCTTCCCAGAAACGCCAGGGCATTACCTCATTTATGTCCACTGAGAGACCGCACGCGTCCACGCACAAACAAATTATTTGCTGCCGCAATTTCCGAGGCTCTTGTGATATATAGAGGGTGTCTAATAGTTTGCCTCACTCCTTTTCTGCTGTTTTTGTTCCTCTTTTTCAAAGGGCGAGAAATAGTGTGGGGAAAATTAGAAGTACCAAATGGAATGAACTGGCCTACAAAACCATTAGGCTACAATTCCCTGACTGACAAACACCCATCACATGGACAACATCACCCTAAAGGCTGTATCATTACACGCCAGGCCTGAACTGCAGCCCACAACATCCATATTAAGGTTATTTCTCTATTGCAAGCAGGCCTGTCCATGACAGCCAGCCCATCAAGAGCTCTGGGCAGAGATTGGCCTTTCACACTGATCCAGACCGGATTACGCAGCCTAAATCCCAGCCATTTCCTTTCAAGAACGAACCAAAAAATGTATATCAGATTACAAGGGGAGAGTTCTTCTTACGGGCCACTTGGGATAAGGTAAAGAATTGGATTTCACAAAAGTGAAGCTAAAGGGATCGTTCATCCAAAAATCTTCATTTACTCCCCGTCCTAACATGGATATTGTGTATAATATCTGTACAATGAAAGTAAATGACATTGACTGTCATTGTATAGAAAGAGGAAGAAAAAGTTTATGTTATGTTCAGGAGACAGTCATAAAAATTTGACATTCAGTCTGTAATGCTCTCCAACAGACACTCTCCTGACTATAAGTAACTTTGCAAGAACGTCAACCTATTCTACTGACCTGAACCCTAACCTAACAGTGTACTAACACAGGCTACTAATACTCTAATGAGGGTAGGTTGACATGCAGTTGAAAAGTTATAGTTTTAAAGTGGACCATCAAAATAAAGTGTACCTTTTTATTATCTTGACATATTTGATTTCCAGATGTATTAAAAAAAGAAAAAAAAGGCTTCATGGCTTTCTTCAAGAGTTATTGAAAGGAAAACTAATTTAAGGAGTATTGTGTGGGCCGGTGATACAGTGATAAATGAAGTCTATCACTTAGCACTAGCGCTTAGCACGCCACAAAAGCCTTGATCAATCAGCTTGACAAACTGCAGAATTAATGCTGCATATAATCAACAGTAAAAGGCTAAGTCCGCATTGCGTAAACTAGCTTTTTAAACTAGAAACATAAATAACAGAACTCGCGCAAAACACTCCCCCTAGTGGCCAATGCATGAAAGTCTGTGTGAAAACGAATGTTAAGGTGTTGCATCTCGGTTGCACTATAACATCTGTCTGGCTGTTAATATTGCAACGCCCGCTGCGGCTCATCAAATTGTAATTAATTTCTCTCTCATTAATCCATCCATCACTTGTTCAATACAAAGAAACATAAACATGCTCCATTGTTTGGTTTCAGACAGATTCATTTAACATCATCTTTGCCGTTTTAGATCCTTGTTGGTCTTTACACATGATCACGTGTTTCAGCCTAGTTGAGAGGAAGAACTGGCATTTAAATTGGAGAGGGCCAGCAGCCGTTATACGTTATTAATGGAGAGACTTTTACGTTTGTTGCTCCATACTCTGCTAATTATGACCTTAGAGAGGAGGACGGGGGTAAGCAGGAGAACAAGGCGCTGGAGGGGGGCCGGGTTATGTGGAAGGAGAATTAGCGCTTAAGTCTCCCACTGGCTCAAAGGTTTTTTTCGTCTTCTGGCAAACTCTTTCAACCCCTGTTACTGTGCCAAATGAAAATCTTTTTCAGAACCTCCAGTCTGGGAGAGAGAAAGAATTAGAGAAAGAGAGAGAAATAAAAGAGTGGCAAAAGTAAACATGAAGAAAATCTGAGAGAACGTCAAGCCAAAGTACACGGATTTGGTCTCCTGCCTACAACTACTACAACTTTCAATGAGCCGAATCATTATTACTATACCAGATTCGTATCAGGCTAATGTTTAAAAAAATGGTGCACAACATGGCGATGATGTCGCAAACAATCGGTGCTGCAGATTTCGGGCTTTCCAAAGACCATTAAGCTGCACACAACAGAATAAACAAAACCAATGCAACCAACATGTCTGTACAAAGCTAATTATTTATCGGTACAGGAGCCCAGCAAAAATACTTGCATGATTTTAGAACGTTTACTAAAAAAGAAGAAGGCAAAACTTCAGTGCAGTTTGACATGGTGTAACCGGGCCTACTCAACCCACTCCCCACAACCCACTTTCGTCCCAGGCCGTGTCCAGATCTGACGAAGGAGATCCGCCTGGACCCGATGACAATGCAGTGCTGAAGTGTCCACTATCCTCTCCCTATGGAGGATCCCTTTCCCACTCTACAGATGAAGCGTTGTTAATTCCGGCTCGCGTACCCCGAAGTGATAAAATAAAACAAATTCTGTATCAAAATGTATAGGTAAGAAAAGTAGTTTGTTTAGGCTGGGTTGTATGAATATAAACCTGCGCACATATTTTAAAAAGCACATAACTATAGAATCAATTCTGAATGAGCATGTGAACGCCGTCAGCGTTAATCACAGGTTCGCGTTTAAAAGTCTGATCATTTCGACGGAGGTGAATCAATCAAAGTTAACTTTAGCTGGAAATAACATTATTCAAGAACCGCTATAATGCCAAAACAATCTGTTACCTTAAATTATATGTTTATCTCTCTAAAGCTGCTTTGAAACAATCCATTGTTAAAAGCGCTATATAAATGAAGATGACTTGACTTGACTTGACTCCGAGCAGGATTCGATTCGGGGTCTTCGGCGTGGGAGGCGGGCGCGCTAACAAGGATGCTAAAGACCGTAGCCTCTACTGTCAGTTGCTAACGCGCCTCTTGAGGCCAGAGGAGTGAGGTTTACACGCACAGCTCTTACTGGCCTACGTTACACTCACCCCCCTAATCCTCACTCCCATCTGGGTCACGGCACCAAATGTAACCGGTCCTACTCAACCCACTCCGAGCGGGATTCGAACCAGGGTCTCCGGCGTGGGAGGCGGGCGCGCTAACAAGAACGCTAAAGACTGCAGTAAAGTAATAAACTTGTAATAAATAATATAAGTTATTTTACTGTTAAAGTGGTCACTGACAGAGATTCTGATACACATTTTAAACATAGGTAAAAAATGTCACTCAGAAAGATCCGAATGCTGTATGCACCGTGTATGTGCACAAGTATAACACTTTTTTTGTCTCCATAGCAATGCCATTATCTGATAAAATAGCATTATATGACTTAAATTATTTTCATGCTGGGTTCGTTATCTCCAGTTTTCTGTCTGTAAGACAGGATCTACCAGCATGCTTCATGAATGTCCACTTCATTTAGTGGTTGGCACACACTGTGAGCTGTGGTTGCCAGTGGAGATGAGGAGAAAATGTACCAGCACGAGCAAGGACACATACACACTCTCTCTCTCTCTCACACACAAACACGTCTGCCTTCACCAACACTATTGAGGAAAAATGGAGATGAGTCCTTCACTGAAGAGCACCAATACTCCTTGAGAACCATTCATGACATCTAACACAACAAAAAGGAAGGAGGGAAAAAAACAGTGTGAGTTAATGTAAAGAAAAAGCTTTTTAGAATAACAGTGTCTGTTAAGCGTAAGTAGAAAGGAGAAGCAATTAAACTGGCTTAAACACTTAAACTAAACACTTTAAAAGAGTAATACAAAAAAAAAAACACACACAGATTAAATGCAAGAAGTCAGGAGTAAACACTTACTGTACAAACCAGACCATCCACAACCAAAATGTAATTTAAACTTCAATAAATTGTCATTTATTCCCGTGATGCTAAGCTGAATTTTCAGCAGCCATCGCACCAGTCTTCAGCGTCACATGATCCTTCAGAAATCATTCTAATATGTTGATTTAAGACATTTCTTATTATTATCATCAATGTTGAAACCAGATGCGCTGTTTAATATGTTTTTATACTTTTTTTCAGGATTCTGTGATACTAGAAATTTCAAAAGAATAGCATTTGTGTGAATTCGAAATAAAATACATTATAAATGACTTCACTGTAACTTTTAATCAATTTAATGCATCCTTGCTGAATAAAAGTATTAATTAAATAAATATACAAATAAACAAACTGTTTTTAATGCAAAACAAAAACTATCAATTGAAATGAACATTATTGAAAGAATTAATTAATTGCAAGTGAATTGGAAATATGTTTGGTGTGAGGCTTATATTTGAACAAAAATGAAACAGAGAGAAAGTTGAGAAAGCGTCCGAGTTAAGAGTTCTTATTCCCTTTTAATCAACCTATTAGGAGAGCCGGGCTACGACGACAGGCTTCGTGACTGATAAAGTGACCAGGCGAACATCACAGCAGCTCTGGTCACCCGGCCGGACAGATAACGGCCCGAGCGGAGAGAGATGATGATGATGATGATGATAATGTTGTTACAGGGGCCGCTAGAGCCCGAATGTCAGCTCCAGCTATCTCACTCCTGAGACTCTACCCCCATCTTAAGTGCCCGTCATTTCCAAACGGACATTTAGCAAATTATCCTTTTCTATTAGACAGAGAAATGGCTCCTCGCTCACATAAAAGGAAATCAGAAAGGCAGGAAGTCTGATACCTCTTAAGAGATTTGAATGATCATTGTGCTCTCCAGCGCGTGGCATGCTATTCGTCATGCGACAGAAATAACCATCTAGAAATCCCCTCCTCACTTTCGCCGGCGGTTTCTACATCTTTTGGGTGAATCCTTTGAATCATTTCCCGCTGTAGATAGGAGGTCGGAAAAGAATAGCCAAAAAACAAAACAAAGATCAACTCTATTGCTTCCCTTTGATTTATACGGCGTAGACTCCGGAATGGCAAGTCAAACGATTTTTGCTTGCTAGTTTCACAAGTTGAGCTTTATAGCTTTAAATTATTAGGTGGAAACCGCGCTAGAATTTTCTCTTCCGTGATAGTCATCCATCGGCTCCGACGGCTAGATCAACCGTCTGTAAAGAGATGAGCGTTGCCTGGGGCCAACAGACGCCCCGTCGAGAAATCCTCTCGCTCCCGCTCTGCTCTGTCAGCAAACTGGCCATTACTGGAGACTCAAGTGTGCAGGCACTTGTTTCCCACTGGCATGACAGAAATAAATAAAGTTGCAGCGTTCCCCTTTTTCTAGCACGTCGCTGTATGCCACTGTAGCAGCGGCGGCAGATACAGAGCTCGCTTGTCTTTCCGCAGCACTGGTTCTGCTAAAAACAGGTCTATCAGAAACAGACATGAACAAATGTCACTGAGGTTAAAAGACCCATGACTGGAAAAAGCAGAGAGGGCAGGGAAGAATGACGGCAAACAAGCGGAACACATTAAAGTGGTCTTTTCTTCTACGGTAACTTCATTTCTACCCCCCTTCCGACTCGAGAATTGGAAGTGTGCACCTTTCTCTCGGTGAAATCAACTCTGATAGACGGAGACAGTAAGATAGACAGAAACACACACTGCGACAGACACAAGAGAGAGAGGCGCAAACAGAAAAACAGACGGAAAAGATTGCCAATAATGTCCACAACCTTGAGTCAGGCATTTGCCCTTTGGTGACAATGTGTTATTCATGGAGCGTTCATCACGGGCCTGATGAAATCTCTCGGCTGTTTGAGATGCAGAAACTTAGACACTTTATCTCACTGTCAGCGCTCAAGTGCTCACCCTTATGTCCACTGAGTCCCCGAGTGCCCGGCTCTTGTAGTTTTGGATCACATAGAATGTGTGATGAAAACTAGTCGCGAAAGAAAAGAATAGAAAAACTGATACCGTATCTGAAGTGCAGTGTTCAGAGAAACCGTAAAAGCTTGGGTAGAACGCAGCGTTAATATTAGTTTATTCCTGCGACAGTGATTGACTACCAACAAAGTAACGTTTTAATATGTATGCAAAGCAATGGCCATTTGATAACACAAAACCATCAGGCTCCCCAGAAGTAGGTCAGCTATTGTGGAAATTTTACGTTCTGAGATGTATTAGCATTTTATGTACCAAGATATCAGATTAGATGGAAAGATGAGAGATAAACACAATGTGTTCTGCCTTTTAGTGAGATTTCTGAACACATGGTTTGCATGCACGCATACACTTTTAAAAAATGCAATACACAGCGCAGATGCAAACCATGTTATCTTTCATTCGTATGGAGCTGTAAAGCTCTAAAGATTTCTTGTTTATGAATGTGGCTTTTTCGTCACTCGTTTCACATGTGTTTGCGTGTGTAGATTTAGGTAAAAGAGCACAAACAGTCCTTGCACTTGGTCTGCTTCTATAAGGTTTCATTCGAAGACCTGAGAATGTCATACTCTCTAGAATTATACATTAGACTTGACGCCTCCAGCGTTACATAAAAACTCATGTAAATATGCAGAGCTTATCAGTCTCCTGGTTGAAGATGACTGGTGAATCTCAGACTGTTCTTTCTCTGGCTGCTGCCTATCATCACAGCAAACCTGAGGAGCCTGAGAGATCATCACCTATTACTCACACACACTCAATGACCCAAGTCATCTTAAACAAGATGCCATCAAATATACATTTATATATAATATATATAAACGAGCCCCCGGAAATCATATTCTTATGACGTTTTCCAAGACTGTCCAAACAGCACTGTTAGTTACTGTGGGAATTCATATTTAATGCTTCATCCCTACTTGCCTGATCATTCAGATCATCACATTTGAAGTATCAATAAATAGTGACAACCAATACAAAATAATAACCTTTTTTTCTGATCCCAAAATGATGCTGCTTATCATTACTGAGCGGCATCAGAACAACCAATACACGCTTTTGACACAATAATAGTTTAAAAATCATTAGCTTGCAACCATAGAAACAATGTGCATTATGAAAATGAATAACAAAGTATTGACAATTTATTCTTTTTTAGGCTATTTATCATTCATATATAATACTAAACAGTATGAAACCTGCTTCATGATCTAATGTAAGAAATGTGTTTGCATTTTTTTTTTTGGACAATGTTTTACTTAATTTTAAAATGATATGCGTTGCTCTTTTGGAAAAGTTAGGATTAATTATGCAAACAATAAATTAAAAAGTAGTAAGTGTTTTGTTTGAAAACAATGTAGTCTAGTTTTTTGCTGAACACTTTGTAGCTGGTTGTTATTCTTAAGAGACCCATTAAATTATGACCCGATTTTAAATAACCGATAACTGATAAAGTAGAAAAGTGTGAATAAGCTATCTATGAAAATATTGGTCAAACCGATAATCGGTCTATTTGTAATATATGCACATAAAAAAAAAAAAACTCTTCAATTCCTAGACTGTCTTTTTTCAAAAGTAAGTGCGTAAATCACGTTAAAAGTCGTCAAGGAATTAAATGCTGCTAAGTTATGCTTAAACTAAACATGTCTCAAGTGTGCATTATAATTCAAACTGCTTAAATCAAATATGTTATAATACCTGCTAAAAAAGACATCGGCTAATATCTTTTCCTAGAACGGATTTGAGTGCAATGTTTAGAGATAACGGGTCCGCGCGCTTATAAATAACAGTAGCGGATCATTTGTGGATATTGAAACAATTCCGTGTTAGATCCAATTCCATGACTTAGGCTACAGCAGAAAAAAATCACAAATACTAAAGCCTCGCGTTCATATGGTTTTAATTGTGCATTTGGGGTTTTTTCCTCCCTCAACCTAACGCAGCCAATGTGTGGTCTTGCGCGTATAATAATAAATGGAGCGATTTGAAAACAATTCTCATCCAACTCGAATCCAACTTACCGGGATGACAATGTGTCCACCGGAGCAGGAGCGAGGAGAAAAGCAGAGGCGGAATCCACCAGCAGCAGCAGCGCGGTCGCAGTAGCCTCCGCATGTCACACTGTATACATGGAGATCTGGAAAAAGGCAACTGTTGACAGAGTTATCCTCCAGATGAACGACAAAACTCCCACAAACAAGCGATGCGAACGCAATGTATTTCGCCTGCCTCCTTTTAGTGAGTCCTTTTGGAGAGATTTTTCTTTTGAAGTTCGACCAAGCCAAGGGAAACAGTTTTTTCTTTTCTTTTCTCGTTCTCTCTTTCAGATGGCTGAGCTCGTAGTCCAGGAGAGAAACATGTCAAGGGGACATGGATTGTGGATTAAGAGAGAGATGTTAGAGGAACGGTAGTCCATGCATCACGCTGAAAACACAGAGAAAAGAGTTGGAGCGGCTCTGGAAGCTTTCCATTCCGCCATCCAGGAAGTAGCGCATGAGCTGAAGTCTGGCAGAGACTTTAAAACAGGCTTGAGAGAGAGAGAGAGAGAGAGAGAGAGAGAGAGAGAGAGAGGGGGGGGGGGGGGGGGGGGGGGGATCCGCCGGATCCTAGTGCCGAGCTCGTAACGGACGCGCTGTCAGACTGTGTGTGATGGACGCACAAAGGCGCTCTCCTTTCTCTCTCTCCTTTATCTGGGATAAAACCAAACACTCCAGATAACATCAGTAATAAAATGACTGATGTATCTTTATCTGCATCTGTAATTATCAGCAGAATCTTCTACAAGGAGAAGAGTGGATGGTTGTATGATTCAAAATGCATGATATTTTACAATTACAACTATGAAGTAATAGACGTGGGTACATATTTAAAAATTAGAATCACCACAGAAAATTCCATGACTTTCATGCGCGCGCGCACACAGACACACACACACACGGTTTCGCTATCTTTGAGGGGACTCTGCATGATTATTTTATACTGTACAAACTGTATATTCTATCCTCCAAAACTAAGCCTACCCCTAAACCAACCCTTCACAGAAAACTTTCGGCATTCATACCTTTTCAAATAACCATCATTTGGTATGTTTATTACATAAACTATTTCTCACAATGTAGGTGATCTCAGGTTTTAATATCCTTGTGGGGACATTTGGCCCTCACAATGTAGGTTAAACACACACACACACACGCACACACACACACACACATTAGACGTGCAGCTAAAAAGAGTCCTGTTTCTTTTGTGAACAACATGCACTGAGTGACTTCATCATTCATAAGCTTAACCATGTCCTTGCTTATTTCGGAATTGATTATTGAATAACTGAATTTTCTGAACAGACATAGAGCAGCTGTATATTTTAATAGCATTTATGTAGTAAATATGCCACCCTTGTTTTTTTCTTTCTTCGTGTGTGTGTGTTTATTCTTATGCCTTGTTACATCTTCGTTTTGTACCAACCTATCCATCAGTCTACCTATTTTTCCAATGAAAAAAGATAAATGAATCAGTAATACTGATAGAGGAGCACATGACATTAAAAGGCATCTTTTTAAACTGAAGTGTGCTGTCATTGTAGAACAGAAGAGATTGTTATTGGCTAGGAAAGATGGCTCCTCTGAAGAACTCGACTTGGCAGTTCTTGACATTGGATAGACATTATATAAGAACAATAAGAAAGAAGCTCTCAGCAACCCGTGGCTACTTAATTACAAACATATACATGCTAATACATGCAAAGAATGAGACTTTCACTTTGATCATACTCTTTACAATATTCTGTATAAGCACATATACATATAAGCACAAAATATTATTTTATTTAAAAAAATATATTATTGTCTAAAGAAAGAATTAAATAACATCACCATTAAGCAAGGTCTTGTACCGCCAGATGAACAATCAATAAAATAATAAATAAAATGACCGGAACAGAGGATTAATATCCTATTGAAGTCCCTCTGCTATGCTATTTTATAAGTTCCTATTTTTTTTTTTAGATGTCTCCTACAACAGGCTTATATATGCATCCAATGCATCCAAATAAAAAAAAAAACTCCTGAACTTTCTCATAATAACTGTACATTGCAGCATCACAAAATTTCTCAGAGTCTGAGAGCAGTTAATTAGAAGATTCAGTCCCTTTAAACCCCTTGTGAGTCTACTCTACTCTGATTGGTCAGACGGATCAGTGTGTTGTGATCGGTCTACTCTACTCTGATTGGTCAGACGGATCAGTGTGTTGTGATCGGTCTACTCTACTCTGATTGGTCAGACGGATCAGTGTGTTGTGATTGGTCTACTCTGCTCTGATTGGTCAGATGGATCAGTGTGTTGTGATTGGTCTACTCTGCTCTGATTGGTCAGACGGCTCAGTCTTTTGTGATTGGTCTACTCTGCTCTGATTGGTCAGACGGATCAGTGTGTTGTGATTGGTCTACTCTGCTCTGATTGGTCAGATGGATCAGTGTGTTGTGATTGGTCTACTCTGCTCTGATTGGTCAGACGGCTCAGTCTTTTGTGATTGGTCTACTCTGCTCTGATTGGTCAGACGGATCAGTGTGTTGTGATTGGTCTACTCTGCTCTGATTGGTCAGACGGATCAGTGTGTTGTGATTGGTCTACTCTGCTCTGATTGGTCAGACGGATCAGTGTGTTGTGATTGGTCTACTCTGCTCTGATTGGTCAGACGGATCAGTGTGTTGTGACTGGTCTACTCTGCTCTGATTGGTCAGACGGATCAGTGTGTTGTGATTGGTCTACTCTGCTCTGATTGGTCAGACGGATCAGTGTGTTGTGATTGGTCTACTCTGCTCTGATTGGTCAGACGGATCAGTGTGTTGTGATTGGTCTACTCTGCTCTGATTGGTCAGACGGATCAGTGTGTTGTGACTGGTCTACTCTGCTCTGATTGGTCAGACGGATCAGTGTGTTGTGATTGGTCTACTCTGCTCTGATTGGTCAGACGGATCAGTGTGTTGTGATTGGTCTACTCTGTTCTGATTGGTCAGATGGATCAGTGTGTTGTGATTGGTCTACTCTGCTCTGATTGGTCAGATGGTCCAGTCTGTTGTGATTGGTCTACTCTGCTCTGATTGGTCAGACGGATCAGTCTGTTGTGACTGGTCTACTCTGCTCTGATTGGTCAGACGGATCAGTGTGTTGTGATTGGTCTACTCTGCTTTGATTGATCAGACGGATCAGTCTGTTGTGATTGGTCTACTCTGCTCTGATTGGTCAGACGGATCAGTCTGTTGGGATTGGTCTACTCTGCTCTGATTGGTCAGACGGATCAGTCTGTTGGGATTGCTCTTCCACTTAAATTATGTGTTGCAAACGAAACGCCTATTACCATATCAGAATTTCAGCTCTGAAGGCTTCCCAGCACTTGACACACAATGATACGAGCGATGGCGTCGGTTTTTCCGTATCAATTCCTCATCCTTTTGATGTCAACAACATAAACCAAACTCTCCCAGTCTCTGCTACAACTACAGTGTGTGAGGGGGGTCAAAGTAGTCGTTGTTCTCGGGCAGCCAATGAAGGCCATGGGCTGGCATTATGCAAATGTGTTATTGTTACGTAGGTATGTAACAGGAAGTGAGACTGGAATTGCTGACGACTCATTTGAGCAGGTCAGAATCGATTCTTTCTTTTAGGAGACAATAATTTTATTTGTTGTACACTTTGATCATTAAAGCTTTAGGCTACAGACATTTTACATTCACAAAACAGACAGCAACATAGCGTCGGCCCAGATCTGGCCCACATCTGGGCCATGTGGAAGCCGTGTGTACCAGATGTGGGCCGGATCTGGACTGACACTATTTGCTGTCTTATACACTTCATTAAAGGTAATATCCCAAAAAGCAAAATAGGTGCACTTTAAACAAATTGTGACTGTCCCTCATTGATGGTGCCATTTCCATTACAAGCAACAATATTTTGTCCTTAAAGTTTTAACAAAACCCTATGTACTAAGGAGACAACAGTGTGAGGAGTGTGCTTGACATGAAATATGAGATGTGATGTGTGAGAAAAACAAAGGAAAATCAAGGTGAATATCATGTGAACAGAATGTTTGCATTGAGCGTAATTTCCAGTCATGCTGTCAAAGTTCAACAAAGCTGTAATTTCATCAAATTATATAAAAAGCGTGAAAATATTTCACAAAACAAAGGAAATAAAGAAATTACTTTTGCCACCTTTACAAAATTGTACAATAGCACTTCAAACATACTCTCATGAGAATTCGTCACTATTTTACATTTTTGTGCATCGGTGACAAATCATATAATTTCGTACAGTATTATTTGTATGTTTATCTGCTGACACCCCATGGTTAAGTTTAGGGGGGTTGATCTTCATGCTTATGTTTTTCTTTCTAAACATTGTATGAATTCATATGAAATCGGCACCTCGTCGTAAAACAGTAACATTTTCTTGTGAGATTGGCTTGGAACTTCACATAGGCTACTGTAGGTCTTTTGTTTCTTAAACACTGTTAAGAATGATTATTTACTATTAAATTAGGGACTTTCTTTGCCAAGTCAGAAAATCATTAGATGGATTTATTTTCATATTAAGAAAGAATGTCAGTTCAGCATCTGTTATTATTATCATTTTTATAGCTTGGCTTCCAGGAATCCACATAAACTCTGACATATAAGTTGCTCTCGGAGCCACTTGAATTAATATATTAATGTAAATAATAAAGCGGCAAGTTAATGGCTGCCTGTGGGAGGGCAATTTTATGATGTCATTCTGTCAGATCCAGCTGTTGCCCCATTTGTCCAACATCTGCATGACAGTAAATCAATTACCCCCTCGATACAAAGCGAGTAACAGATACACCCTAAATATGCCATTCATGTAATTTTTCACTGTAGTCTGGCTCTTAATGTCATATGAGGTAGGCCTATAACAATAACTCCTTCCTTTGCTTTACTGAAAATTTATTACAAATCTATAAAAGGCCTCATAAACTTTGCAGCTGCCAGCACACTATCTTTGACTCTTTGTAGATTAGTGCAAAATGTCTTAGTGGCTAAGTTTAACTAAGTGTTTAATAAATGGTCATGTAATGCTCCTATAGGGAGCTGTCGATTCTAATTAAGTTAACTGATCAATTTCTGTACAATAATCAATTGGTTCACTGCATATGGGACATATAATGAATTCTAGGATACTTAGCCTATAGCCTATAAGTCTAAGCTTTATGCTCTTAGCATCAATACCTTAGACCTAAGTTGTAACACCATTGTATTTTAACCTATCAGAAATGAGTGAATCACTATCATATTAGCTCCTAAGGTGACATTTCTTTTCTTTACAGGTAGGGGAATAGCCTATAGGATAAAATGTATGAAGTAAAAATGCTTAGGGCTGTTAAATTACCTGCCAAAAAAGCTGAGTTACATAGCATTAATTGCATATATTATGAGTCTTATACCTGCTCATTATGTTTTGATGTGAGACATGGCCATGCATCTGATGACATTTGTATTGTTCCATTGCACTCTATTTTATTTCACTCAACCACAATAATTCGTGAAATATAACAGTTTGATATATTTTTTTATATTACAGCAGGACTGAAATTATGTAAAAGAACTTAAAAATAGAACTATGTAACTAATAATATGCTATTATGCTTTACACGATGACACACCATGAATGTGGATGACAGTAACTACGTATAGCCTACTGGGAGATGTAGTTTTGTGGCGCTTTGGACTACGCGGCCGCGGCTGCTTAAAAACTACGTTTCCCACAATCCCCCACACAGCCAGCGTCTGCATCATCGACGCGGAAGGTGAGTACATGTGTTCCGTGTGGACGCTGTGAGATGTCATTTCGGTGGTGTGATCACGGTCTCTTTAAATTCGTGTTTAACAACACGCATGTTGTGTTTATGTAAATGTATTGTGTTGATAGATGGTTTGTGTCACACATTATGTCAACACGTCGGGCGAATGTAAACATTTTACTCTTTATTTTGTGACAGCGCCATGCAAATCAGCTGCATGTGATGCTTGGGAAGTATGTCTTGCTCAACTCTGTGCGAAGCAGCGACTAATGAAAATAATCTACATAAAGACATGTTAAGGCAAGAGTGAAAACCTGGGTTAAATGCTGAAATGTCATAATTATGGCCTTGCTTATGTACTGTAGAAAAGCATAATGGTATTAATAAAAACACCCCAGCAACTTCGTTGTTCCCGTTATTCAAGCAATACCACAACAGCCAATGTTAATAATACATACAGTATGCTATTGTATACGGAATGCTCCGTATATTAATACAGTAACAAATAAAGAACACTTTAGTTATGGATTTTAAATGTATAGATTTAGCCTATATGTAGTTACCTTGATATGGCTAATTAGGACATGTTGCCAGAGGGATTTTGGAACATTTTTCCATTCAATCAGACAGATTTCAAGGTTATGTTTAGTGTTTTCCCACACCTTTTAATCAGTGATTTTCCTTAGTCCCCCATCCAGTAATATGAATTCTGGATCTGGATGATTAAAGTCATTCAAATTCAAACTAATCCACTAATGAATCATTTAGGGCCCGTTTACACAGCACCAGTTTGTTAACTAAAAACTGAAAATATTTTATGCGTTTTGGCCGTTCTTTTACATCACGACAGCGTTTTGGTGGCCTGAAAATGCTAACTTTTAAAAACGTTTCAAAGTGCAAGTTTTTGAAAACCATACCCTTATAGTCTCTGCATGTGAAAAGTACAAAAACACAAATTTGTGAAAACTGAGTCTTAGGCGCGTAGTGTTTCTTTAGTTATTACTTTAAGTGACATCGCCAACTACTGGCCTGGCAGCAGAATACAGCGTTTTTAGTTGTTCGCGGAACCGTGTGAACGGGGATCTTTTTGACAATGTTGTCATCAGTAGCTGAAAACCGCGAAGGGAAAAAAACTTTTCTGTTTTTAATACATTGTTAACTTACCCTAAGACTGATTTGTGAGTCAAGCAATCACCACAAATGCCTTTTATGTTGTATCTAAGACATTTCCATATGAACATGATCTGATAAACCTAGCGCACTCCTCCAGTCCTTCTGTGTCTGACTACAGTAATCCATTAAGAACGCTTCAGTTTAAATTAATATTTTAAATAGGTTCATATGTACTTGCCCTGATTTCCCCGATGAATCATTTAGCCTGATTTGTGAATCATTTTGACCAATTAATGTAAAAGAATAAACGTCTTGCTCACCAATTAGAGACACTGTTGATTGTCAGCAAGTTTTACTCTGCATGAGGAATAATTAGCTGAGATTCATGAGAAAAACTGATTAATTGAAGAAATTTCCATGAATTTTAAGATTTTATTATTAATCATTCTCATTCAAATTGCAATAACTTTGCTAGGTTCAAAAAACATAGTCATTTTAAAAATCCTGGCTCGTGAATATTATCAGGTTTAAATCAGGTGATAGCATTCCTCTGCTAGTCGTTGAGTGTTGATGAGAATGGTTGGCAGATGTTTTGAATCATGATATATTGTGATGCGTGTTGTGTCATGCGGTAGTTAATGGTACCCAGTCCTACTTTATATGCAAAAAAGTCGCCTTATTGTGTGTGCAATTTTCTGGTTAAATAGGGGCCAAAAGTTTGAGTGTATAAAGGTGTGAGAGTGGGAGCAGAAGGTGGAACCGGGTGTCCAGCTGCATTTTTCATTAGAGTAACTTGATTAAATATATTTTAATTACCTCTATCTCAGCGGTGCGGTTGAGAGACGTCACATGGCTCTTCCTTTTAATGTCTGCCATCTGTCTAGATGCCCTGAGAATATAAAGAGAAAAATGGACCCCAAAATCTCTCACCTCATCTAACACTCTCATGCCCATTCGAGTAGTTCCTCCAGAAACCATTTTCCCAGTGTCAAATTTGCTTGCCACAATATGACCGGATCCAATTGATATCTTGACATCGATGGACAAATCCAGCTATTTTCAATGCTGTGGCGTCTGTGGCCTTCTTACTTAATGGCTAAACCGAAACCTTTAGAGATCCTTTTCAGCTGAAGATCAGTCTCGAAGTCTCGCTCATGCCAATGCAAATGAGTAGATTAAGTGAATAATGTGGTGAAATGCGGCCTCGGTGCTCTTTGACTCCCTCTCGGAAGCGGTACGTGGAGATTTGCAGACAGATATGTATAATGCAGGAGAGCTGGCATCAATTATGCACCTTTCATTCATGCCACAGCAAAACCTAATTGATTTGATTCTGTTTGCTTCATGTATAATTGAATAGGCACAGATCCTGTGTGTGGCTTTCAGCCATTGGATGTTCGTGACGGCTAGGCCATGCGCTATGCAGCTTTGAGTTGGGACAGATCTCTTGTTAATCATGAATACATTAGGTCTGCTTAACCCTGGCAGTAAAGTGGTCATTAATGAAGGAATACATTATAATATCGAGATACAATATTTCAATCATGACAACTCCCAGAATAGATTTAAACAGCATTTATTGATAAGAATGGAATGTACATGGGCTTATTCCTACGCTGCTACTGCATGAGTGAAGGCTACTGTCGAAACATGCACATAAAACATTGCAAGCTGCTGCAAGGAAAGTAGGGAGAACCCCCTTTTTGTCCGGTCTCTGTATGAATAAGATGTTTCGGAGTGCCCACAGACAGCTAAAATAATGCTCTCCTCCATTTTCTGATACAACTGGACGTGTCAATAATCTCTTCGCTGATTGGCTTGCGCGATAATGCGCAATGCAAATTTCCCGCTTAAGTTGATATTTTCCAACTTGCTCGGAAGACGCGATTGAGGCGAATATTGTGTGTTCGCAGCAATCGCGCTGCCCAGTTCGCGTCATTTGCGTCGCCCGGCGCTGGTGAACGTAATTTCACCAAGTACCACATAATCCTGGATCAACATCTTTGTTGATCCTGGAACAACTTCCCAATCAACCAATCAGATTTGAGGGACACGTTTACAGTTTATGTCAAGTTTAGGCTTAGAACCAGGGTGAAGTACTTAAACATCAGTGTTACTCACCTATCATTACCCTCTGATTTTATGGAAAAGTTATGGGTAGGGTTAGGTTTAGGGATTGGGTAAGGACTACATTTTGGGACAGGAATGTTGATTCAGGAACATGTCTTACTTGGCAAAATCACGGTGACCGCCCAGGGCTATTACGCGTCTGTTCGCGTCTGTGCATTGACTTTGTATGTAATCTCTCGCGCAAATAATTAAATTCGCTTTTGGTGTGAGCGACACACCATTAGAGTTTGTCTGTAAAATTACAATGTACTGTGTTAAAGTTGTGTGATGAAGCCACATTTAAAAAATATATGAATTTCATTGCACTATTGTCTAATGTAAACAAATAACGTTAGTTCCCCTTCAGTCGCTCACGTTCGACGTGACGTCGACGTGACGACGTTAGGGGATCATTTCAGGGAGCCCTATCAACTTCGAGTATCTAAGAACAAGCCAATGAACGTTGGCGTGCATGAACGCGTCACGCGCTCCCGCCCAGCAGCGCGGGTATAAAACAGGAAGCGGGCGCGAGCACCCACCGTCTTTCATTTCGGAGCGCGAGTTTCCTGTGACTGATGTCTAAAGATTCAACGCCTTTGAAGACTTCAAGGAAGATCTCTCTGTTCCAGTGTTGGTGTGACGGCGCGATCAGCGGTGGCCGCGAGCAGTGCAGCTCTCAACTGCTGTTCTCACAGCACTATTGTTTGTGTGTGTGTGTGTGTCCACACAGTGGCTACCCCTGGGCGCCTCAGCACTGTGAGAGTAATTTCCTTTTTTTATTTTACTAAAAGAGCAACACAAGCGGACCCTGCGTCTTTTTCAAGATGTCATTCCGCTTGTGCGTTTCTGGATGCCGTCGTTCCCTGGCGCCAGCAGATGGCCACAATAGCTGCATCTCGTGTTTGGGCATTCGGCACGCTGAAGCAGCTTTTGTGGATAGTTCATGTTCCCATTGCGGGAATATGACTATCACAGCACTTAGATCGAGACTCGCTTACCTCAAGGGAGGTGCAGTCCCCTCGTCTATGCCCCGATCTAGTGCTTATTCTGCCCCGCAGAATAGGCCTACTTCGGCGCATGACCAGGGTGATCTTAGGATTACCGTGAGGGCTTCCCCGCCGAGGCAATCTCCGCGGGCCCCTCACGCTTCTCATGTGCTGTTGCCATCGGCGCCCCTTTGCGAACGGCTCGGTCCTTCTCCGGAACGACCAGTCGTTTCCTTTGGGGGACCAGCTGACGATCAGATGTCGATCGCAGCATCGGAGGGGGAGCGGTCATCTGGAGATGACGACTCGGCTGCGTTGCCCCCTTCGGGGTGTGTAGCGTTGTCCGAGCCGGATCCAGAATGGGCCGCTATGCTTTCCCGGGCCGCCGAGAAGGTCGGGCTTGCGTGGAATCCTCCACCACGATTGGTTTCTCGGGGCGGGACGTGCTGGTTCTCAGTGCGCCGCCCCGGTACCTTTTTTTCCGGAGGTGCATGAGGAGCTTTCTAGGACGTGGAAGGCACCGTATAGTGCCCGAAGCCGTCCTAGTGGCTCCTCTCCCCTCGCCACCCTCGACGGCGGGGCAGCTAAGGGGTATATGGGGATCCCCCCCAGTGGAGCGGGCTGTCGCGATGCAGTTGTGTCCGGCGTCCGCCTCCTCCTGGCGGGGTGACCCACGCCCTCCCGTCCAAGGCCTGTAAGTTCTCGTCCGGTCTAACGGCAAGGGCTTACAAGGCCTGTGGACAGGCTGCTTCCGCTCTTCATGCCATGGCGCTCTTGCAGGTCCACCAGGCCCAGGCGCTCATGGACATGAACGAGGGTGGTTCTGACCCAGAGCTCCTCCGGGAGCTCCGTGTGGCAACCGACCTCGCCCTCCGGGCGACGAAGGAAACCGCACGTTCAGTCGGTCAGGCGATGTCCACCTTGGTGGTCCAGGAGCGCCACCTTTGGCTCAACCTGGCGGACATGAGGGACACCGATAAGTACCGGTTCCTGGATGCCCCTCTCTCCCAGGTTGGGTTGTTCGGCGACGCGGTCGAGAGCTTTGCCCAGCAGTTCTCGGCCGTACAGAAGCAGACGGAGGCCATCCGACACATCCTGCCCCGGCGGACCGCTGCTGCTCCCTCCCGCCCGCCGGCCGCAGCTCCTCCGTCTACTCGTCGCCGAGGTCGGCCTACTGCGGCGTCCTCCGCTCCCGCTAAGCCCCAGCAGCAGCCATCATCCAGGCCTCAGCGGGCAGCAAGCAACAGGAAGTCGACCCCGCCCGTCCAGGCCGCTGCCAAGCCAGGAGGCAAGCGCCGGTGCAAACATCCCTGAGACGGGCGGCCCAGAGGTGGATCAAGTTGCTCTTCAGGAGATGGCGGACGTGCCACTCCTTCCCCCGGTGGAGGGCCGGGTGGAGAATCCCTTGTTTCCTTTTCTTTTTGTTCCGCCACTGACCCGTGGTACCCACCTTTTCAAAGAAAGAGCAATTTCTGAAACCTCTGGGCACCAAGAGGGCGCGCTTGGCAGTCGACGACGCTATGCCTTGTCACTCCCGAGCCCCTCTTCCATCGCCAGCGGGCAGCAGTGGCTGTGTCCTGGACGCACTGTCGCCTCCGCACACTCACACTGCCCTCCGGCGGAAGCAGGTACGTCTTGCACCACACGTTCAGACCCCACTCCGGGCCGCTATGCCGCCCGAGTCGGGTCCCTGCATTCCGTCACGCTGCCCCACTCCGGGTACGTCTGTGGTGCCGTTGGTCCCGCTTGCTCGGTCTCTGGGAGCTTGGCTAACGCTTCCCAGTCCGTCCCGCTGGCTCATCCGTACTGTCAGACTCGGCTATGCGATTCAGTTCGCCCGGCGCCCCCTTGTTTTCAGGGGCATCCTGTTCACCCGTGTTCTGGCGGACAGTGCCCCTGTTCTCAGAGCGGAGATTGCAGTCCTACTGGCGAAAGAGCCGGTCCTTCCAGCCGATATGAAGACCGGCTTCTACAGCCCGTACTTCATTGTACCCAAGAAAGGAGGTGGGTTACGGCCAATCTTGGACCTGCGCGTCCTGAATCGGTCCCTTCACAGGCTGCCATTCAAGATGCTTACGCAGAAACGCATTTTCAAATGCATCCGTCCCCAAGATTGGTTTGCAGCCATCGACCTGAAGGACGCGTACTTTCATGTCTCGATTCTCCCTCGACACAGACCGTTTCTTCGCTTTGCGTTCGAGGGACGGGCATATCAGTACAAAGTCTTACCCTTCGGGCTGGCCCTGTCGCCCCGCGTCTTCACGAAAGTTGCGGAGGCGGCCATTGCTCCCATGTGCGAGCGTGGTGTTCGCATTCTCAACTATCTCGACGACTGGCTTATTCTCGCCCAGTCGAGAGAGCAGTTGTGCGAACACAGGGATATGGTGCTCAGTCACCTCAGCCACCTAGGGCTGCGGGTCAACTGGGAGAAGAGCAAACTCACCCCCGGGCAGAGGATCTCTTTTCTCGGTATGGAGTTGGACTCGATCAACATGACAGCGCGTCTCACCGAGGCCCGCATCCAGTCAGTGTTGAACTGCGTGAGTACGCTCAGACGCAGAACAGCGGCACCACTGAAACTATTTCAGAGGCTCCTGGGGCATATGGCATCTGCAGCCGCGGTAACGCCGCTCGGATTGCTTCATATGAGACCGCTCCAACACTGGCTTCACGATCGAGTCCCGAGATGGGCGTGGCAGAGCGGCTCGTGCCGGGTTCCAGTGACCCCGCACTGTCGCCAAACTCTCAGCTTGTGGTCGGACCCTTCGTTCCTGCGGGCAGGTGTTCCCCTAGAACAAGTGTCCAGGCACTCTGTGGTCTCCACGGATGCCTCTATCACCGGCTGGGGGGCCACGTACAACGGGCATGCAGCTTCAGGTCTGTGGACTGGGCCTCAACTGCATTGGCACATCAACTGCCTCGAGTTGTTAGCAGTACATCTTGCGCTGGGCCGCTTCAAAACGTCGCTACAAGGCAAGCATGTACTGGTCCGTACGGACAACACTGCGACCGTTGCGTACATCAACCGTCAGGGTGGTCTACGCTCCCGCCGCATGTCACAACTCGCCCGCCATCTCCTCCTTTGGAGTCAGAAGCATCTGAGGTCGCTTCGTGCCGTTTACATTCCGGGCCTGCTCAACCGTGCAGCCGACGAGCTTTCACGGCAGCAGGTGCTACCGGGAGAATGGCGACTCCATCCCCAGGTGGTCCAGCTGATTTTCAGGCGCTTCGGGACCGCACAGATAGATCTGTTTGCCGCCCCGGACACGTCTCACTGCCAGTTGTTCTATTCCCTGACCGAGGGGACCCTCGGCACGGATGCTCTGGCACACAGCTGGCCCCGGGGTCTTCGCAAGTATGCGTTTCCCCCAGTGAGCCTTCTGGCACAGACCTTGTGCAAAGTCAGGGAGGACGAGGAGCAGGTCTTGTTAGTTGCGCCGTATTGGCCCAACCGGACCTGGTTCCCGGAACTAGTGCTCCTCGCGACAGCCCCTCCCTGGCCCATCCCTCTGAGAGAGGACCTGCTCTCTCAGAGACGGGGCACCCTGTGGCACCCGCGTCCAGACCTCTGGAAGCTCCATGTCTGGTCCCTAGATGGGACGCGGAGGTTCTAGGTGACCTACCCCCAGCGGTAGTTGACACCATCACTTTCGCTAGAGCCCCCTCTACGAGGCGCCTCTATGCGTTGAAGTTGAACCTATTCTATGAATGGTGTTCTTCTCACGAAGAGAACCCCCGATCATGCTCGATCAGAGCCGTGCTTTCCTTCCTGCAAGATGGGTTGGAGCGAAGGCTGTCTCCCTCCACCCTTAAAGTGTATGTTGCCGCTATTGCCGCACATCACGATGCTGTTGATGGTAAGTCCTTGGGGAAGCACGACCTGATCGTTAGGTTCCTGAGGGGAGCGAGGAGACTGAATCCTCCTCGCCCGCTCTCTATACCCTCTTGGGATTTATCTCTGGTCCTTTCGGCACTTCAGAGACCACCCTTTGAGCCTCTGCAATCGCCTGAGTTAAAAATCTTGTCCTGTAAGACAGTTCTCCTGGTTGCATTGGCCTCTATCAAGAGGGTAGGGGACCTACATGCATTTTCGGTCGACGAATCGTGCCTGGAATTCGGCCCAGATAACTCTCACGTGATCCTGAGACCCCGGCCCGGATACGTGCCCAAGGTTCCTACCACTCCCTTCCGGGACCAGGTGGTGAACCTGCAAGCGCTGCCTTTGGAGGAGGCAGACCCAGCCCTGGCTTTTCTCTGTCCCGTCCGCGCTCTGCGTTTGTACGTGGACAGAACGCAAAGCCTCAGGACCTCAGACCAGCTCTTCGTCTGTTACGGAGGCCAGCAGAAGGGAAAGGCTGTTTCTAAGCAGAGGATGGCCCACTGGATAGTGGATGCTATCGCCTTGGCTTACGAAGCCCAAGGGGTGCCTTACCCGCCTGGGTTGAGAGCCCACTCCACTAGGAGTGTCGCTTCTTCTTGGGCGCTGGCACACGGCGCCTCGCTGACAGATATCTGTAGAGCTGCGGGCTGGGCGACACCTAACACGTTCGCTAGGTTCTATAGCCTACGTGTTGAGCCGGTTTCTTCCTGTGTGCTCGCTTCAACCAGCCGGTATCCGCTCTAATGTCGGCTTGCTGCGCCACTCCCCTCTACGGAGCGGATACGTGCGCTCTTTTGCTCCAGTCGAGTTCCCCCCCAGGCGAACCCTGTGAGTTCCTCCACACCCCTTCGGCAGTTGGACGTGGAGCGTCCGACGCCAGGCCTAGTGCTCGTATGCTTGTGTAACTTGTGCTAGACTGGGTTCCGTATGTGCGATCCCTGCGGCGATCCCGTATGAGTATTTTTCCACGATCAGCTCCCTGCAGTGAGCCCGTGTCTTCCCTTGGTAGAGCTCGCTCTGCTGTCACTGTCTGGTGTAGCCTCCCCCTCCTTAGGTGGAGCCACCCCAGTGACATTCCATATGTTGCACTGCCCCAACCGGCCAGTCCATATGTGTATTCTCCACATGGTACCTCCCTTCGGGCAGGATGTGGCTCCGCAGCGTCCCTCTCCCCTGGAGAGGCACGCTTCCCAGTGTTATTCAAGAGTTCACTGCGTGGGTATGTGGAACAGCAGGTTCTCCCTCTACGCAGGTCTTCCGCCCCAGCATGGGGGGTCTGAGAGTCTTGCGTAGGGCACTGGATGTGGCAGCAACCGTTGTCGTTTTCCATGGGATCCCCTAACGTCGTCACGTCGAACGTGAGCGACTGAAGGGAACGTCTCGGTTACTGATGTAACCCTCAATCCCCGAAGGAGGGAACGGGAGACGTGACGTCCCGCCGCCACAGTTGCTGACCATCGCTGTACGGCCGTCAGTAAACTCGGCTCCTCAGTGAAAAACGGTGGGTGCTCGCGCCCGGTTCCTGTTTTATACCCGCGCTGCGGGGCGGGGGGCGCGTGACGCGTTCACGCACGCCAACGTTCATTGGCTTGTTCTTAGATACTCGAAGTTGATAGGGCTCCCTGAAGTGATCCCCTAACGTCGTCACGTCGACGTCACGTCTCCCGTTCCCTCCTTCGGGGAACGAGGGTTACATCAGTAACCGAGACGATATTTTCTCAGATCTTGCTTCACTTTTCCACACCATTATTTACAATCTTTTTAAATGGCACGTTTATATTTCATAGTGTGTTGGGATAAAAAAAAAAATCAGATACTCCCAGAAACGTAATGATATTTAAGAAATTATTTGTAATTTGTAAAAAAAAAAAAACTTAAATATGTACAAAATATATATATTTAAAAACTCTTGTATTCAAGGTATAAGGAAATGTCATTACTTTTAATTTGGTTACACCACATGATATTTTGTAGTCATTATATATAAAAAACTCAGAAAAAAAACTTTCTTTAAAATGTTTTATGGATTTCCGTGGACTTTCTTATTTGCCATTGTAACTCCCCTAACTTGCTGTTTTTGACACTGACTGTTCACAGAAGTGCACCAAAACAGTTTCTTTCTCCCTAAAGTCGCCGTCTCTCAGCCGCGTGTGCCCTTGATTTCATCTGATAGGGGGTCTTCTGTTCCATGACCTTTAAAGGTGAAAGGCCCTGCTCAGTCAGTCTTTCCCTCTCGGTGGGAGATGCGAGTGCTTTGAGGAAAGCAAAAAGAAGAGTGTTTATTATCGATGACAGAACATACACACCCTTGAAGTTCTGATTCTGTCACCGTGTTCTCGTCAGGGTGGCTTGGGGGTCAAGAGCGCTAGTCTGGATCAGAATGGCTACTCTGACAGATCAGAGGTCAAAGGTCGGCGTTTCAGAGCAGCAGGGGAGGGCTGCCAGAACTCTTGCTGGAATAGGAACTCCTCTCTGCTTCAAACTTTCCACAGATTTACATGAAGGCGCAGGACTTGGGGCGTATTTCTGCATTCCAGGTTCCGGGGGGGGGGGGGGGGGGTGGGGGGGGGGGGGGGTGGTTGAAGGAAAGATGGTGAATGCAGAACTTCATATTACTAATGAGTTAAACTCTTCTCCATAAACTATCCAGTCATCTGGAACGGTTTTTTTTAATACATTTTTATACATAAGAATCACTATTAATATTGCTCTTAATTAGGGTTTGGGTTAGACATTTGAAGTAGTAACAATTCATGAAACCACATTTTGAGGGATTTTGACCACATTTAACGACAGAATGAATGCAAATGTGCTTTTGTTATCCACTTTCAACTATGTGTTTAATATTAAACAAGGTTCTGCTGCAAATAGTCATTCATGTCACTTTGACGGTCAATAAAACACTACTTTTTTAAGTTTCTGCTTTTTCTTTTAAAAAGACAATAGATCTGGCTCTTGTGATCCGTTGATGTGATATTCGATTATTTAACAATCCACATATTTATTCATTCCACTTTTTCTCTTCATTTGTCTTCCTGTGCTTTTAACTTTCACTCCTCTTTTCCCTCACTTATAATCTATTAACCCTGTTTCAGGGGTTTGCAAACAAATAAAACATGGTAACAATTTACAACAATGTTTTAGAACTAACAGTAAAAAATTACTTCTAAAACATTTATTGTTGTTGATGTTTACCAACCTTTACTAATACATAATTAAAATAAAAAAAGTTGTATTTGTTAATGTTATTTAATAGACCTGAGACATATGAACAGTTAACAAAGATTAATAAATACTGTAACAAATGTGATGCTCGTTGTTAGTTCATGTTAGTCAATGCATTAACTTACGTTAACTAATTTGGAAAAAAAGAGAATCACGATTTTTTTTTTTTGGTCTCCCGTGAAAATCATGAACAGACAACGAAACAAAATAACGTAATATACTAGAGCTGCAGTCTCTTTAACAATTTGTATTAGTGTGAATGAATGATTCAATGACTCGCTTAAAGACGCTACTTGCTTCCTTACTGGAAGAATCAGCATTTTAGAACGAATTTCTTGAATGAATGATTCAATGACGAACACATTTTTTAGTAGTCATTAGTGTAACGATGTAATACAATTTTTATTTGACGCGTCAAGATTATTTCAATAGGTGACTTACTCTCTTATTCAATCTTCTAACAATTAATTGTGCAGCTCTAGTAAGTGGTGATTTGTAAATGTGACCAAAATGAGGACATTTGCTTAATATGGATAGAAAATATTCAGATGCTATTGTCTCAGGACACAAAAAAGCATGTTATAGACCATAGAGCATAGTTGGGTTAGGGGTCTCCCCAGTAACTGTATAGCAATGTTCTGGCAATGGCAAGTTGTACAGGGGCAAGCGCCACTCAGTAAAAAGCTACTTTTTATTTATTAGTGTTTCTTTTTCTTGAACTATTAACCGCAAACTTACAGTGAATCGCTCACACTTAACAAACCCTCATTTAATACCCCCCTACAATAATAAACAGTGGAATATTATTAATAATCTGAAATTAATTGCATTTTCTTCCTACCTGACAAAGCATTTGTCTTGTGCTAATTAGTTTCCTGACGCAAAGGCTGAAATGTCAGTTTTCAGAGTGATGCATTTTCGTTGCTTGAAATAAAATAAAAAATAAACAATAAAAAAACATTTCTTATTTTCATTTACTTTAACTTGATGTACTAAAATAACTTAAACTGAACAAAAAATTAATAAACACTATTGTAAGGATCATCTAGATTTGTTTGAGTGGGTTTGTTACGCACGTATTTTAGTTCAGTGTCCTAGTTTTCAGTTCGTTTCTATGGTTGTTCATTGTTTGATTAATTTGCACACCTGTTATTAGTTTCAATGATTGGTTTGTTCTATTTAAGCTACATGCTTATTTCAGTTCATGGTCCGTTCTCATCGGTATTGTCTTTGGTTGTTCGGTTCCTGTTTTCCGTGTGTTTTGGTTTGACTTTCATGAATATATCTGATACTGCTGCACTAGATCCTGCTCACCTCATCCATGTTGCAATCGTTTGTGACATACATAGACATATATTTTAAAATAAATAAATAATAAATAAAGATATCAAAAACATACAATCACAATTAAAACGGAAAATATACAAATAAAAACGAATACACGATATTAATAAAAACTATAATAGTATATCAATGATACTAAAATAACACTTGTGTGCTGATTAAATGCATTATCAAAATATTTTTTATTTTATTTTATCATCTTAATTTTATCTTGTGTGTGAGAGCCATGTTCTAGTTTATGGCACATATGCTCTTTTTAAAATTCATGAAACATTCAAAGCCAACTTTACTTTAATAAAATACTTATTCGTAATATTCAATGAGTAAAACCTGCATAACAATCAGGAAAGGATTGAATTATGGATTTCCTGATATAAAAATTCTGGCTTATACCGATGAGCCCAAAATAATTTGAATGTTTTGGTCCATATTAACATATATATATATATATATATATATATATATATATATATATATATATATATATATATATATATATATAAAATCCCTGAGTAGAATATTATATTGCGATGCCTAGAATTTTTTTAAATGTACAGTATAAAAATGGAAATTCATTTTGAGATTTACTACAAAATGAATGACTGCAAAATCAATCTAAATGAAAAAAAATAGGCAGAAATAGGCATGCACAATTAAATATACAATTTATTTAAACATTTTTTTTACAAGTAAGCCTAATCTTTAACGGTCGATATTGTATAATTTATATGGTAGACATATTGTGCATTCCTAGATTATTTTTTATTTATTTATTTATTAATAAAATGCACCGATGTGTGCGTAATACATCAGGAACATGTATGAGGTAAATGGGTCAGTTCTGATTTCATGTTGTTTCCTTTAATGTACCGTAGTGTGCTGATACTCACTATCTGTCAATAGCTCTTTGTGTTCATTGTTGTGATGCCAATCCCAGCATGAGGCTAAGTGGATGGCGGTGACAGTGGCAAAGCTACAAAGAACCAGCTCCATCTTTGTTGAAGTGTTCCTGTAGATCTCCTTTAATCCAGCTAAATACAAAGAGCTCTCTTTCCAAATCATGTCAACACATGGACTACTCCAGTTTCCTCGAGTCAACAGCAGATATATGTGTTCCTGGGTATATGTTGAGAGAGAGAGAGAACCGCAGATGAATAGTATTGTCAATCTGATGGTCATGGTGAAAAGGATTACAGAGTCTTGAGGGACTAGTGGACTACTGGAGAATGATGGAAGTTCACAATCTTTGGTTGTCCTCCTGCCAGAGGACATAAAAGAATCAGCTAATCCTTTAAACCGGACACAACTCCAGTGTATTTTTATACAATGTCTGAAATATTGTTATCTCCAAATGTGAGACAACCGGTTATATTTCTAGCGCTGTGACTTCCTGACCTCTTCCATTGTATCTCTTTATTGTATCATTTTTGTGTTGTCCCTGGAGTTGAGCCTGATCTTTGGGTTTCATCAGAATATTTCATTCTTGTAGACATGTTATATGACTCTGGGGGCAGGGCAGTTTTGTGCCACATTTATTCATTGCTTTGTCGGCATCCTCGTGTAACTATTTTAGTCACTTGAAATGATTGCAGATATAACCTTGGTTAGGGAACATAGAGTTGTGGGCTAATATGAATCTTAACAAATTAAAAAAAAAAGTTGCAGGGAAAGTATATAAACTTGAATTTCTTCTTAAACATTGAATTTCACATTGAAAACATTGAAAAGTGGGAAATATGAATTTCTGCATGAGACTCAATGTAAAAAATAAATAAATAATTGTGCCCATGAGTAAGGTAGAAATCGGTGACACTTTACAACCAGGTTGTTATCATTAGTTACCTAGTTAACGCGAACTAACAATTAAAAATTCTACTTAAGCACGTTTAAATCTTATTTTCTGTTAATTTCATTATCCACCTAGTATCTTCCTAGCATTATTCCTGCTAATTTTCAGGGTCCGCTTCACTCACACATTTGATTTGGCA
Source organism: Tiaroga cobitis (assembly GCA_030578255.1). NCBI lineage: Eukaryota > Metazoa > Chordata > Actinopteri > Cypriniformes > Leuciscidae > Tiaroga > Tiaroga cobitis. The sequence continues at coordinate 1,502,086 of CM060601.1, forward strand.
CAGGTTTTACACCGGATGCCCTTCCTGACAAAATCTAGCACTGAGAGTGCTGGGACACATTCACACTCCTACGAAAATTTGGCATATACAATCCACCTAACCTGGTCCCCGGTTCAAGCCCCGGCGGCTGAGCCAGGAGTCCTTTCTGTGTGAAGTTTGCATGCCATGTTTTCCCGGTGTCAGCGTGGGTTTTCCTTCGCGTGCGCCGGTTTCCCCCACAGTCCAAAGGCATGCAGGTTAGGTGGATTGAATATGTCAAATTGGCCGTAAAAAGTCTGTGTGAGTGTGTGGGTCAGGAAGAGCATCCAGTGTAAAACCTGTGCCAAATCCATTGTGTGTGTGTGTGTGTGTGTGTGTATAATTCTGATAAAGCGGACTCTGCAAATGAGTGTGACTAATGCTAGGATAGTATGTTTGTATATATATACACACACATATATATATATATATATATATAAGTTGTAGCTGTTCAAATTGTTTGATGGCCCTGAGTTGGCATGAACTTGAACTGCTGTATTTTCAATTATTAATGTTAACCGAAATTACTAAATACTGTAACAAATATATTACTCACTGTTAGTTAATGTTAGTTTAAAGCAATAACTACCAATAAATCTATTGGAAATGTAATTTCAAAACGTGCCAAGTTCTTGGAAATGTACTCTTAGACTTAATGTATGTTGTGTATGGTTTTAATGATCTTTGATACCATTTTTAAGAGAATTAAAAAAAACAAGTTTCATTTTTATGACGCAAATATTTGTATCTCAGTAATTTTCTTTATGCCATGAATATGTAAGTGTATACATCTTAATCGTTATTTAAAAAAAAAAATCACATGACATTTTACAACCTGACCTAACCTTGCTTTGTCATAAAAAGGTCAAACTGATATTTTAGGAGAGTTATTGACTTTGACACAGTTACTCTATGATCTTATTTTCTTTCTGCATGCTTAAAAAAAAGAGAGCAGTTTTGCAAAAAAAATAAAAAAAAATAAATATATATATAAATATAAATTATTATCTTTTAATAAAAGTGTACTCCAAGTCGCTGCAATTTGGGGAAGATGCCGTGCTTCTTTTTTCGTACATCATAAATGTAAAGCATTCAAAAAGCAATAAATGCTGTCACGTTAGCTTGGGTTCGGATGACTGGTGTTTATGAACGCAATCGTGTGAGATAGACCTGAGAAGTAATAATACCAAATCATTCTGATGACTGACTTTGGCTCAGTGATTTCAGAATTACTAAACCAACATTTGAGATGCTATACAATGAAATTGGTCAACGGTTAGTCCAGTTATCCAATCACATCCACTGTTAAGGCAAATACTTGTGAGTTTTTTGTACAATTTATTCGGTAAATTGTAGTATCGGATAAAATTTGTCTGCCTCAATTGAGCGCATAGTTTTTTTTTCAAAACATTTCTTTTGCACATCTTGGTGTATCAGCGTTAAAAAAAAGGCATTAAAATAGGTGTATGGAAACATAGCTATTGACCCATGCATTGGTCAATGTTTGATCTGACCTTCAAACACAAGACAAAAACAGTTTGCTTTAATAAATAACAAACAAACAACAATACAGTAGCTGCTCTTGAATACAATGTGTAAATCATTAATAGTTCAGGATGGAAAAAGTATGTGAAGTATTTCATTACTGGTTGACCCTCCTTTGGCAGCAATGACTTCTCAAAGGTTTCCTGTAATAGAGGATCAGATCTGAACATCAGTCAGGAGGGGTTTTGCACCACAAGTTCAGCAATATGTTAGGAATGTCGTGTGAACCGCCTTCTTGAAATCATGCTAAAGTATCTAATTTAGATTGAGGTCAGGACTTGTCACTTGCAGAAGGTGTATTTTCTTCTGGTAAAGCCATTCTGGATGATGGTCTCCTGTGTTTTGGGTCACTGTTCACCCAACTTCTGTTGAACTTCAGAGATAACGTTAGGTTACTGATGTAACCCCGGTTCTCTGATTACATTCGCTCAGTATCTCACCTATGGGAACGCCTCTGGCGTGACCGATTGCGGAAGCACCAATGACACCACGTCTGTGCGAGACAGGCAAGGAGGGCAATGTTGTGAGATACCGTACTTCATGTTATCAGAGAACCGGGGTTACGTCAGTAATTTAACGTTCTCTTTCTAACATTCGTTTGGTATCTCACCTTTGGGATATAGACAACTCCCGTATTGCCGATATGCTGACGAAGCAGACGAATGAAAGAGTGGGTAATATAAACTGAATCACCGCTTCAAACAGAGGTGAGAACAGAGTAATATGAGGAATACGTCTTATACCACCTGACTTCACACTCCCAGGACCGAGTGGGCCAGAGAGGGTTCTGTCACATCCAGTCTATAGAAACGAATAAATGTGTGCGGAGAAGACCAGCTTGCTGCCGCACGAATTTCTTGAATGGAAAAGCCTTTAAACAGAGCCCAGGAAGTAGCCATACCTCTAGTAGAATGTGCTCTTAGTCCTACTGGGGGCTCTATATTCACGTTATTGTAACACAACGCAATAGCCTCCACCAACCAATGGGAAAGGCGTTGACGGGATATAGGTTTTCTCTTGTAAGAGTCAGCCCACGAAAACAAATAGCTGGTTGCTCTTACGCAGTGTGCTTGTTCTCTATACACATGTATACAAAGTACGAACTGGACATAAACCGTGTAACCTCTCCTCCTCTGGAGATGAAGTCCACAGATTTAACTGCACCCACGTGATCCCACAATTTAGGCACAAACGCCGGGTTAGTTCTAAAAGTCACTTTCTGACCACCCGGAGCGAACATCATACATGAAGGGTCAACTGATAAAGCATGTAGTTCAATCCCCCTTTTGCTGAAGTGATAGCCTCCAAATCCCCCATTCCCTGGACGCCCAACTCGTGAAGCCCTTAACGGGTACTCGGCGGGAAAAAGGTTTGTCCCAAAACCTCTTCATTTCAGCTACACAGGCTGGGACGGCTGGAATAAACTGCCTCGCTGGAGGGAGACGTGATGGAAGTCTCTTTCCATCATACAGGTCTCTTTCAGCTCCCTGTCCTGCCGTTTGGGATGGCCAATCAGTGTCCGTCTGCACCGGGGAGGGTGATTCGGGGGAAGAATAGCACCTTCACCCTCATCATCCTCGTCCTCGATGGTCGACAACAAATCATCATCATCTTCCTCTCCCGCTAACGGGTCGTAAAACAGCGGGGGAAGGATGGAGAACACTTTCTCCATCTCTCCCCACGAGCTTGCGGCCTGTGGACAATCCATGGGATCCTCTCTGTGTTGAGCAGAGAGGTACTGGATGGGTCCGACTTTCCAGTCACGGCCACGCGTAGCCTCCTTTCTCGGGTTTTAGTCAAGGACGTTGCGCAGTGTGGACAGCCCTCTGGGTTGGAAATCGCTGCCTGAGCGTGTTTAGCGCCCAGACTGGAGATCCAGAGATTGTGTAAATCATTTGCCGAAAACCACATTCCACAAGCGCAAGGATGTGGAGTACGACAACGTGAAAACTAATACGGAGCTATGCTGTGATCAGAGAGCTCTCCTTTTCCTGCTTTTTTTGGTGCGTGGTAAGCGCCCCAAAACTTGGAAAATAACTGCAAACTTAGAGCAGAAAACTCAACTTGACGCGTTTGTTATCTCACTCTAATTGACACAGTCACTCAACAACTATTGCGTTCGGGACATTACCTTGCGGCTCCGTCAGTAAACTGTTGAGCAAATAATTCCTTTAACCTGCTGAGGACAAGCTTCTGAAAATCTTCCACGGGGAAGAGAGCGAGAATTGCGAAACGGCAGGTGGCTGCGGTTCATATTCAGGGAGGTGGGACTCCCTGATCGCTGCAGCGATTGGTCTGCCATGTTTCGCAGATGTGTCATTGGTGCTTCTGCAATCGGTCACGCCAGAGGCGTTCCCATAGGTGAGAGACCGAGCAAATGTTAGAAAGAGAACCTTACATTCTCCTTCAAAATGTCCCGATACACTTGGGAATGAATTTTTGTATCGATGATACTGTACCTAATTTTCCAGCCCTTAAACCAAACCAGATTATTTTTTGAGTAACACTGGAAAATCCAGTTACTGACATATATGTAAGCACGTTCTAGTGTTTTTAGTTGAGACTCCAGGATTCTTCTGTTAAGTGAGCATTTCTGCTAAACTTTGATAATTTGTCTTTTTGTCAACTGATGAAGTCTTTGTCTTTGAGATACTTTTGTTACCATTCCAACAGGACAAAGGGCAAAAGCCTGGTTGAGTTGCGTTAGTACTGTGTAGAATATTGCGGTAATGGTAAGGGGTGTGACCTTTCCGAAACCTGCTCAGAGATTGACCAATCACAACCCACGGGTCCAGCTCACCAATCAGAGCACATCGTGCTTAATGGAGGGAGGGGCTTCATAGAGACCGGAACTAAACTGGGGTGCGCTTCCCGAACAACGACGTAACTCGCTACCATAGTACGATGCATCATTGAAGAAATCAACTAGCTAGTCACGACTGTTTCCTGAAATCATATTGTCGGAAATTTGTCATTCAACCAAGTTGGTAATGATGTCACACAGGTGGTGGAGTAATCACTTCTTTTAATGAATCTGTTTGAGATTGAATTAACGCTAGATGTTTTGCTATAAATTACAGACATGGCATCTGAGAACTATTTCTCACTTTCCTCAGTTATTTAGTTTTATTTTAAGATTCGATCATAGGCTTGTTCTTACGTACTAGAGCTTGTACGCACATACGCACTCTTCAAAAACAGTGCTTTAAATCTCTTGACAAACTAAAAGATGTAAATTTACTTTTGTATATTCAAAATAAAAGATATAGATTGTACTAAATGTCAGCTTGCTTATTTTGCTCAAGATAAGTATTTATCACTATTGACTAGTTGCTCATTAGCATGCATATTACTAGGATATTGGCTGTTTATTAGTACATATTATTGCCATATTAAACTACCTTACTAAATATTAATAAGAAGTAATTAGGAGTTTGAGGCAAAAGGCATAGTTAATAGTGAGAATTGGACCCTAATCTAAAGCGTGGCCAATATTTTATTTTGTACTTAAGCTTTCCATTTCTCTGTACAGTTCTTCCATGTACAGTACAGAACAGTAGCAGACTGCTGCATTGTCATATTTGTGCATTATTCCTTGCAGCTGGTCCCAGTTTCATGCCACACTGAGCAATGACAGAAGGCACTGTATCAGCCCCAGTAAATGCCACTTTACTTTATCACATCAAGACTGCATAACCGCAGGCAATAAATGCAGTGCCTCCGTAATTACATTTCCTTAACATGAATTCATCACTTACTTGATAATGGAAAAACATACTAATTCTATTGATAATATATTAATTGAAATGTAATGCAAATATGATCTGACCAAATTAGGCCATACGGTTGAGTAAGTACGGTTGCTCTTAGCTTTCTGCCTGAGCGATTGAATAACTCTTTTGGAGGGAATGTGGGCAGGGATTATGTTGTGCTGAGTGTTGATGCTGATGGGACGGGACTGCTCTCTCCATTAGAAGACCCCCCCGGGCCCCCGATGTGCAGCTCCTGTCAGCTGCTAATATGTGAAGCTGTTCTGAAGTTTAGACAAGTTTGAGGTGTGTTTTTATGAGAGACAATCTTTTTTATTATTTGACCTACACTGTAAAAGATTTTTTATGAAGTTGTAAGTAACATTTTTTTCAGTTTAGAGTGTGATTTACACAGACCTAGGATCTGGAAACCAATGTGAAATCTCATGGTACGTAGTCTTTAGGTTGTAAAATTGGAAAAAATTAAGATGATGGATTTGGATAATTGGGATGGTACAATGCTACTTTCATGTCCGATCCTGATGATACCAATACTGCAATCTTGTGTATCTGCCAATATCATTGTCAATCCGATACAGTACATTTTTTTTCTTGATAATTTCAGAATATCTATACTTCACTAACTACACAAAGTCCCTTTAAGACAAGTCATTTCACTCGGCGGCCATCTTTGAAATGCCTTTCGGGCATCCAAGTGCGGCTCCTATCTCTTTGAATGGGGAAACATCGAATTCTCCTCAACTGTTCACCAAGCGTACTATTAAATTTCATATTTGAAATCACCAATGAAATCTGACAACTCAGATTTGTCGAGATCTCATCGTCTAATAAATTTTGTTTCTAAATGCTCGAATCGTGACAGAAAACGACATTTTTCAGGCTTATCTTATCCCGGCATATTTAGCGTTGCACTTTTCCCAATTCAAAACAATACGAGTGACACGTCTTGTGTTATTCTATAGTCTTTGACATTACTTAATTTACTCAGAACAAAACACGCACACACACATGTAGATCCGTGGCCAAAAGTATTGGCAGTGGGATAAATTTTGTTTGTGAGAGTATTGCATCTGTCCAACAATTTACCGAGCAATTTACAGAGTTTTAAATTCTAGTTACTGTGTGAATGATGAGTTTTATTTAGTTCTCTACTCCAGTGATCTCATTCAATAGCGACAACAACACCATTCAGAATCACCAATAAACTCCAGCAAAATACAGCCATTATAAACAAAACCCAGACCATTATGTTCAGACTATGCATAATAATAGGAACATTGGCACATCTTGGAGAGTTTTACCGTGCTCACTGTCGTAACTGAACACAACACACTGTTTGAAGATGGAGAATGATATCTGACATTTTTAAATTTAATATATTAATATATTGTCTGTTCCTCAAATAACGCAATTTAATGGCTTCAGAATCCTTGAAATATAATGCACAAAACTTCCAGTGGTGCTTTTTTTTTCTCCTTTTTTTGAGCTAACAACCATGGCCATGGGTAATGCACAGTATTCGGTTTAGACCGACTGATACCCGATCCGACAAACGGATTTGTATCAGACCAATACCGATACGGAGTATCGGATCCGCGTATCCCCATTGGGTAATAGTGTAGAACCTATTATATTTGGTTTCAGTCTATATGGATATTGTCATCTGTTTGATATTTGAAACTGAATTGAGGCATGGTTGTTTTAATAATTAACTTTGCACACATTTTAAGACTCAGACCCCTTTACAGCTGCCGTTTTATATCTGTATGGTATTTGGATATATTTTACTTGGATTGCATTTACGGTTACTAGGGGTGTAACAATATATCGTGCCACAATATATCGCAATACAAAAATGCAACAATACGTATCGTGGATAGTTCCCCCAAAATAAAAATTACTGTGTGAGTTTTAGTGTCAGTACTACATTAAACTACTATACATAATGTTGATTATAATGTATAATAATGCAATGGGGGAATATTTTTGGGTCCGGATAATGCCAAATGTCTTATGTTACCAGTAAAAGGCCGACATTATTTTAAATATATCTAGTCAGTGAAAGAGTGCAAGCATATTTGTCTCAGCTTCAGAATCATGAATATTTTTATTCTGGTGTCACCATTGTCCTTGGGTTACAAGCACCAAATCCAAACCTATTCATTTAAACCCACAATGTAATATCAAAGTTAGCATTTTAATCAATAGTACATTTTTTGTTAACCTTTTACCATATGTCTTGGAGTATCGCAATAATATCGTGAGTTCAGTATCGTGATATGTATCGAATCGTGACATGAGGGTATCGTTACACCCCTAACGGTTACACTTTATTTCGATAGTCCACTTTAGAAATTCTTCGAACTATAAGTAACTTTGCAAGTACACGTCAACTTATTCTACTAGCCCTAACACTAACCCGTACAGTCTTATAATCGAATGAGAGTTAGTTGACGTAGCTGCAAAGTTACTTATAGTTTGTAGAATATCTAAAGTGAACTATCGAAATAAAGTGTAACCACATTTACTCCTTCATTCCAGTGCTTCTCAGTCTATCAGATGAAGGTCTGATTGTTCTTAACTGTGCAAAATATATATTTCCATTTATGTATTACATACGAGGTTGCATTAATAGAATCATTTCCGCAATTCACTCAATTTTAATAATACTGACGAATAATTCAACATGCTTTCCAACATTTCTTGTCTCCTTTCTTTATAAACCCCTCAATAAATGATGTTAATAAGGTTTAGAAATGAATAAAATTATTCTTTTAATTGTAATCCACTGGAAAAAAAAGATAAATGGATTTTTTTTTTAAATTGGGCAAACAAATCACAAGAACGTAGAGTCTGTTTCTTTTTCACGTTGTGAGATCAAGACTACACAACACAATGAATGAAAGACTCAGTCCGTCAAAGCAGATTAAAGTATATAATTGTTTGTTGTTTGCGTAACCTCATTACGTTATGCAGATAATAAAACACGTTTTACATCAGAATCTGTCTCAGATCACCAGCAAAATTCCAGGCTAATTGTGCCCATTACGAGTTAATTCTCATCTTTGAATGTAGATATGGTCTTGAATGTTTTTGGCTCCTGCTATTTTGTGCTCTTCCTCTCAGTCTGTTTGTTACTTTGATTATTGGGAAGATCCTAGTCAGACTTCTCGGAAACAGAGTTTTAAAATGATATGAGAGAGATTTAATGACATTCTGGCATCATGGGAAACCTTGTGGAGGAGTTGCCTCGATGTAATGTGATTAATGTTTATTAATTATTTGATATTAAATATTTATCTACACATGTCATTCTGAGGCTGCTGCAGTTTCCTCTTTACGGCAATCTATTCTTTGAGGAAAAAACTTTCATTGTTTATTTGGCCATTTTTGGTTCTGTTTGTGGAATTTATCAATATAATCAAAGTGGAGAATCTTTGACCAGGAATCTAGCCCCAGTATATGGCCAAGAAATAATAAAAAAATACATTTTAGCAAAAGTGCTTCACTGCATATTCTTTATATATACACTGGGTGTTAATAAAAACACAACAATAAAATGTGCCCTTTCATCATTTATACCTTGAGCCAAAAACAAGTTTATGAAAAATACAACAACCATTTCATAACGTGTTGCATGGATATAAGGCTTTTTCTTTTTAAAATCTTTTCCAGTGCTCGAAAGATGGCATGTAAAGAAACAAAATTGCACTGCTACCATTTGTTTCACAGATTATAAAGATGAAACGGATACATTTCATGGCATGCACTTATCTCTGTTAAATCACAATGGAAGTCTATTTTTAAGGGCAATTCTGGGAATTTAGACTTTCTGATTTAAATGAAATGAAGGCATTACGGTATAGTTCACTTTAGTGTCGTGGCAAAATGATTTCATTTAAATGCATTGCATTGTGCAGATTAGGTCTTAAGAATAGTTAAGTACTTAACCCATAGTTTTACCAAGCATAATGTTAAAAATCCTTGAACTGAAAAATTCTTTATCAGTCAGATACTCTATCGTCTTTAATAACCGTAGCGGAGGCAGACTGTGTGGTAGCCACAATCTCCACACTTCTTTATGCTCAGAGTTATTCATGAAACCTTTTCTGTCATCCACAAAGTCCTCTCAATAGAACACAACTCATCTTATACATGGCTGAAGTTTGATCAAGGTCAGTCGTCATCTTGTTGGAATGTTTTTGTTCTAATCCTTTCTTTTTTAAGTTGGCCTCGACTGCACTGCTTTTTCACAAGCTTCTGATATGTGTGGTTGTGCCATTTATGAGGTCATAAATGGTATCTCAGTCTCTTATTCTCTGTTCAAATAAGCGACGCTCTTAGTACATCTGGAAGCTTACAGTAGATAATGTATCTTGAAGCAGTGAAAGTATCAAATCTGAATTATGATTTAACCAACCAGTGGCCTGTGAGTTCAGATTGCTGTCTTGAGTAAGCTTTTACTTTTTGTGGATATTTTTACATTTAAAGGGGACTAAGTTTTTATTTTATTTTACCTTTCCTTTAGTGTGTACTAGCTTATTAGCACAACGTCCATGTCAAAGGAATTGGATCTCCAACAGAAAACACCTGCCTTAAATGCCTCATTTGTAGTCGTGCCATTGTCTCCGTAACGTGGATACATCACCATGTAAAACATTTGCATAATGCCTCATACAAAGGTAGTTCTGAAGCCTGGAAGAGTTTATCACTATGACTAGAAAAAGCTGTTTTATTTCACTGTGAGGGCAAAGCATGGACTTCCAAAGGGAGATTGAAGAATCAATGGTTTAAATGACACTATTCCTCGGCAGGACATATTGTAGCGTTCTCACCTTTTGTTTTTGTTTTTTCAAATGACTTCTTTCTGAACTGTGGAGAACAGTACAGGTCAGTGTGCTAACTGAGAAACGACTCCGTTGACATCACATCTGAAATGTAAGAGAGGTATATTGTACAACTGTGAAAGGTTGTGCTTGTGAAGGTGGTTCGGGTCGATCTGCTTGATCTATCGACTGTGTCTTGACTTGCCGGTTATGGTAAGGGACATTACATTTCAGACACACGCTTTAATCGGTTGACCAATCACAATAGACTGGGCCGGCTGACCAATAAGATTAGATTGGGCTTTTTAGGAGGCTGTATTTTAAAGAAAATAAAACTAATATACAAACAAATTTGTATTTGAACAGTAAGGGCCAGATTTACTAACAGCTTGCGGCTTCCCATTGAAATGACTGTATTATTTTGCGAAAAACTGAACGCGTCTCCAGAGAGGAAACTGATCTGCTCGTGCGAGGTTAAAGCGCAAGCAGACCATGCATCTACGGGATTCCACCATTTCTTTATGTACACAATATTAAACTTTTACATTGTAATCCTTTTATTTTTAAAATGTGGCATGTTTGTGTACTGCTGCGCGCCCCTGCGTGTGTAATAAGCAGAGTATGCGCGTTGTGGACCCGCTTATAGCCTAGGCGCACTCAGAGCCGGATTAAATAAATGGACTACAGGCAGCATTTTTTGGGCCCCCCTCCACCTTATTTATGAATTGAAATCTGAAACTTACCAAAGTTACAAATAAAAGTGAATTCACATTTTACATAGACTAGTCTTTGGTTACAAATTGGTTGTTTGTATGCCAAAATAAGTCATGTGTTGTAAATTAAACAGTCTATCAGACTATTTTTTGATATTCATTATTTATACGTCATTACACGGCTCTATTAAATGCTATTAATTATCCTCATCTTATCCATTGGGAGTGTCATTGTTAAGGCAGTAGTACCAGTAAATAACCAATAGGTAAACTATGTAAACAAGTTTATCTTATTTGCTCTGTTTACATTTAATCAACACGTTCAATTAAGATTTTCTGCAAAATGCAATAGCTTACAACATTTATAAATGTTGTAATTAAGAACAAGACAAACATGACCCCTTCACATTCATCAAAACCATTTAGAATCTGTCTAACAATAAATAATAATAAATATAAGGATGGAGGATTTAAACTATGGAAAACTAAAGGTATTCAGACTATTAAAGACTTGTATATGGATAGAATACTTCTTACATTTCAAGAATTGTGTGATAAACACCTGATTCCCTCAAAACATTTAAAAAAAAATATTCACAGCTTAAAAGTTTTATGTCTTCCAGGTCTACAGATATTATGTACATTCCCAAACTGTCATTAATAGAGGAAATAATTGGAAAAAGAGGTGAAAAGGGCCAATTGTCAAACTATTATAATTTAATAATGTTTAACTAAAGAGTCTGCTGTAGACAAATTAAACGCATGGAGGAAAGACATTCATGAAGAAATAGAGGAATTTGAATGGACTGAAGCATGTTTAAAGGCGCAAAAACAAACCATAAACAGGCAGCTTAAATTATTACAGTATAAATGGTTGACAAGGGTTTATATAACACCTGAAAAACTCAATCATATGTCTAGCAATATTCCTGATATGTACAAAATGCCAAAATTATAAAGGAACTCTAATTCACTGTCTATGGGAATGTTCTGATATACAGAAGTTCTGGAAGGATGTCATAAACTGTTTGTCAGGGTCTGAATTTCGTTTTGGAAAATGGGGGGAAATCCCCCCTTAGGTGATTCTTTAATTTGAGGGGGGAGTTTAGACTTTTTTTAATTAGGCCTACATTAATCTCCTAATGGGGTAATTTTGTTCTTAAGAATTTACGCAACACAAGGAAGCTTGATTTCAATCTTTGAATTAAATTTAAAAAAGTAGCACAAAAGTACAATAGAATAAAGATACCAAAGAGAACAGATTTTGCTTATGTCTGACACCAGTATTCAGAAATAGTACTACAGAGACTGAATAAAGCCTAATCAAAATGCAGAGGTGGAAAGAGTAATAAAATATTCTACTCAAGTAAAAGTACTACTACTTCAATGAAATTTTACTTAAGTACAAGTAAAATTACCGGTCTAAAAATCTACTCAAGTAAAAGTAAAAAGTAGCTCATTTAAAATTTACTCAGAGTAAAAGTTACTGAGTTACTTTTTTAACACCGGGGGTGGGGGACTCTCCCGTGTAGGGTTGTAATGGTATGAGATTTTCACAGTATGATAATGTCCCAGAAAATATCACGGTTTACAGTATTAATCAATTATTAAATAAACTGTATAAATAAATTATGGTTATTATTATTATCATCAGTTAAAATGACAGTTAAAATGTTAGAATGAAAACGTTTTTTTTTGGGTTGAACAAATGCTTTTAAATAAAACAAACTTGAAACCATTTGTTTGTTTTGTTTATTAAAATTTCAATAAAACATGTCTAATCAATTAAATTCGATAATTGATAATGAATTAATTAACAACTTATTTTTAACATTAATTATTTATTAAAATGTTTAAGAATAATATTGTCCTATGAAATGTATTTTATTCAGAAAATTAATGTTTCTTTTTATGATTTAATCCCAATATATTATCAAAACAGGTGGTAATCAAATGTAAATTTAAACTTGTGTCCTTTTATTTTTGGGGGAAGCGCTGCAAAAACAGATTTACTCAATTAAACCATGGACAAAAAATATATTCCTTTAAATAATGTTTAAATAAAATGTATTATTATTGTTGTGACTATTATTATTTTGAGAAGTAGGCTACGTTCTATTGTATGCCTACAATAGTAATGTATTTCTGTCATAATTTCTCTTAGTAAAACCGAACTTTTATTTTGACGCGTTGTAGTGAAGACCAAAATGTAAAAAAGTGTTTCAAACTGTATACAATGGTTTTTCTCAAATAAAAGTATGAAAATGCTCATTAGGCGTTCTCTCAGAGCAGCTAGGGAAATGTTCATGTATTCATATCCTCAAATTGTTTGTAAGATGCTGAAAACACCATGAACGTCAGGCATACTTGAGTATGCAGTAAGTAGACAAAGCGGCGCAGCTCAGCAGAACAAATAGGGATATATTTACATGCAGTATTTTTGTGCTTAAATATTCACAGACCATGTCGCGATTGGATTTATTGCACAGTTTTACTTTCCATGTATTCATGCATCCATTATTTTGGGTGTTTTACGTGACATCTGCGTTATGTAAATTCCATTTTCATGACTGGATTCCTGGATTCCCTCTGCATCACGTAAGTCATTCGGCCTTAAGTTATAATCGGACATACCTTTATCTGCAGGAGGGATGGTGTCCTATGTATCCTCCTTTTGCAGCCACTTTGCGTCCACATTTTTGGCTACTGTTTTCCTACAAAGTATTTTCATACTGGCCATAATTCGCTTCATAAGAATTCGAGCGCGCTGCACTTTCAGCTTCAGCTGGGTCTGCGTCACCTTTTTTACGCGTTTGTTCTCCCGCCCTTCAATCAATGCAGTAATTTCCGGAGTGTGATTTTTTTTTTTTTTCTTTTCTTTTTTTCTTTCTTGTATTATTATTTTTTACTCAGTAACGGATATGATTTCAAATGTAGCGAAGTACAATACTTCAAACAAAACGTACTTAAGTAAAAGTAAAAGTACAGATTTTAAAAACTACTTAAAAAAGTAGAAGTACACAAAAAAACTACTCAATTACGTAACGCGAGTAAATGTAATTCGTTACTTTCCACCTCTGTCAAAATGCAAAATAACACTATAGTGTTTTAGTCCTGAGAAGTAAATTAAATACATAGGATATTAATCCTGATTCCTTAAAATGAAAGCTATGTTTTGTTGTTTTGACAATCAAATTAATGACAGACCATGGCTGCTGTCACTGTAAGAGCTCGTACACAGATCCTGTAGCCACTAGCCTACGGTCACGTGCTATATATGCTTATTGAAGACATAACCGACTGTGTTTAGAGGATACTCACCAAGACCGAAATTGACATAATTTTCGCATGTTTTTTACTGTTAAAGCGATATAATCCACGAAAAATAACTGTTGTTACCCGCGAGCTTGTGAGGCGGCTTGTAGCCTATGTGCAGAAAAAACATCTCTCAGACAGCGCGCAAGTATAGCCTACCGAATAGTTCAAGATCGCGTGAATGTTTAAACTGGTAAGACTTAGGACGTGCAAATGGTAACCTGTAGTTACTCATGATGCAATGCTGGCCCATGCAAATGACAATTCCGTCTATCTCCGAAACGCGAGTGTATTATCGCCGCCTGAACGAGATAGGACATTTGTACATTTTTTTTATTTTTGTCCCTCTGTCTGGGCCCCATCCCGCCATTCGGGCCCTAGGCACGATAGTTTGCCTTTGCGTTAATCCGGCTCTGGGCGCACTATACTGACGCACTCTTATAACAAAAAAAATATTGCACCATTAGACCGTGTTTTTGTTGGTCAATGGCGCAGTCTATTTCATTTGCCTCAAAATAGCAATGCGCCTGAACACACCTCGTTTTAGGCCAGCACAAATGGGGGCAAATGCATTTGGTATTTAAACAACGTAGCAGGACGTGAAAATGATAACTGCGTCAGGCTGAAACTAGCAAAAAACACTTGCGTCGCGCCTGGCGCCGCATGCTCCGGGTGTGTGATGAGGCCCGTGGTGTTCACAAAAGTTAATCTCTGTGAAAAAGAAAGCCTGTAATACTCAAAAAATTTTGTTTGTAATTGTAATTGTAATTTATTTATTAAAGGATAGCCTCTTGAGATGCATCTTCTCATTTTCAAGAGGGTCCTATTTGCACTATGTGCACCTATGTGCACTTGAATGTGTGCATGTGCGCAGATGCACAAGTATGCATGTATCCACACATGTGCAGGTCCGAAGACTTTATTTTTGCAAGCCCACATGTTCATACGTGAACATGAACATGATGAACACACTCCTGAACACTAATTGTTTCTCTGATTTTCGACTGGCCCTTTAATTTTCAATGGACAGTCATTTTTGACCAATATAAGCTCAGATCAATGAGGCCTACGATCAATCAGTTTAAAAAATAAATCCAAAACCTGTCCTAATTTAAAGGAAACCAGTTGACAAAAAGATTGAATCCAATATTTGGTGATAAAATAGCATAACAAGAGATTTATAAGCAATTTTTTGTAGGCCAGTCATTTTTGACGGGGAACATCACAAGTGTGACTTTGTGCCATTTTGTACAAAATAAAAGCATTTCAAAACAAATTTCCTGGTTAAACATTAAAGCACACTAGTGTGATGAATAATGTTTTTTTTTTTTTTTCATATTTTACGGAAACTTTACTAAATTATCCACAAATAATACTTTTTCACACACAAAAAAGATAAATAAGCCCAGATAAATAAGGCCTACGATCGACCAATTCCCAAAAGAAATATAAAACCTATCCTAATTGAAAGAAAACAAGTTGACCAAAAGATTGGATCCAATATTTGGTGATGATGTAGCAGCATAATGAGAGATTTTTAAGCAATTTTTTCACCTCAAGTGTTACAATGTGAAAAAAAAACAAAAACATATTTTTTAAAAATAAAAAGTATCAGCTTATTTTGGGAAGTTGTTAAACTCTGCGTGAGTAAAGTCAGTAAATTTTAGTCCAATGCAATAACATTAACTAGCATTTTCAGGCACGGGAAAATCCTCTTTGGGTCAAAATGACCCGAACACAACATAAGGGCTAGTGTCAGGGCCGTCGCCAGAACATATAGAATGGGGGGGCATTTCATTTTCATGGGGGGGCACACTTTTTTATGATCTACAAAACAGACAGTCACAAAAACAATAACATCCCCTATTTAGTCTAATATAACTGAAATAGACCAAATTCTATAATTAAACAACACCAAAACACAGGCTGAACCAACACCATGAAGATGTGCGCTTATATGCAGGATTTGGCATGGCAGAAAACTCGCAAAGAGCGCTCATTTTATTATCATTAAAAATCGGTTATACAACTTCATCGCGATCACACAATGTTCCATTAGGCTATCAGTAAAGCTGATACACAATAATGTCTTATTTACATAGCCTGCTTATTATAACGAGAGGATTTGTGCGCACATAGATCTAATCCACTCACCGCCCAAAACACTGGAGTTTCGCCAATATTCTTTTATTACGGAGAAAACTGATCCTACACCAGCATTTATGGACAACTTTTCCCTCTAAAAGCAATCAAGAAGCTTGTTTTCGCCACGAAAAAAAAAAGATAATTGCGACTTTTAATCTCACAATTCTCACATGGATTTCTCACAATTCCGAGTTTATCTCACAATTCTGACTTTATGACACGCAAATGCGACTGTATATCACGCAACTCTGACTTTATAACTTACCATTTTGATTTTATATCACGCAATTCTGAGAAAGATTTCCTTTATTTTATATATGTGGAAACAGTAGGCTGTTTTTAGCAGGTAAATGAATATGAAAATTCGACAACACACGCTCCGACTAATTTCCAATTCTTATTTCTTATTAAGACAATGTGTTATTTAAGAGATTAGTGCACCAGTGTGCTAAACGCTGCTGATGACATTTCGTTATGGAATAAGTGAATGCGTTTTTTTGCTCTCAATAGTAAGTTTGCTGAATGACTTAGGGGGGCACGTTGTGTCATCTGTGGGGCACTGCCCCCTAATGCCCCCCCTTGGCGACGGGCCTGGCTAGTGTAACCGAATTATAAATTCAAGGATGTTTCGAAATGATTTTAAGTGAAAACTTACTTGAACTCAACTTCTATCAAATCAAGGGAAGATCCTTTCCTCATAGTGTCACATCATATATTGATGATGCTTGATGGCATTCTCCTTGCATCCCCAATTAGGCATGTTTTTTTACTTTGCGTTTAATGTATGTACATTTTAAAGCTCTTGGTTTTGGGAACTTTTTGATGGTTGCAGTTCACTGTCCTCAAGCTAAATCAGGGCTAAATTAAAACCTTGTCAGCAAAGGAAAGAAATCAGAGCTGGGTTGTTTTTATTTTAGTTTCTCCGGCACAGGAGCAGAGGTTACATGCATTTCTTTTTTGAAGTTTAATAGCCTGTAGGCTTGGAGTCCAAGATTACAAATACTCACAGCAGAATCAATAGTCCTCTACTAAAGGGGGGTGTTCGAAATTCTTACACAATAACATATGTTCTTTTTTAAGAAGTAACCTTGTAAGAGCTCTTCAGCTGTTAGTGAAATCTGAGACCGTACATTTTTCAGGTTCTTTTAAAGTTCTTTGCTCTTAAAGGACTAGTTTACCTACAAATCTGATGATTTTTCTGTGGAACACAAGACATGTTTTTGAAGAATGTCTAAGCTGCTCTTTTCTTTTACAATGAAAGTGAATGGTCACCAGGGGCTGTCAAGCTTAAAAAAAATGACAAATCATTATTAAAATGGACCATATGACTTGTTTGTTACTTGTTTGTCTTCTGAAGTCATACAATAACATTATACGATAATCTGTCATTTCTGGTCACCATTCACTTGCGTAAAGAGCAGAGTGAACATCATGCCTTCACTGAAAGTTTTCTAGTCTATGAAATTATTTTTTTAGAAAGTGAAAACATAGTCTCGTCATTTCCACTAATGTGACAGATTTTTTCCCGCCTCTTCAGAGAGTGAGTTGTTATATATTGAGATTTCCACCGCTGCTGTCTCTCCTGAACCTTGTTTTCCTCTCTGCGTGTCCTCTTTCCGTCAGTTTAATCAACGCTTTTAATCACTGACACTTTCAGTCGCCTCGTGTTCGTTCGGTTGTCACCTTCGGGAGATCCTGCCATGGAGGAAAAAAAGGAGACCAAAAAAAGGGCCGATTCTTCCCCGGGTGTTGGAACAGGCTTGGTAATAACCAGCCACTGCCAGTCAGTCAACGCTGTTGCCAGCTCTCCGCATGGGCCGCTGGGTTTTTCCAACATTGTCTTGATAAATGGATTTTTGCCTTGACTCGAATGTGTCCTCTTACGATGGGTGGGACGAGGACGCTTGGGCTTACATTCCATCAAGCCTTAGTCACATCGTCAGTGTCACACTTGTTTCTCTCAGGTTTTCTTGCATTGCTATTGTAAGAGGTCTTTATCTATAATTATTTTCACTATGAAGTAAACAAATAAATATATATTTCAAGACATTGTTGTTTATGTGAGTGGTCTGAGCTGAATTGATTTCTAAACAGCCACTTCTATCTCACCTCCATCCATCCATCCGTCCGTCTGTTTCTAGGGCCCTGCACTTTGCTATTGCTTGGAAAAAAAAAAAATCCTTATATTTTATTCTTTATACGTTACCTCCCTGTGGCAACAGAAAGCATTTTAACACCTAAAGCAACTGGGAAATACATAGCATGACGTGCAAAGCAAACCTCAACGCAAACAGCATTTTAGAGTACGATGCAGGGTTGAAGACAAAAAGGCTGTGGAGATCTTTTGGGTCATGTACAACTACAGTCATTTATTCTGCACTTTTTTTATCCATTTATTTCTTTTATTTATTGATTGATTGATTTGGAAATTTAAGAAACTTCTAAAGATGCACATGATGATGCATATTTAAATGATCAGGCTGAAAAAGCACACAATGCCTGCTTAAAGCGTTCATTTTCTTCAAACATAATGCATATTACATCCAGAAATGCATAGATTTTCTGAGATTTACAAACCTATTTGGGTCGGGATGTCAAAAAATGTAAGAATTAGTTTCAGGTAAATGACTTGCTGAATGGGACAAGGCCCTTTAAAAAATTTTAGAGGATGGTATATCACTTGTACTCACTTTAACCTTCAGAAATGTATGCCGAGTGCTACAGCTGCCGATGTTTTGCTCTTCATTTGTTTCATAGTGTTCTCCACGTTGTCTGTGTAATAATACAAGACTCGCTATAAGGCAGAAGACATGTTTTACTGTCGTCTCTTTATTTGGGAATTCTTTTTTCTCTTCACAAGGACGGCATTTCTCAGCCCTGTCATGTTGCGTTTGGATGGCTCTCATGTAGTCAACTCGTAAATATTTGATTTAACCAGCGCTGGAGATGGATTCAATTTTAATTGTTTAAGAAGCGGTGTTCTGCCCACATTCAAAAATTATAACGTTTAAAAATAACCAATGTTAAGGGTCTGGGATGCGTAATTCATGATGATGCTTGAATGGACAATGGGTGTAGTTATTATAGACAAAACGGCTTTAATTTACCAGAATAATCAGACGTGCGAAGCTATGAGAAAGCATAAAAAGTGATGTGTGATGTTTCAGTATTTGTTAAAGACTGCATGTTTACTCGAATCTCTTTTAGAGTTCTACAGTATGTAGAGGTCATAGCCTGTTTCATCTTAAACTGGATATTTTGGATCAGCCATGTACAGAATGACCGATTGGTTTTATTAATAAGCTGTCATGGAGAACTATCTTTAAAAATGAAAGCTGGTGTAGGCTAGTGGTTGAAAAAAATGAATTGGTAACTACAAGGTAGTAGATTTGAGCCCTGCAAAGGATGATGGTGAACTATAAGGTGCAAGATACCTCAATGCTTTGGGGGGACTGACGAATAATAAGTGTTCTTTAGATCCTATACAAACATATAAAAAGCGGTGTCTTGTTTCTGAATGAATCAAAGTTGGGTGAATAATGCAATAACCCATTGCCTTCACCACGTAACCTTGCAGAAATAATCACGCCAGCACTACAGAGCCACGCACATAACGTGGGGATTGATTGGTTCCCTCAGACTATTTTAGTTCAATTGTTCCTATAACTGGGTAATATCTTCTCTTGTTTTAGGTAAATCGTGGACATGTTGTAGTAATTTGTTCCCTCATTTTAATCGATGGAATACAATGTGTCCATGGTTTACCTAAAACGAGACCCGATAATAATAAATTCAATAACAAGAATTATTAGTTATTAATCTAATCTTTATCTTTATTTATGTTTTTTTTCTTTGTCATGTGCATACTAATGGGTCATACTAATGCACAGTTTGGAATGTGAATAACAATAAAATCGACCAATCAAATTTGTGGACTGGAACTAACAAACAAATGCTGTACAAATGTTTGTCCACTACAATGCTGTCTAGAATGAGAATATCCTGCCGCCAACTAGCAATAGCAAGTGGAATTTTTTTTCTTTGTTTCTTGGATGGAAGTCATGTGACAATAACTAAAGGCTTTTAAAAAAAGGAAAAGTGAAACCCTTCTATGTCAACATTTCAATAGTAAATGCATTGAACCATCTAAACATAGCGTGTTTAAGCTAACTGACAAATGAGTAAATAGCAATTACTGGTACTTAGCGTTTTCTAGCTGGTTAGATCATTAATAGTAGGGGTGTAACCCCGGCATCCTGGCCAAATTTGCCCCTTGGCCTCTGTCCATCATGGCCTCCTAATCATCCCTATATACTAATTGGCTTCATCACTCTGTCTCCTCTCCACCAGTAAGCTGGTGTGTGGTGGGCGTTCTGGCGCACTATGGCTGCCGTCGCATCATCCAGGTGGAGCTGCACACTTGTGGTGTTTGAGGAGATTCCTCCCTTCCATATGTGAAGCGCTTTGAGGTCCCAGAAAAAGGGCAATATAAATGTAACGAATTATTATTATATTATTATAATAGGCCTAACACTCTTATTCCACAGCAGGACCCATTTGGCTTTAGCTGTGCATAGAATATAGTATAAAACTCTCTTTTATCCAGACAAATTTCAAGTAAAGCAACATAACCACCGATCTGAATCTCCCTGTTGTCACAATTAGCATCAGCTAACCTGAAGCACGCTAGTTATTTTAGGTTCTAATTATGCCTTAATAATAAACACAGTTGTCCAGGTTTACCAGTAATGACACAGTGTTGTTTCATGTGTGTGTGTGTGTGTGTGTGTGTGTGTGTGTTTGTTTCAGGCTCTCTTCTCTCATTAATTACATGAGCTGGGCGCTGAGGGAAAGTTCACAGACTGAAGGTAAGTGTATTTATTGCATCGCTTTGACAATGAAATCAGCCAGGTTCATTGATTTTTCGTCTCTCTCGCACTGTTTTTTTTATTTGGTGGACTTGTAAGCAAGTTGATTACTGATAAAACAAGTAGGAGAACTGCTAGCGCACTCTAAACGAGCCCTGCAGATGTTTCTGGCTGTTCTTTACATGCTCAAAAACTCTACATGCTCTTACTGCCAATTCTAGTTTTCCTAAAACCCTCCACTACGATGCTATTATGTGGTTGCTAAAGTGTTCTGAGAACACATTAGCATGTTAGTCAGAGTCAAAAGACCCTGTCCCAAAGTCTCTTTTATATTCTGATATGGCTTATATAGGCTACGTCTATTCAAATGTTTGGGGTCGTTTAGATGTTTAATGAATTTAAAAGAAGTATCTTTATGCTATTAAAAAGCATTACTCCAGTGTCCAGTGTTCAGTGTCACATGATCCTTGAAGTCATTCTAATACAGCAATTTGGTGTTTAAGAAACTTTTCTTATCATTAGATTTAGCAATGTTGGAAACATTTGGGCTGCTTAATATTTTTGTGGAAACTGTAAATACATGCTTTTTAAGTGTAAGTCTGGTTTCCAAAATAATTTTTTTATTTTATTTTCGTTAAATCGTTCCCACAACTTATCAATTTGTTCCCTTGTTTTAGGTAAATATTTACTAATACTCTTGTTTTAATTGAGAAAACTAATTAGTACAACATGGCCACGATTTACCTATTTTTTGTGTGCTTTTGATCGAGTTAATGCATCATTGCAGAATACGCACACCCGTACGTTTTCAGGACTCTCGGGAAACCTCACGCTGTGTGAACGGAACCGGACTGGGGTGTGTTTTTCAAAAGCATCGTTACCAACTATGGCCGCAAGTTCCGTTGAATTGTGTTGGTAACGACGGAACTTGCGACCATTGGCTTGGGGAAACACAGTGGTCGGTCACGTCATAGGCCCTGTCCCAAATGGCGCACTTCATGCGGACTTTCGGTCTCGTGGACTTAAATTGCGCGTGCTCGCCCAGTCTACGAGTCCGTAGGCCGTCCCATTTAGCATGTGAACGCTCTGAAGTGTGCTCAGCAGCGCCCCCTCTGTACCCTTGAAGCGGTCTTCCACAAAGCCCGCATAGATGCAGGCTCCACGCACTTTAACTACCCAGGAATCCTTGCGAAAGGCCAATCAGACGACGGATGGCAGGAGATTTCGCTCACGGACAATTGTTAACATGGCTGAGAAGAAAATATTTAAGTGTGATTATCATTACGTTTTTTATGACAAGTTTATACAATCATTATGATCATCGACCAGTGGTTGATGTCTCAAACATAGGCTAATAATAGCGAGCTGAATAATACGATCGCATTATGATTCATTAAATAAATAGAACAGAATGTCAGGGCTTTACTGAGTCATATAAACACAACAACAATAGGCAGCATATTTCCCCGAACGTGTAGCTCCTGTCCATAACAACAATCAGACCGTCTTCCTGTTTCCGGCGAGTCTGTCCCAAAAACGCCTCTCAATGCGCCCTCGCGGACTCGCGCTAAGGGCCCTATAGGTCTGCACTACATGACGTCACCGAAGTGTGGACTGTGAGGAAGTCCACAGGTCCGGAGTGTGCCATTTGGGACAGGGCCATAAAGAGCGAGAGAGCCGGTATGCGCTGCACACACTCGTGGCTACAGCGTGTAGCAGGTTTTCGTGTGTAGCTTCACTTTCGGTAACGTCAGAGATGTGAGCTGTGTCGTGTGTCATCTGAAGGTTTTACATCCAGTCCCTGTTCTCCACTGGAGCCGTTTCAGTCAGTTTTCTGTTCTGCACACGACTCGAATGCTCCGCTCTCCACACAGATACAAAAGCTGCTGTCAGTTTATGAAGATTTGACGGAAGAACTCACGGCTCTATTGCACTTGTCATATCAGTGATAATGCTTTTCAGTTTTGGACGTCATCATCTTTGATATTACTTTGGTCTCTGTTCCTATGGTTACAGTGGTAAGAGAATGGTGACTAGAGACCGTTACTTGACTCCCGTTGCATGTTCATATGGACATAAGTTGCTGTTGGAACGGGACATTTTGAGACTCACACCTTTAGGGTAATGGCGCTTGTCAATCCCAAAAACTGACCGTGTGAACATACAGTACAGCCTAAAAGTATACATTTATTTCAAGAAAAAAACTCAAATCTTTTCTGACCCCAAACTTTTGAACGGTCTAGTTTTTCCATTTCATTGCCCACTAAGCTAAAAGCAGAGGTGCGATCGTTTGGCACGCTACACACATTTGTGCTCCGGCATGTTTAACACTAGTTGCTGCTAGTCAGAGCAAGTCTGCAGTTTGCATTCAAAGCTGACTTATATTTCATTGATAATTGTGCAGTGGACAGACTATTACTTACGAACTGTATTTCTTTACTTAATTTGAATTACACACTGAAAATTATTGTTAGCAGCGTAATCTTTTACATTACACATTTAGGTCATATAATCTCATTACTTTGATTATTTTACTGATTACTTTTTAATTACTTTTGTCCTAACACATAATACAAATATTGTAGCATATTGATATAAAATGCAAAGAAAAAGAAAATGTATTCCACTCTTTGTTATGAACAATAACATGTGCATTAAACAAATCAACTGGGGTTTGTGTAGTCTGATTATGAGTATTTTAAAATGTAATATAATCTAATTACAAGTATTTCATTTTAGGATTCTGATGACACAATCCAGATTACATATAATCGGTTCACTGGATATGATTTATGTTTAATATTCTGAGCATACTGTAGAAGGACTCTTATAGTGTACGATGCACCACTGCTGAACGCATTCAATTATTGCATCAGAAAGCGCCATTTTCTCAGTGTATGTATTCTAAAACACGCTTAACATGGCTTAATATGTACTAAAACATTTGACCAGGGACAACCAAATTTCTCTCACTTTTCTCTCGTCATAAACACTATATATCTACTTCCTGGCTCTGTGATCCAACTGGAAAGACACTTTTATGTTAAGCGTACTTTGCTGACCTTTCCGTTTGTCTCTCTCGTTCTCTCTCACGCACCTTTAGTGAAACTACACAGACGCACAGTATACCATGTAAATAGTTCAAACAGTTCTTATGTAAAAAGTTAATAGGTATGATGCACAAACAGTGGAATGACTTAAATACTTTAAACCCTAAAATAGTCATGGGGTTGTTCAAATCCCAACCCCTTAAGTACGTACAGTGCTAATATTAGTAATGCTAATTAAACTCTGTATTCTCTTTCTATTAACTTGTCTTCGTGACATTTGAAATGAGGTGTTCAGTAGAGCTGTACACACGTCATAACAAATCCACATATTAAAAAGTCCCACTGTTTGTGCCGCACCAGTCTGACCACCCCACCGCTTATACTTTTCTTAGTTATGACAAGTACATTTTCTCCCAGTGGAAATACGTGTCCGAGGCAACAAGAACCGCCCATGTGCTTTTCAGTTTGTATGAATTACTTTAATTTGCTCCTTTTCACAGTGGCCTTGGTCTTGGTAACTACATTTAATTCTAGAGACTGCAGAATCAGGGTTAAATAGAAACACGTTCACAGAAAGGGAGACTAGTGGATGAGATTGCAAAAGACTAATTTTGAATGACTGAAATGTGTTAACCCATGAAATTAATAACAAGAATATGACATGTTAGGACAAGCCAACACTGTCAACTTTGTGATCTGATATCAAGTTTTGATGTTCTGTTGTGCCATCTGTTAATAGCCCGCTGACTCTGGAGGTTTAGACAAAAAAATTAACTTGGAAGAAAATAAAACTGGTGAAAAAAGTAGACTTTCAATGAAGGAGGGACTTGAACCATTTCTAGAGAGTTGGGTGTAATATAAACTAATCACAATATATATAAAAAAAATATAATTACAATATTTCAACGTGTTTTTCTGTGTTTAGTTTCATTGTGTTTTGGTTCTGTTTTTCCTGTTCTGGTTTGCCTGTGTTCCCTACTTAGTTTCCTTACTTGTTAATTAGTTCTACGCACCTGTTTCTGTTCAGTTGATCTCTCCTTGTATTTAAGCCCTCAGTTTGGTAACGCTTTAAATAAGATTGCATTTAGTTAACGTTAGTTAGTTAATGCTTTAACCTTAATTAACCAACATTGAGCATTCATTTGTTACGGAATTTATTCATCTTTGTTGATGTTAGTTAATAAAAATAAAACTTTTCATAGTTAGTTCACTCATCTCAGGTCTATTAAATAATATTATTAGGTATCCACTTATCCACTTTTCAGATATTTTCTACGAGCTTATATGGGTCAATGACATGACATGTATTTTTTGTGTCCAAATTCATTATTTTCCTAAAAAGAATTTGAATAAATACTTGTCATATATCAAATGGATCTACGATATCTCCTTTATAAGAAACCCTTTTCATTTGAACGAAATTCAATAGATTTTTTTAGTTTTGGTGTTTGAAAGACCAAAAATGTCAGGTGGTGCGACTGTCCGACCGTACAAGCAGAGAACAAAACTGAGATATAAATGTTAATTTTCTCAATAAAATTCTTAATCAAATATTTTGGCATGATTTTATGTTAAATTCCTTATAAATGAGGGGAAATAGTGTATCGGTCCTATTTCAAACTATTCTATTACTTAAAAAACTTTTGTTCGAAAAATTTACTTCTACTAATGTCAGGGAGGGCGACCGACATAAAAATGCAATTTTATGCAATGTTCCTTTAAGAAAACCACGTGACAGCATATGACATCACACAGAAGACTCCAGAGGACCCCTTTGAAGTTAGTCACCCTCCCATAAATATTAGATAATTTGACATTTTTGAGTAATGATGAGGTTGATTCAACTTATGTCAGGTGGTATGACCCCTGGAAAACTTTGAAAATGTGTTGTTATTATAAAATTGTGTATTTGATTAAAAAAATGTATGTATAACCTTGAGCACATGGTCAAACAGTTGTATAGGCGTCCAAGTTAATGCCTGTTAGATTTGAATTTAGTTTGAAATGTCAGGTGGTGCGACCAATATGTCAGGTGTCGCGACCAGAGATACACTTAAACCAACTAAAAAAAGTCATGCTAATTCATGTTTTTAAATATATTAAATACATTTTAATAAATATATAAAGCTTTTAAGTTGTTTAAAGGTGCAATCTACATATGTATATATATATATATATTATTTTATTATGGTATGAGTGACAATTTAAAGAGCACATTGTCCATCTTAAAGTCCTATTCTTTAAGAATATAGGACTGTATAATCAACATTGATACTAAAACAATTGCATCTTTAAATTAATCTATTTTAATTTGTTTTTGTAGATGCCATTATCAAGCAAGGAGAAAACAGCACGACATAGAGCTCGTTTAAAAAGTGATCCAGTTGCAAGGGCAGAGTACCTTGCCAAAAGAAAAGCAGGGTATTGTGTTCATTATGTATATCTAGATACATTACAACTTAAGTTAATATGGTGTTCTGTTATTTTTTTTTGTGGTAATTACAGTTATTACATGTTAATAATACATACTTGATAGCAGTGCCATACAGCATTACAGAAAAGCGTAGTTATTAGTCATGAATTCGAATGATTAACAAACCATTACCCATTCTATTAAATATTTAAACTAAAATAATTTATTTTACAAATGATATAGTACAGGTGAAACTCAAAAAATTTGAACATCGTGCAAAAGTTTTGAATAATATTTGAAAAGAGTTGTTTCTTTATATATACTTACTGTTACTACTGAATCTATTGAACAGTAGATTGAATTCTGCCCTTAATGCTTCTGGGCCCAATATTTACACTAATTCACTGTTTCATGATATGCCATTTTATAAAAGATGTTCTCGTTTTTGAAATGTGTTCCCGGAGATGTTTTAAATTTCTAGATGTATAGAAGCGATGATCAAATGTTTTTTTTTTTCTTGACTTACTGTTACTGCTGAATCTATTGAACAGTAGATTGAATTCTGCCCTTAATGTTTCTGGGCCCAATATTTGGACTAATTCACTGTTCCATATAAAAGATGTTCTCATTTATTAATTGTGTTCCTTAAAGTTTCAAAGTTATATTTTTAAAGAAGCGATGATCAAATGTTATCATAACATGTAATATTGTTTTGCACTTTCTTGTTAATGAAATCTAATTATATGATTGAGATACAGTATAAATTGGTCAGAGGATTAAAATAAAAAAGCCAATTTGAAACCCGAATAAAATTCATTGACATATATTTCTTTTTATTTTGTGAATATCAATCATTATTGATCACAACGTCAGGTGGTGTGACCGGTCATGGTTCAAATTTACATTTAAATGTATTAATTCCCACTGCAATTGCAAAATGAAGTAATAAATATAACTGTAAACCTTTATATAATGTATACAAATAATTTTTACAGTTAAAAACAAAACATAAAAACTCCTTATGGAAAAATGGGTGTTTGAACACACAGAAAAGCAGCCGTTTATATGATTTGGAATAAAAGGGCAATGAATAAAGAAATAGAAAGGGAATTTACCATGTGATATGCATTTTAGACACTACAATGAGTCATATTTACAAGTCTCAGCAGTGCTAAGTTCATTAAATGTATATTATTTTAAATGAATATATGGTCGCACTAACTGACATTTTTTGGTTGGTAAAATCAGAAATCTTGTTTAATAATGAATTAATGCTGCCTAAAATGCTGTAAAAGGGCGGGCGGGCGGATGGGTTAGTGTATAGCATCTGGTAACAAGATGGGCTGTTTGCACTTGGTTTTTATCTAACATTTCCTTCACATTTTAGATTGTCAGTAATTTCACAGATTTAAGTTTCACAAACTTTTTTGGATTGCGTTTTGAAACAGACATCTCTGAAAGTAATGAGAACTTATTGATGTTGATTCAGTATCTGCTTTTGTCAGACTTATTCAAACCAAACAAGTCTTTTTAAATGATTCATTCAAGGACCAGCTCATTAGTTTGTAAATTGAACTATACTGACAATGCTACGTTCGTTTTTTTTGCTTTCAGCTTGTGAGGACAGGATGCAAATGTGTTTTTATCTAACTTTCTATTCAGACATTGAGGCACAACTCGGGTAAAAAATATGATGTACTTTGCTGTGGAGCTTGGGGATTCAATGCCACAGACAACAGTGACATGGCCATGATAGAAGCAATACTCTCAAATTTGTTCCATTTGGCAATTTATCCACTTAGCTAATCATTTTGAGATCAAATGTGCATATGGGGTTCTTTTTAGCTCAACTGATAGAGTCAGTATGGTTCAACTCGAGTTTCAATAAGGTAACGCACTATGCAGTGCTAAAATGTATAGCCTGAATGCACTGTAGGCCACTTTGAAATACCACATGCCAAAATCAAGTGTCAAATACAATCTACTGTCTTAAAAACAGGCTTTATGAATCTGAATTTGATGTGACCCAAAAAACTAAAACATATGTAAGATAACCAAATGCTCAAGTGCAAATGGCCACTGTGTGGTTATAAACATCAGGAAGAGTGGTTTGTTTGCCCAGAAGTGACTGCACAGTCACTATTGAGCATAGCCCCATTCTACAGAGTCATGATTGATTTGATATGTCATACAGAAAGGACAGACAATAAGAAATGTACCGTTTCATTTATGTCCAACGTTATGTGTAATTAGTTATGTATCATAGGTTTGAAGTCATCTTCAAAACACAAATGAAGATCTTTTTGATTTAAAGCTTTCTGTCCCTCCATTGACAGCTACTCAACTACCACTTTGACACTTCAAAAAGATTGTAAAACGAATCCATATGAATTGAGCGGTTTAGTCCAAATATTCTGAAGAGACTCAATCATTTTATATGATGAACACTTTTAATCACATATAAACATTGATCACTGATCAGCAAACATAAACAGAAGCTCAACGTCCGAGAACAAACCTCTTGCTGAAGCTCGAACGTGCTACACAACAAACGAGAATGAACCTCATTGGTTCTCATGCTTGAGCTTCCGTTTACTACAACTGATGTGTGTGTTGATGAATGTTTATTATACGTGAATAAAAGCCTAAATTCAATCTGTTCATCATATGAAGCGATCATCCCTCTTTAAATTTCTTTGGACTAAGCCGCTCAATTCATATTAGTTTTACGATCTCTTTATGAACGTTTTAAAGTGTCAAAGTGGTAGTTGCGTAGCTGTATTTGGAGGGACAGAAAGCTTTCAGGTGAACTATCCCATTAAAATTCATCTTCGTTTACCTGAACACTGAACTAGGTCGCACTACATAGACATGCAAGCCAACTGAACCAATCTGTCAGCCCACATTAGGGTCTTCTCTTAATGTTAAATAACATCATACAAGTCATGAACAATTCTATAGACAATCTCTTAGCCTGTTCTTTGATGGCAGCAGCCTACAATATGGCTTATGGGGTGTCAGACGATCATATCTTCATATCTCTCAATGCATCAATACATAATTACAGGAAAACTGGAAAATCCATGAACATTTATTTAAAATATAATGCGGTTACGATAGTTCACTTTAGACATTCTTCTAACTATAAGTAACTTTGCAACTACATGTCAACTAACTCTCATTCGAGTATTAGTAAACTGTTAGGGTTGGGGTTTGTAGAATGACTTATGTACTTGCAAAGTTACTTATAGTCAGTAGAATGACTGTTGGGAGCATCAAAATAAAGTGTTAGCAGATATTAGGTAGTCTACTAATACTCTAATGAAAGTTGGTTGATATGTAATGAAAGTTGGTTGATATGTAGTTGCAAAGTTACTTATAGTAACTGGAATGTCTAAAATGGACCATTGAAATAGTGTTACCAAAATTTCTTCTGAATTTCACATTCAATTCAATGTGTTATGTTTTTCTTTGCCATTTCTGCATGTATTAATTGTGAAATTTGCACGCAATTTCTGTGTGAAAATGGTCCATGCTGCAGTCAAATTCAGATATTCAACACCCACTTTTCACAATCCAATCCACAACTGATGCATAAAATCAAGTTTCACACAATGCGTCTGAAAATTTCACAATATAGCAGCAAAGTCAGTCGCAAATTTATTTGCATGGTCATCTTTGCTTTGTGACATAACGGTTTAGAAGTCATGAAAAGATCCTTGACACATTCTAGCTTGACACGTGAGATTCACCCAAATACCAAGTGTAAATGTTGACGTGTCTCAGTCGACGTTGTGATTGTATCACTCAAGACGGAAGTTATTACCAGGTGTAAATGGGGCTTTAAATTGTCCTTCAACCTGTAATTCAAATGTGCAGCAGCCTCAATCAGGTCAATTCACAAATACAAGAAGACATCAGGAGTCCCTGCTAGAACACAATATCGACTCCATTTCAGCTCCATGAAGCGAAAAAGCTTCCTGAACACAAAGGATTAAAACACCCCTGGGCTATTTAGCAGACGATTTTACATAATGCCACATACTTTTCCTTTTATTGTTCTCTCTTTGTTGGCCGATTTCTTTTTCCTTCTTTAATTTACCATCTAATGGGAAAGTTCTGGCTGATTTTAAAGGCCCTTTTCTCTTTTCATGGGCCAAGCATTACGTTTTAAAACCTTGACAGTTTTATGGAAAGTAATTTAACTCCCACTTGTGATTATTTAAGAAAGTCAAAAGATCTACACTTCTTTTATCTTTCATTATTCATCCCTGATTCTTAAAAAACGTAGGCCGCTTCGTAGAAAGAGGAGTCATTATGTCAAACTGGTGGATAGCGCTAGATGGGATATTAAAATTTCACTCTTTCGTGCAAGGAGATTATTTTCCATTTTCCTCTCTCGTTTCGTAAACTGGATTATGTCTTTTACCTACAGTTGCGGATGTAGTCGATAGCGCACCTTAATTTCTTACAGAAAAAATCGTTCTTCAGGCTTGGTAAAAGACTTTTTGCCCCTTGGAATAGTTTAGCAGCTCAACTTACAGGGTAAATGAGGTCAAATACAGACTTGAACCCATTTGGTGATTCTGACAGGAACGCATGCTTGGAATAAACATCGCTAATGGGCAAGAAGTAACTGCTCTCCGACCTATTCTGAGGATAACAGCGCGACTGTCAGCGAATATAGTTCGCTCAATTATGAGCGAGGATGAACTGCGTGTCCCTAATTACTCTCAGGTAGAGGGCCTTCTTGAGTTATGAATTTTCTGTCAGCATGTACAGAGGCCTTAACTGTGATAGTGATCTAACTGAAAGCATCACTGGCCATTGTTTGTCTGTATTCGCTTTCTAAAATCTTTTTTTATCTTTTTTTTTTCTGTTCGAAGAAACATTTAGTATGGTAAATAATTGTATTGAGAATGTGAGAATTGGAGTCTGTTGGTTTTATCTCCCTGTTCTGTCCGTACTCCATGTGGAGACTGTGTGTGTGTGTGTGTGTGTGTGTGTGTGTGTGTGTGTGTGTTTTGAAAGGAAAACCTTGAAGCAACGAGAGCACTGGGGGCCATCAGATTTATATGTTAATGTTTCTGTAAGTACTCTTAGCTAGCACATATCAATATTCGTAGGCAGGGCTTGACATTCACTCTTTTGCTCAGCAGCCGCTGTGGCTTGTGGTTTTCAAAGTTCTAGCCACTCAGTATTTTCACCGAATTTTTTGGCATCGATACAATAGAGAAAAACGGCCATATAGATATTTTTTTAATATTATCTCATAATTTGGGAGCGGGTTTATTAGGCTGCTGTCACTTTAAGACCTGAGGCACTGATCCATTATACTGTTACACATGCGTGTTTACATTCACTTAAAACATAACTGACTGTGTTTACGTGAATACTCTCCAAGACTGGCATTTTGACATTATTTTGTGTGTAGTTGAATGTTTGATCACAATGAGTAGCGAAAAAGAACTCAATTTACAGAGGCGGCTTTATGTGCGTGCACTTTGGGTGTGAACACAAAATCTGCGGGAATGTAGGCCTATCTGTTCTGTGGAAAATGAGTATTAGAAGCGTTTCAGATGTGTGGAAGCTTGTTTTATTCCGCCACGGGATAAAACAACTTAAAAGATAATTGCGAGTTTATATCTCGCAATTCTTACTTATTAAAATCAGAATTGTGAGATATAAACTCACAATTGCAAGTTATAAAGTCCAACTGTGAGGAAAAATATCACTTTTTAACACGCAATTCTGACTTTATAACTCGCAATAAAAGAATTGACAACACTACATTGCACTTTAGTTTATTATTTCAGATGCCTTTTTGAAAGACTACGATTTGAAAATGCATATATTATATATAAAATTCAACCCACTAAGGTGGGCATTACTAGTGACTGCGTTACATGTCACCGTATTTGGCCAGTGTTAATGTGAAAACCATGTTTTAAATCGAATTTCTTAGCTAGTTATAAAATACGCATTTATTAATTTATCTGATAATAATAATAATAATAATTTTTGGAAATGTGTTTTAGGAATGTCAGATCAGATTTAAAGTAGTTGTATCATTAATGCACAAACTGAATGTAATTTTTATTAATTTTGTTGTATTTTTGTCAATTAAAAAAAAGTTATTAAAGTGCATCAGGTTAAACTAAATTAAAATGACAATGTTGCCTTAGCAACAAGCTGAAATTATAAATTATATATATTTTTTCCACTAAATTGCTTGTTTAATTTTGAGGTTGTTAACTATTATAACTGTGGGTTACACTAATCTTCCCTGTATCGTGCCCTTATAGCATGCACTTGCATTGTGCACTGAATTACAAGCAAACACATTTCCAATGTAAAATCAAACATCTGCATTCTTTGAAGCCTCTGGAGTGGTTAATTAGGGAGGGGCCAAAGACCGCTTATTATCATCTCATTTGCATATCACATATGTAAAATAATTCAGTACAGAAGCCATTAATGCTATTTGAAGCTTTCGTCTGGTAATATTGGGAGAGAGTTGGGAATATGTGCCCACATTCTCATCAAAAGCTGCGCTGCTGCTATAAATAGTCAAGCACCTCTTGAGCTTCTTAATATATGTTGGGTACATCTCCCTGGAAGAAAGAAAAAATAATAAAATAATTGTTTCAACGGGACAAAAAAATTCAAGGTGCCCCTGTGCTACGCCTAAACGCCTTCGTATGTTGACACACTTTCTACAGCTGTCCGATACTCCTCTTCTCGGCGGTAAAAGGCTTGGCTTGCTCTCCAGGTTTGGAGATTGCTGCCGTCCGTTAAGCAGTCGCTCGGATCATTATCACCGGGGCGCGGGCTGGCGAAGCGCTTCTGTTACAGTGATCACGGCGGGTAATGGTCATGAGCGGTGCGTTGAAGACACGGCCCTGTTCCGACATGGCTCAGTTTGAAGAAGTCCTCCTGAGTGCAATGCCTCGAAGAGGAAAAGACACTTAGACATCTGAAAGTGTCTTACATTGAGTACTTTTTCTTGTAGACACGTTCATCCTTCACAGAGAGGCAGAGAGCAGGGGAGCACATCACTGAAAACACACATGCTCAAAAATACATTTGTATTTTTCAACTTCACTCGCTTCAAGGAAGAATAAAAACACCATTCGTATTCCTTACATGGCACATGCATTTTTGATGCTCGCCGGTGTCACGTTAAAATCCTCCCTCGTTACTCATAATCCATAATTGAAGATTACCTGTATAATTCCCTGTGATCTCGGCTTTTGAACCTTTTAATGATGGTTTGACTTCTGTGTTTCGAAAGAAATGAGGGTGGAGGAAATTTCTCTGATGTTTTTTTCTAACAATATTGGACATTGAGCGGCGAAACCTCCGGCACTGGCGTGGCAGTCGCATGTCGGGTTGGAAATCTTGCAGCTTTGATCCCAAAAGTGCCCAAAAGAGGAAATTGCCCATTTCCTTCAGGGTGCTATCACAAATGTGCCTTCAAGCATAACACTTAAAGGTGTTATAACGGTTGTGTAAAGCATTGCAAATGATGTATTGCCTACACTGAGGCTGTACAATATAGGTTATGCAAATAGACATTTGGTTATTTAATTTCTGTATCTGAATATTGTTAGACTTACCTGAAAATCATAAAGCACTGGTCAGTTTAATTTGTGTCTTACCAAAAAAATAAGACGGCTTAAATTCAAGATTAAAAAAAACAACAACATATATATACAGTATATATATAATATATTAAAGTGTAATTGATGTGATGTGATGTGTGATGATGATACGTGTAATTCACTCCTCATAATAAGGAGATATGATAAACAAAACATCCAAAATACATGATGTTGTTTTGATATAATATTAAATGCTTATAACTACCTATTTAAATGGCACAAAGCACAAATATGCTCCGTTTACGTGTGGGTGTGTGTGTGTAACCTCTAGCTGTCCTTGATACTTCTATCAAATATTGGCTGGATTGTGTTTATTATTATTCTGAATGTTGACTGAATTTGAAAATAAGCATTCATTTAATATATTTTTGAAGACATAATATAATATATATTTTTAACTAAGCCCAAGCTATAATATATGTTCAACTTAGATATTTTAGCTTTTCTAACATTTCATTAATTGGCATTTTTTACAGTGTGTATATTCAGATATTTTTTTGAAAAACTACTAAAGCAATATGATCCAAGATTACTGTTTTTACTGTATTTGTGAAGAAATAAATGCAGCCTTGGTAAGCATAGAAACTTTTCAAAAACATTAAAAATATCCAAACTTTTGACAGATACTGCACTGATATGTGTAAGTCATATACATATAAAACATCTGCTTCTGTTATACAGATTTTTGAAATTTATAATTTTGGAGTCTAAAATCTTATGTGAAACCAGTTGAAAATTGATTTAAAAAAAGGGTACATTTGTAGATCTTTTACTAACGTGATCATGCTTTCTGATGCTGATAAAAGTGTCATACCACATTATCACATTAGATATTGCCAATATTTACCATTTCCTTCAAGCATAACCCATAATCCCAGGTTGCTTAAATCAGACAGTCTCTGCAATTAGTGCGCTGCACTGAAAACACATATGCTAAATGACAGGTAACACATCCATGCATATTTCAATGCTTAGTTTTGACATCCTCCTCATCTGCCTGCAGTCTGTAAATCTCACATTATTGCTTATATTGTGACACATGTCATTAATGCTACGTTAGAGAGATAATGTGAAGTCTCATCACCCGTCTTTTGTGACATGATTTAAATTAGATTTCGGTCTCACTACATTTCCTCTCCAATTCTCAAACGGCCTGTAAAATGTGCCTCTCTATTCTCTCTACCCAACCTGGTTGATTGTGAACGTCATACTTCATGTAGAAATACTGGATGTTCACCACAAACATAATTTACTCACCCTCATGCCTTTACAAACTTTTTTTTTTTTTTTTTTTACAAACGTGTAACAAAAGAAGATATTTGAAAAATGATTCAGCTGTTTTTGTCCATTAAAAAAGTCACTGGTAAATGCAATAGGGGCATGAAAATGTCTACATGACATACTTTTTATTTGTCTGAACTATCCCTTTAAGAGTGAAGGTAGAGTGGTGAATCATCTCATGCTGGGTTTATGCAATAGTTTTGTTCACGATAATCAAAAGTGCTTCGTTCCAGACGTCAAACGGTGAAACATACTGTCATTTTCCTCCTCTCTTATCCTGAAGGGTCTTCTAAGACCGAACACTCATCCTCGTGAGCGTATTGTTTCTCCTTTCCTTTTTTCCTGATATATTTTCTAAGCTCATTTCCTCTTTTTTCATCCCTCGTGCCTCAGTTGCTTTTTGCAATAATGTTTCTCTTTCTCTTTGTCCTCTTTCCTCTCTCTTTCATTCTCATCTCTGTACGACTGAAAACACTGATGCACAGCCGTCTTGGCTGAGAAACAGAAGCAAGTATCCCCTCTTGACTGTGGTCAGATCACTGTGGTTAAATCACTGCCCGCCTTTCATGAGCGGCCATATTGTTTCTTGCTTTGATGTGGGTCTGCTTTTGTGGCAGTGTTTCGCTCCCTACCTGGAAAGGCATCCAGATGGAGGGAAAGGAGAGAGGGGTAAGCTTGTGTCCGCTTGCCATCTGTCCTCTATCGGGCAAGATATTCTTCTCATGTAAGAACACACACACACACACACACTTGCACCGTTGAGCAGCTCAGGGGCAAAGCAATGTTTATTGCGTGGTGTTTTGAGCCCGTTTCATGAGCTCCAGTATGGCTGGATTTTGTCGCACTTGGTAAACGTAAGAGTTATTGGAATTTGTTGTGTAATAAAATACTTGTTGAAGCCACAACGTCAGTGTCATCGATCACTCTGGATCTTCATACTGTAAAGAAAAAATAGAAATCTGTGAAATTAACGGTAAACAAACAGTAATGGTTGCCAGATTTAACCCAACCCTTTCATGCATAGAGGTCACTACAGTGGACAGCTATTCAAAAAGCATGTGTTTTTATGGCATAGTTGTACATCAATCTCTACAGTGGACTCTAGTGCATAATCCTACACGTTCCTACCAAGTGGAAAGCCGCTGTATGTGGATTATTTTTTTCTCCAAACCAAGATACCCGGCGGCCAGTCAGAAATGCCAAGTTGCTCTGGAATATCAATCCATTCACTGTATCCTAGGAGACTCTTCCAGGTGAAAAAGAAGAAGAAAAAAAAGTAGGATTGAAAAAAAGGAGTAAGTATTGGTTTTAGATTGGGAGGCATAATCATCTGTCCACTAAATTGGACATCATGCATCAGATATATTTCAGCAATACACACTATTACCGTGGCTGTTGTTCTTGAAAACACTTCATCTGCAGTTTGGCTGTAAATAAATGAATTGGTGTTATTAGAATGTAATTTGCAGTTACATGTAAAAAGTAATGTGGCTACATAATGTACATTACTTGTAACCAGGGCTTGACATGAACACAGGCCAAATGCGTGTGTATTTCAGCAGTGACGTGTAACACAGTCACTCCTACTAGCCACTTTGACGGGTTGAATTTTGTGTATAATATAAAATTCTCAATTGTACTCTATAGACTACAGTCTATAGTAATATAGATAGTAATATAGATAGTTTTGATATCGATACTAAAATATCTGAAACGCTTCAAATACCCATTTTCCGCAGAATAGATTCACGATACCAGCTGCGCTTACCAGTGTTGTGCAAGTTACTTCCAAACTGTAATACATTATACATTACTTGTTACTGTAATTCAAAAGTAATTCATTACCTTACAATATTACTGTCTCAGAATTGTAATGCGTTACATTACTCCTGTATTACTTTTGAGTTACTTTCACCAAAATAGCTATACAGTAGTAGAACTTAACAGTCTAAGGCTGTAACGATATGCGATATGAAACCGAAATCGCAACACTCAGATCCACGAACCTGCAGAATCGCGACACACCCCTCCAAGAGTTAACCTTCCCGTCCAGATCCAATGCTACCACATCTTTAAATTACTATTAGTATTATTTGAATTTTGAAGTTAACATTATAAAATACGTAGACCTACACCACAAAACTAGTTGAGGATACATTATTTAAAATTGGGTAATTCCAGCATTTTGGACGTGACATTTGCAGTCAAAACTTGAAATATAAATTCTCAGAAAATGCATTTAATACCAATATATTGAAATGTCTGTTTATCCATAGGATACCCCCTTAAAAGAGTCCAGACATTAGAAAAATATCAGTCTACACATGCGTTTTATATTTAATATGAGGGAAATACGAATGCATTCATGCGTGACAAAAAAATATTTAACTTTTAGGAGGCAAAATATTTTTTTGTAGTTCTGTGAATTATACTGCGCAAATCAACAGTAATACTACCCACCGGATGAAGAAGGGTTGGCTCTCCACAGAACATAAAATATTCATTTTATTTAATTTTTCATGTTCGCATTTATGAGGAAAAAACAATGTATGTGACAGTTCTCCATTACGGACGCGACCGCTCTGAAGCGGCACTAAAATAATGTTTTAAAACATTCGCAGAGACCTCAAACAGAAGACACAAATTTCTTTAAAGTGAATTTCGATTTGTACTAATTGTATCTTAATTTTAATCAGTGTTTCATCAACCAATTGCCTGGATTTAATAAATAAGAAGTAAATATAGCAGACAACAGATAATCACGACACGGAGGCGCCTGCACGTGAACTGGAGCGCTTCTCAAATTAACCGAAACTCAGCGTAGGCTATAAGGAAGCCTAGCCTACTTCACAGACCTGAAAAATATTGAAATGTCTACTTGTAAACAGAACAATTCGAAACGAAAGAAAACGGACTGCTCTCTGTTTATCTGTATGAAATGTGCATTTCAATTAAAATGTATCCTTGCTATATTTCACATATTCATAATCATTGCTTTTGCCGGTTCTTTGTGACAGCTTTTAGTTGCTTTCCTTACATCATGTTACGTGAACGCGTCACCACCGCATCAAAAATGATTGTGTGATGAAAACAAGAAAAATACCACCTAAACATAGCCTAACTGTTTAAGAAAACACAGAACAAATGGAGTAGCCTAATACGCATACGTCCATCTCGCAAATGTAGTCTTCCTCATGCCATCTTCACCCATTATTCGCTTTTCCACTGGCCAGCGCGAGCACAGAGGCCGAAATCATGCCTCACGGCACTCCTGTAAAAAATAAATCGCTATAAAAAATATATCAGACGCTGCCATTTAGTCTTTATTTACAAACTTGGACACCACACGCGGCTATTGACTGACCACGAACAGGTAACTTAGCCTACTTGCATTTTTCATTCATTAATGTCTCGCGGTCTTGGTGGTTTTTTTTCTGCTGTTGTTTTTTTACAATTAAAACTAAAAGTGTGTTGTAACGCAAGCGTAACTGAACATGTAATATAGTAAAATATTACTGAAAATTGATTAGTAATGCCTTACACTACTGCGTTACAGCAAAAAGTAATATGTTACTGTAATGCATTACTTTTGTAGTCTTACTCCCAACACTGGCGCTTACAAACAAACCCGCCACTCCTCACTCACTCATTTCATTTGCTCCGGATGAATATTGTTGCTAGCCTGGGAAAAACCCAGACAACTTCCGGCAAATTTAGATTTGCTGTGAAAGTTAGTCTGGCAAAGAGCTCATTCAAGCCCATTTCCAATCCGTCGAAAGCGAGGCACCAATCAGAAACGTTGGGGCGGGCTTTACACGATGACGACAGCGCTGGGATTTTGAAGCAGATTTTGTAGCCTACATTACAAAGATGGATGCCGCCGTCGAACATCACTCGTTCGAGTCAGCTATCGCGTCTGTTTTAAGCGATTTGAACGTTTCCTTTTAGTTAAAAACCGAGGAAAGAACAACACTCGGAGATGTTCCTCCGCCGCTCTGCATACGTCATCTCCTTCAGCGCTCTGATTGGGTTTAGGTCTATCCGAGACGTCCGTTGGTGACGCCCCTCTGGAAATGATTTGTCTATGACGCTTTGCCAGACCATAACTCGGTTACAACTGAGAACGGTCTGGTTTTAACCAGGCTATATTGTTGCTGTTACAGGGCTTGAATTTCGGCATGGGATTGCGCGTATTGCACATCATTTTACTCATTCCCGCAGATTTTGTGCTCAACCCAAAGTGCACGCACATAAAACTGCCTCTCAGTACTAAATTGAGTTCTTTTAAAAATACAAATACACACAATATGATGTCAAAATGCCGGACTTGGCGAGTATTCACGAAAACACAGTCAATTATGTCTTAAGTGAATGTAAACAGTTGAGAAAGAAAACGCATGTGTAACAGTATAATAGATCTGTGCGTCAGGTCTTAAAGTGACAGCAGCCTAATAAACCTGCTGCCAAATCATGAGATGATATTAAAAATATCTATATGGCCTTTTTTCCCCATGGTATCGATGTCAAAATTGTGGCCAGTGAAAATGCTGAGTGGCTAGTAACTTCGGAAAACCACTATAGCTACAGCGGCTGCTGAGTCAAAGACAGAATGTCAAGCCCTGCTTGTAATGCATTGATCGTTACATCAGAGAAGTAATCTGATTACGTAATGCTCAGTTCATTTGGCAAAATGTTTTTGAAAAAAATCTCATACCAAGACTGCATTTAGTGAAAACAATCAGCATTATTTAAAATAGAAATCCTTTTTCAAGCACTTTTGATCATTTTAATGCGTCTTTGCTGAATACAAATATTAATGTCTTTCCAAAAAAAAAAAAAAAACCTTAGGGAACATTATTAGGGAAACCTGATTGGAACGCCATAAAAAGCATTCAGCAGTTTCCCCAAGATTTGATGTGGGTCCGCTTTGTCTGCGCTCTTTAAAACTGTGAGATATCTGCTGACTATAACACACGCCTTCATCCTCTTTCCCCTCTCATATTTCCCACACAGTTCTGCTAATCCCTCCTTTTTCCTGTTCCGGCGCCAAATTGAGCTAAAACTGGTTTTAACCGCTCTAATATTGATTCCCTACTTTGTTCGGCATATTTTCTATCTGTTGCCTCAATTAGAGCGAAAAGGTAATTATACAGAGCGTAAAGAGAGTGTCCTTCTATTTCGGATGACGAACGCCCGTCCGCTTTAATCAATAACCTTTGTCTGACGATAATGTGTGTATTTAGTAACTTGACTCAGGAAATGGATTAAAAGCTCAGAGGGAACAGGCCAATGAACCACAGTCAATGTAATGGGGAGGAAGTCGTAGCTTGATATCTGTAATGGATGTGGCGGGATTCATAACTATGAAATTGTGTTTTTTTTTCCCAGCCTTGAGTGTCTAAAGGCTTTAGAAGAACTGGGTGATAAAATACAGATTTGATTATACATGATCAAGTTATCTCAGAGTATATTCATTACAGTATCTGAGAATATAAAACACCTTGGATGAGAGAGAAAAAAAACATTCCATTCCAATGCATTTTCTAAAATTCTCTACAGAAAATGTGTTTCCACCATAATGAAAATGAATTGACTGGAATGAAAGGCAAATTCAGTTAAAACATTTCATTAGGACCTCTGAACATACTGTAGAAACATTCATTGCTAAATGAATCCGTGTTCAATGACACTGTTGAGCATTTCCAGTTACATTCCTGACTCAGCTAAGAAACTTTTCTTTTTAAATCTACAGCTTCTAATGAGGAATTCAATGCCGAGGCTTTTATTTATTTCCCGTAAGTGACACTGTGTATACCCTAAATATAAGTGAGCAGTCTTTCTTCAAGTAACTTATTAGACTTTGACAGGCTTATAGCAACAACAACAAAAAAGAAAAAAGACAGCGTTTGGTTTTGACCAACAATAGACATATGGATCACAGTGTCATTTTAGTCATATTTCTGATAGTCAGTGTCACCTCCACCATTGATTCTTTCAACGTTTATGAACTAAAACGCCGGCTTTTGTCATGAGGTTAATTTCATAACTAACATTTCATGAATCCTAAATTCCCACAGTTAATTCATATGTTCACCCTTTTTGCCTAATTTGCCATAATTACAGCAAGACTGGAAATAGCATAATACAAATATTCCGTTAAAAAGTGATATTCACCTAGATTTGTCTTTTTCTTGAGTTTTTATGTTTTATTTAATATTAAGCTCTTCGCTGACACTGCTGTCTCGTTGTGTAATGTAGGACAATTTGTATAAAAATGAATAGAAACCATTTTTACGCATTTAGTATTGATATAGTTTATGATCATTTAGATCGTCATAGCTTTTAAAATGTATAATTTTTTAAATAATGAATGGCTAATCTGGGACATGGACCAACATAATCTCTACATACAAGCCAATTTCTAAAGTAGCAAACAATATATAAATAGGCTAAATATGTAGTGTCAAATGTTTTCTAGAGTTTTAATATGAATTAATGACAATGAATTAATTCTGTACGTTAACAATGGAGCGGTTCATAGTGTTTGAATATATTCACAGATTTGAATTTCCCTGATCAATAACACGTGAGCTAAACGTTATTGAAACACAAATGACACCTATTTTCACTCAGAGTAACATAGACAATGAGCTACAACCCAATATTCCTCTAAACCAGCTTCATAAACTGATCTCTATGAGCAGGCAGCTGAGAGACAAGTCCGTAGGGACCGTCCATCACAGGAAAAGAAATACTTTAAAACATATTTTCAAGAAGAAAACAGCTATTTTTAATTGTAATAACATTTCATAATATTACTGAATTTTTTTGTCAAATAAATGCAGCCTTGGTGAGCAGAAGAGACTTCTTTCAAAAACATTTAAAAAAAATAATCTTACTGACCCTTAAACTTTTGAACAGTAGTGAAGGCTACATCATAGATTTCTTATTTATTATATATTTTGCTATATATCATTTCTATAACTATTTTTGGTCATTGAATGCCACCAGCATTAGCATTTGAATGAACTGTTTGAATACAATTCTCATTAGCTTCCCAAAGAGTAAAACAAAACAACAACATGTGAATAGAAAATATGAGTGTTGAATAAACCCTTTAGAAATTTGGGATTGAAACTTAACATAGATTATCACTAACTGGCAGTGAATCGGCAAGCAAGAACGGAAAACGAGCAAGAAAAAGCGTATCGTTTTAATCTTGTGCCTGAATGCTAAACGCTCTTGTTTTCACTGGAAGTTCAGCAGTTGCCAAACAGAAAGCTAACAGAGAAACTCAAGTAAATAGTCATTGCTATGGAAAATGATACACGGTCGATTCTAGTCGCATTGGTATAAACTGGCAGGTTACACTGTCTACTACACGTCGCACCAAAAGCAAATGGAGCCCTTTAAAATCAGTGATTCTATATATATTGGACTCGCCAAATCGCAGAGAGTAAACGAATGCTACGCTCTAATTCTGACGCACTGGGTCCGCGCGCTTGCTCTACTCACAACAAGACAAAAGCATTTGTAATGTTCGCTTCGCTGTATCGAAGGATGCGCCGGTGTAGACACAGTGTTAGAATGTTGCAGACCATTTTCTTTTGCATGTTTCATGAGTTTCCAGCAAATGCCCCTTTAAGGGATACTTCAGGGTTTAGCATTAAGCTTTGTATTGGTATAGGAAACCTGTAGTATTTTCAAATTACCGTGCTTTGCACCCTCATATCCCCCTGAGACGAGAGATTTATGTATTTTTTGTCTGGAAAAAATCCTCAGATGACGCAAAAATCGTCATTTTGCGTCATCGGAGTATTTTTGGCCGCCCATAGAGGCTGGGATCTCACTCACAGAAGGCACACAGTGTCAGACATCTTTTTTTGGAAGCTAAGATAGCAGGCTCTTGTTCTGTGGAGAAAGCGGAGTAGTAGGACCATCCTATTTTTCCCTGACATGTCCGGCCGTCGAGATCGTACAAAATGTCCGGGATTCAGCTTTTGCTTTCCGCAGTCGCCACTCATTGTTTACATGCACAGCTTTTGTTTCAATCTAACTGAATTCATTCCGATTGGTGAATGTGAATGTAGTGTTTACATGAACGCTAAACAAGTGATCGGTTGATGTGCGTTTTCACATTGCTAAGAAAGTTCCCGCTCCTCCGTGAGAGATACGAGACCGGTGCGTCTCACAGGTGTCGCTCATTGGTAATCACGCCACCGGCCTCGCGCCGTTCTCCCGCGGCCCTCACTCGTCCTGCTCGCCACAGTAAACATGACTCGCGCCGTTCTCCCGCGGCCCTCACTCGTCCTGCTCGCCACAGTAAACATGACTCACGCCGTTCTCCCGCGGCCCTCACTCGTCCTGCGCGCCACAGTAAACATGACTCGCGCCGTTCTCCTGCGGCCCTCACTCGTCCTGCTCGCCACAGTAAACATGACTCGTGCCGTTCTCCCGCGGCCCTCACTCGTCCTGCTCGCCACAGTAAACATGACTCGCGCCGTTCTCCCGCGGCCCTCACTCGTCCTGCTCGCCACAGTAAACATGACTCGCGCCGTTCTCCCGCGGCCCTCACTCGTCCTGCGCGCCACAGTAAACATGACTCGCGCCGTTCTCCTGCGGCCCTCACTCGTCCTGCTCGCCACAGTAAACATGACTCGTGCCGTTCTCCCACGGCCCTCACTCGTCCTGCTCGCCACAGT
Source organism: Tiaroga cobitis (assembly GCA_030578255.1). Classification (NCBI taxonomy): domain Eukaryota; kingdom Metazoa; phylum Chordata; class Actinopteri; order Cypriniformes; family Leuciscidae; genus Tiaroga; species Tiaroga cobitis. Next base: position 1,546,396 of record CM060601.1, read on the forward strand.
AAACATGACTCACGCCGTTCTCCCGCTGCCCTCACTCGTCCTGCTCGCCACAGTAAACATGACTCGTGCCGTTCTCCCGCGGCCCTCACTCGTCCTGCTCGCCACAGTAAACATGACTCGCGCCGTTCTCCCGCGGCTCTCACTCGTCCTGCTCGCCACAGTAAACATGACTCGCGCCGTTCTCCCGCTGCCCTCACTCGTCCTGCTCGCCACAGTAAACATGACTCGTGCCGTTCTCCCGCGGCCCTCACTCGTCCTGCTCGCCACAGTAAACATGACTCGCGCCGTTCTCCCGCGGCCCTCACTCGTCCTGCTCGCCATAGTAAACATGACTCGCGCCGTTCTCCCGCGGCCCTCACTCGTCCTGCTCGCCACAGTAAACATGACTCGCGCCGTTCTCCCGCGGCCCTCACTCGTCCTGCTCGCCACAGTAAACATGACTCGCGCCGTTCTCCCGCGGCCCTCACTCGTCCTGCTCGCCACAGTAAACATGACTCGCGCCGTTCTCCCGCGGCCCTCACTCGTCCTGCTCGCCACAGTAAACATGACTCGCGCCGTTCTCCCGCGGCCCTCACTCGTCCTGCTCGCCACAGTAAACATGACTCACACCGTTCTCCCGCGGCCCTCACTCGTCCCTCTCGCCACAGTAAACATGACTCGTGTCGTTCTCCCGCGGCCCTCACTCGTCCTGCTCGCCACAGTAAACATGACTCGCGCCGTTCTCCCGCGGCCCTCACTCGTCCTGCTCGCCACAGTAAACATGACTCGCGCCGTTCTCCCGCGGCCCTCACTCGTCCTGCTCGCCACAGTAAACATGACTCGCGCCGTTCTCCCGCGGCCCTCACTCGTCCTGCTCGCCACAGTAAACATGACTCGCGCCGTTCTCCCGCGGCCCTCACTCGTCCTGCTCGCCACAGTAAACATGACTCGCGCCGTTCTCCCGCGGCCCTCACTCGTCCTGCTCGCCACAGTAAACATGACTCGCGCCGTTCTCCCGCGGCCCTCACTCGTCCTGCTCGCCACAGTAAACATGACTCGCGCCGTTCTCCCGCTGCCCTCACTTGTCCTGCTCGCCACAGTAAACATGACTCGTGCCGTTCTCCCGCGGCCCTCACTCGTCCTGCTCGCCACAGTAAACATGACTCGCGCCGTTCTCCCGCGGCCCTCACTCGTCCTGCTCGCCACAGTAAACATGACTCGCGCCGTTCTCCCGCGGCCCTCACTCGTCCTGCTCGCCACAGTAAACATGACTCGCGCCGTTCTCCCGCGGCCCTCACTCGTCCTGCTCGCCACAGTAAACATGACTCGTGCCGTTCTCCCGCGGCCCTCACTCGTCCTGCTCGCCACAGTAAACATGACTCGCGCCGTTCTCCCGCGGCCCTCACTCGTCCTGCTCGCCACAGTAAACATGACTCGCGTCGTTCTCCCGCGGCCCTCACTCGTCCTGCTCGCCACAGTAAACATGACTCGCGCCGTTCTCCCGCGGCCCTCACTCGTCCTGCTCGCCACAGTAAACATGACTCGCGCCGTTCTCCCGCGGCCCTCACTCGTCCTGCTCGCCACAGTAAACATGACTCGTGCCGTTCTCCCCGCTGCCCTCACTCGTCCTGCTCGCCACAGTAAACATGACTCGCGCCATTCTCCCGCGGCCCTCACTCGTCCTGCTCGCCACAGTAAACATGACTCGTGCCGTTCTCCCGCTGCCCTCACTCGTCCTGCTCGCCACAGTAAACATGACTCGCGCCGTTCTCCCGCGGCCCTCACTCGTCCTGCTCGCCACAGTAAACATGACTCGTGCCGTTCTCCCGCGGCCCTCACTCGTCCTGCTCGCCACAGTAAACATGACTCGCGCCGTTCTCCCGCGGCCCTCACTCGTCCTGCTCGCTACAGTAAACATGACTCGCGCCGTTCTCTCGCGGCCCTCACTCGTCCTGCTCGCCACAGTAAACATGACTCGCGCCGTTCTCCCGCGGCCCTCACTCGTCCTGCTCGCCACAGTAAACATGACTAGCGCCGTTCTCCCGCGGCCCTCACTCGTCCTGCTCGCCACAGTAAACATGACTCGCGCCGTTCTCTCGCGGCCCTCACTCGTCCTGCTCGCCACAGTAAACATGACTCGCGCCGTTCTCCCGCGGCCCTCACTCGTCCTGCTCGCCACAGTAAACATGATGAATGGCGACTGTAGAACGCAAAAGCCCAATCCGGGACATTTTAGGCGATCTCGAAATCCCGGGCAGACTCATCACGGAGACTCACTAGTAGCCTAGACTTGTTTAACTACTGCGTTCTGTTACCGGTAGGCGTGGCCTCCTAGGGCAGCGAAGCAAGTGCATTCTGGGAGTTGTTGTCTTTCATCCACATAAGCCAAAAATACATTTTCTGGCTTTTCTCCGTCTAGAAAGCTCCAAATTAAAAAATAATTTCACATTTCTTCTACATAAATGACCCATTTTAAATACACATTCATCTTTCCAGAGGTGAAGTATCCCTTTAGGAACACCTCAACGCCCCGCTTTAAAAATGTTTTGCTACTAGCGCCCCCGATGTTCTCCAAAGCCGCCGTGACGCCAAACCCCCTCATGGAAAAAGAAAGCCGTCGTGTTTACAACTGTGACTGTTCTTCTCAGAATCAACTTCACTCTGGATTTTCAAAAGTATGTGAAGTCGGCCATTGTTGCAGTTCACTTGCACAATGCTCTTGAATGAATAATCTGTTAGCCGGTCTGTTTTTGGACATCAACTTTACATTTACACAACCGAAGTGTGATCGGCTGCTTTACATGTTGGTCAGACGACGTCCTGGACGGCCCTCAGCCAATGCAAGTCCAGACATCCTTCCATCAGTTTGAAGGTCTGGCTACTCAAAATCCAATTGCATCATGGGATTAGAGATCCCTCTATCCATTAGTGAGCAACTCAGAAAGGGTGATTATTTTTCCAGCTGTAGCACCATACTTTGTGTTGTTTTTTTTGAAGATGAAGCACTTTACTTTAAGAGAAACACTGAAACCGCTGAACCAGCTCCCAGGTTGAGCTCATTCATAAGTGCCTAATGACAGAGACTTCAGGCGAGATTCTGGGCAAATGTGTGCAGATGCTATAAAGCAGTGAGTGAAGCGCTCTCAAAGATTGCATGGCTTACGGAAGATGTCTTTCCTCCGGTTTGCGCGCTCATGGTTTCCGACAGTGGATTATTTATGGCCTTTACTGCCGTTGTGGTGAAAATAGGTTGGCTGCATTAAAGGGCCTAGTGTGTGTGTGTGTGTGTGTGTGTGTGTGTGAAGGGTCTAATCAGCCCAGGCAGGTGTCATTTTGAGCTCTCACTCTCTCCCGGAAGGCATCCTGTATTATCACATGAATCACGCTCTTAATGTGATGTGAGGATCCAGAATGTTCAAAAAGACACATCACACATGTTTGCATTTTTCTCTTTTTTTACCCTCCCTTTGTCTCTCGGAGCATAACATGTAATATCACACTTTGGAGATACTGTTAGGCTTGCGTTACCTTGGAAATGTACAATTAGCCAATTCTTGTCTGCATGAAATGATTCCGCCTTTATAATTATTTCATTACTCGTGTAGTTTGCTGTGGTGTCGAACGTTTACGGCTGCAGCGATGCTGGGAGGATTTCATATCTCTGTCCTGATAGTTGTAGTGGCTTCTTTTAAATATTATGAATATGTTTTACGTATAAGCTGTTATCTGCTACCCACGCTAATTGTTTTGTCGTTTGGTCCAGATAAGTAGTTTAAGCTCATTTGCTCTGCCCGTGAACACGGCTAATGGCGATGTTTTGGTTGCTGTGCACTTGACTTAATTATACAATTTAGCAAATGTCTATGCTTTGTTTGCTGTATAAATTAAAAAAAATATATGATTAGTGTTTTTCTTTGTAATTTATGTATTTATTTATTGATAGATTCTTTTTTTTTGTAACAGCATTGTAACTTTTGAGACACTTAGGCATATGTGCCGGTTAATTGTCTCCACTTGGTGAGCTCAGATCCGTTCTGTCCTTAAGCGTCAGCAGAACTCCAGTATACCATATGTTTCACAGGACGTATTGATGCTTGCGATGTTATACTGTATTATCTATCCACTAAACGTTTTGTGATGTCAGCCCTAAAAGTTACAGCACAACAAGGAAGAGAGCAAGAACAATGCTAGTTGGTGTTATTGATGGCAGTTTTCACTTCAGAGCTTTTGGCAGGGGTTGCGGTTCATTTAGTCGGTGTAAACGCTGTAAACGTCTGAAACAGCGGTCTGTTGTATTAAGAATTTAGCTTTATTATTCACAGCATGTTCACTATGATTTAATACAACATTCGTACAACTGGTCTGATTTTTTTTCTTTTCATTTAAAGAATGAAAACCATGAGTAGTTTGATATATTTCATTATTTCTCAGAGGAATTTGTTTAGTTTTTTTACAAAATCCCTTATATATATATATATATGTATTTTTTCTCCTATGTTTTTAAACATTGTTTTTATATATTGTTTCCATGTTCGAAATAAATTTCAAATTCAAATAAAAAAAAAAATTCTAATATCAGTTTTCTTTTTTGAGAGAGAGAGAGAGAGAGAGAGAGAGAGAGAGAGAGAGAGAGAGAGAGAGAGAGAGAGAGAGTGACACTAAAATTAACACATTAAACGTTCTTTCGTTCGTTCATTCATTCGACTGTTGTTTAAAAGTTTGGGGTCAGTAAGATTATTATTTTAATGTCTTTTTTTTTTAAAGAAAGTAATATTTCTAATCAGCAAGGACATGTTAAATTAAGGACACGTTTTAAAGAAACAAAAACTGTTATTTGAAACTTTCTATTCATTGGAATCCTGAGAAAATGAATAATTTATTTTATTAAATTAAATTAAATGTTTTCCACAAATATTAAGCAACAGATGACTGTAAAAAAGTCAAACGACTGACAATAAAGTTTTCTTTCTTGATAATAATCATAAGTGTTTCTTGAGCATCAGATCCTCATATTAGAGTGATTTCTGAAGGATCATGTGACACTGAAGACTGGAGTAATGATGCTGAACATTCAGCTTTGATCACAGGAATAAATTACATTTTAAAATGATTTTAAATGATAATAATTCTTAAATTGCTGTATTTTTGATCGAATAAATGCAGCCTTGGTGAGGGGAAGAGACTTTTCACCGACCCCAAACTTTTTCAGTAGTGTAGATTTTTAATTTGTTGTGAACATTGTGATTTGACCTCAAAATCATTTTTATATTGTGTGTACATGGCCACCAATTTAGATCTAAAAATATAAATGCTCTTTATAGCGTGACTTCAGTGGAGAGCAATACTCCTGTGAAATGCAGCATTCTGCGGTGCCGTTGAGATTTCTTCATAGCCCGAGTGGACTCCATCAGTGTCCCCGCTGAGCTCTGAAACACACCCGATCCGTGACAGCGGGAGAATGACATATCGTCTCGTTCCTCCTCTATTTTTACGATCCTGTTACAGTTTGTTTGACTTTTTTGTTATCATGACTGTCGGCGAGGCGTCCCACTGCGGCTCCGTCTGTTTGCAGGTTTTTACACATTTTTACACATTGTGCTTGTTTTTAAAATGATGTTAGAACTGGGCACTTAGTTGTCAGGACATGTTTGTCTTTTTTATTATTATTATTATTATTATTATTATTTTCATTTATTTGATTGGGACAGTGCATGTTAATGAACAAACTTGGAATACATGCATGCCGGATTAGCTACAAGCTAATTTCCATCCGTGATCACACAGATCACAAAACATTACTGAATAAAATTTACGTCTACATCATTTATCATTAAATGATCAAAAGTCCTATATAGAATATTCACATAAAACTTAAAAAATCATTCAATTTCACAAACACTCATCCATGTACACATTACAAAATAAAAAAAAAATTGAATAAGATACAACAACAATGTGTGCAACTTTGGTTTTCCCATAGCCATTTTTTCACCTGGATGTAAACGAGCTTCAGTATATGTGGGCATTCTCTCAGAGTCATAGAAGGCTTTTCCACAGGACCGTCGGACCGGAGGGGTATTATTAAGTGTCCTCTGGTGGAGGCTCGCGTGGTCCTCTGCGAATATTCTGTAGATTTAATAAAGTCCTTCAGCGGTGGAGGAGCGAGGGAGTGTAGGACCTTGGGTATCAGACAGGCCATTTTCAAATTGATCATATTTTGAATATCCAGTATGTTTTTCTAGAACATGACAATAGTGCTGGGAGAGCGTTTTTTTTATCGAGTGTTTTTAATGCCTTTTTATAAAGAGTTTCTATGGTTTTAAGTGTTGTGGGGCAAGCAAGAGACCAGGTAGTCAAGCAATAGTCAAAATAATCATTGAATACAAATGTTTTAGCTGCACCCATGGTTCAATTATTTTGAATTTTCCGGAAATTTTGAAGATTATATTTGACTACCTGTGCTACTTCTTTTGGATCAAGTGTTGGATCAAGGTATTTAAGTTCTGAGACCAGGTCAAGTTCCACTCCATTCAGAAAGACATTTGATCTGGTTATTTTGACATGGCGTTTTGAGAAGTTCATGCACACAGTTTTTGTGGTGTTCATCATGAGGCATGGGTCTGTTAACCGCTTTGTGTTTATGGTTTTTACGGAGGAGCAGAGTTGTTGTCGCATTTGAATCGGCTCATCTTGATGGTGTGTTATTGCTTTGACTATCAAGGAACTGCAGCAAGGTCAGCGTCCCACATAAAGCAAGATCACAGCATGACTACAGTCCGCCGCGAGTGGAGCGAGTGGGTTAGCGACCTGTTTAACTACCCAATACTGAGATCCATAAAACAGCAGTCCCATCCCAATGAAATTTCCCTCTGGTCCGAGGTGACTTTCCCTGTTGTCACTAAAAGAAGGGACGTTCAGCTACAAGGTTTATGGTGCTTCTCTTCACAAATCATCATTTCATTGAATCGGCACGAGAGAATGATTTAAAAATGGTGTAATGCAAGAATATTAACCATATTTTTAAGTAGTTTTAATTAAATTCCAAGCAAATGAAATGATATGGGTTCAAAGTTATTTGTGTGGGTGATTTGAGAAAATGCTATTTAAATCAGTTTAGCTGCTTTTCCTTTTAGTGAAACACATTGTGGGTCGTCGTGTCTCTCGCAGCATTATATAGAAACCGAGTCATTTTCCTGGTGAAACGGCACCTGTTATGAAAAATACTATATCAATAATCAAACCTGTTATGATTTTGTTGCTTGTATTTCTGGTTTGCGGGTCTAATGAGAGAAAATCCCACATATGATGTTCTGACCCCCTTTTTTGGTTGTTTAGAAGTTATGACTGTTCCAGTTTAATTTCTACAAAACCTTTTTTTTTTTTTTAAATAAGTGAATTTCTATCTGGTTACAATAGTGTCAATGAAGAGCTTGAGCTGAGATGAATATATGTGACGAGTGAAGACAAATACTATTTATTTATATAGTATTATAATAGTCTAATAATTATCTCTATCTATCTGTCTGTCTGTCTGTCTGTCTGTCTGTCTGTCTGTCTGTCTAAGCACTCAGTTTCTCATTTTAGGATGGAGTGATTTTAGCGCAGTTATAGAAGTTGTCGTTCTGATGTTCTTGCTAATGTTTCAGCTGCTCTGCTTCATTTAATGTATTTTTTTTCTTGTCGACTCAAATAAAATCTAGCTGATGCAATCTAATTACTAATTATTGTACAAACAACTTAAGTGTCTTTCTGTCCACCTCACCTTTATCTCCGGGTATTAAAGAGGACAGAAATGTCTTTACGTTTCTCTCAGACGGGAATAGAGCAGTCGTCTGTTGTTTTGCTGGTTGACTCACTGCAGTGAATGACTAAATGAGTAAATGTATTGAGGAAACAGAGATGATGAAAAGCCAGAAACAAAGTGTGACAGTGAAGTGCACTGTGTGTGTAAAGCAGAGAGAGAGAGAGAGAGAGAGAGAGAGAGAGAGAGAGAGAGAGAGAGAGAGAGAGAGAGAGAGAGAGAGAGAGAGAGAGAGAGAGAGAGAGAGAGAGAGAGAGAGACACTGTTCTCTTTTTTCTGGTCTTGGCTTCTCATCCCTATTTTAAAAAATATATATTTCATTTATTTATTTCTAGCATATACCTGTGCTTACATTTCTAGAGATGAAGTGTATGTCTCTGAGGCCTTCAATGTTTTGCTCCCTCGGAATACCTCAGAAAACAGTCAAATAAGTCCAGAAGTCCAGTAGAAGTGAAAGTCCCAACTCCCCCTGTTTCTGAAGGTCAGACATTCAACAGAAACAGGCAGACGGGTTCTGAACGTGCCACACACACACACACACACACACACACAGCTCTCATACCGTTCCGGTCCAGCAGAGGGGGGAAGCTGATCTGGGTCAGGATATATCGCCAGACTCACAGAGAGTTTGGGGTCTGAAACTGTTTGGGTTTTCCTAATGTAATACAACATCTTCTAGTTCATATCTATCTATCCCTCTATCCATCATCTATATATATATATATATATATATATATATATACATATCTGTCTGTCCTAATAATTCTCTATCTATCTAATCTATCTATGTCTGTCTGTCTGTCTGTCTAACAATCATCTATCTATCTATCCATCTGTCTGTCTGTCGGTCTGTCTATCTATCTATCTGTCTGTCTGCCTGTGTCAAGAATGTTTTATTTCCAGGTGTACATTTATTTCTAAGTTTAAAAATATAAATGTATGTGGTCTTTTTAGACTCTACTGTACACTTAATATAATTCAGTTCTCTTTATGCCTGGTTCAGATTTTAGCCCGATTTTGGCACGATCCGTTTGACGCAGGGTGTCGTGGGGATTCGTAAACGATAACGGGCGTCGGGACGCAAGATTCGATCGTATCATCTCGTATAGTGTGTCATAGTGGGCGACAACCTACGTCGCGTCTGTGATGCTTCACGACATCACGACAAAAAGACTAGCATTTTTTTAACGGTCGTCCACGACGGGTTCTGTCACATGTATGAGGTTGACCAATAGGAGCACAGAAGCTTTTCCGTACACTACTTTCAAAAATGGCGAAACGAAAGAGAGACGATTGTGCTACTAGGTGGAGTTATGACATGGAGGAAAGGTTCGTGGAGCTGTGGCAACAGTAACAGAAAACAATATTTTACCTCAAGTTCTCTTGGATTGACAGCCCATACTGTCCTCTTCGAGCAATCCAGGAACGTGTCCATTGTCGGGTTTTCTTTCTTTTTTTACGTTTTTCTGAACACAGGACAGCCAACACTCACCGCTTCATCCATTGTTTGTTTACGTTCATTTCCGGAAGTCAATCGCTACTAGTTTCGCCTTCTCGATGACATCACGCGCGTCATTAAAGACGGCACGCGATGACTGGTCAGGAAGCAACGTGTAGTCTGACATGTTTCTTGTCCACGACACGACAGGATTTTAGGAGTCAAAATCGCGTAATCTGACACAGTGACTATCGTAACAGACAAAAAAAATCGTGTAATCTGAACCAGGCATTAGTCTTCATAGACAGTGTTTTCTCTCCCACAGTTTAATTGCAGTATTTGCTATAATCTGCAGAATTAATCATCTTCATCTGAATTAGTCCACCTGTATAATGATGCTTGGCCAAGTCATACGACTTCATGTCTCACATAAAAAAAAAAAAAAAAAAGTTTTGTTAAAACTTAATTTGATCTTGCAGTCATCAAAAAACTTTTAATATACAGAAAAAAATCAATCACAGATGTAGTCAAATTGTTCCATCCATCAAATAGCATTTCAGTTCTGTTTGTAGATATGCGAGTTACTTTAAAAATATATTTTCACTCAAGATCACATATGCAAAAAAGACAAAGGGTGTGTCCCAACTCGCATACTTATTCACTATTCTTTGCCATTTTGTAGTGTAAATAGTGCAAGTGTGTTCACACTTAAAGTTCTAAAAAGAAAAAGTGCACTTTAAATACCCGGATGATGCACTTAATTACCTGAATAAACATAATAAAGTGTGAAATGTTGGACACTTCATGCACTCAACTGTCACAGCTTGATTTACATAAAAGAGGGAGGAGCTATTAGACTCCAATGCTGAATGACAAAATAACCTTATACTACTGATCCATCTTTCATGAGCAAGTGTTCTGCGAATCCCGCATTTAACTCTGAGATTTGAGAAGCAGTCGTCAAAAAAATGACGTTTGAGGGCTGGTCAAGCTGTCCGCGGGCAGACAACGTACAACATAGGTGGGAACTATGTAAATGTCTTATCTAGTGACATGGAACCGTAACGCAGGGAGTCGAATTACAAACGGCTTGTTTAGACGGCTTTGAGGTGATTCTTTCTTTTGAGAGACAATAAATGTATTTATCGTGCACTTTCGACATTGCAGAACTTTTACAGTCACAAACCGTTGTATTACACACTATTCGAAAAACCATAATAGGGGCACTTTAAATGTACAACAGATAAACAATGTTACCAGTAAAATAGCACAGGTGTTTGTTTTTTTAATGAAAAGACAATGATACCCGAGGCCCTGTTTACACCTGGAATTAAGATGCATTTTGGTTGATGTTGTTAGTTTCCATGTTGTGAAAGTTTCTTTAGTGGCTTCATTGTATCTGAGAGCTGTATGTGGTGCAGCGCCCCCTGCTGCCCTGGAGAACGTCCATTGGCAAAAGCACTATATTTCTTTAAAGTTGTAATCCTAATTTCTTCCAAATTCATCGGTAATCTGTTTCAGGTATAGCTGAGATTAAACAATATTGGGGAAATGCGTTTGAAATGGTAAAATCCATCCACCATTTTCCACTTACGTATTCAGCTTTTATGACATCATATTATTTGAGAGACCACGTGGGATATTAGTACTTAATTTGTCCTACAGAGACATTAAAAATGAACTAGTGAAGGCACAAAAGTGATTAAAAGTTTAAAAAAGTAACCTTTAGTTAAAAATCTATGACCTGCTACGTGTTACACTTTTTGTCTGAGTAATTTGAACCCCGAACTACGCCCCGAGTTGCTAGTCTTAAATTGTTTTTGTTTATAAGCTTAGAAAACAATGGGAGCCAGACTGACGGTGAAGTTGGTAAGTCTGCAGCAGAAAGTAGGCGTGCGGGCGAGGGTTTGAATATCAGCAGCTCTTTGTTTTACGAGCGTTTACGAGGCAGATACTGCGGCGACTTTAGCAGCCCTTGATGAGCCATTTAGCATGCTAATCACCTGACATCCTGCTCGTTAAAGAGGGAGAGGGAACGAGAAGAGGTAGAAAGAGTGGGTGAAAGCCAAGAAGAGTCTCTCTCGCTCCCTGTACGTCTGCTTTCCTTTGTGGAGGTTTGATAAAATGAATGCATTATTGCCTTTTTCTCAGCCGCCCATAAATTAAAAGAAAACAACAACATGTATATGGCGTGAAGATTAGTTTTGTCGAAGTGTTTCTAATTATTTTCCACCCAGCAAGCTGCGCCGGTATTGATGAATAACTTTGCGACGGCCTTCAACAAGCCGCGGTTGTTTTGGGAAAGGGGGGGGTATGCGGTTTATGTGGAGACTATGTTCCCTCTAGAGCGGTATTAGTTGCTTGGTTTGGGTGCGAGGCAGAAAAAAAGTTTAATTAGCAAAGCAATAAAGTCAGAAAAAGACCTCGTGAAGAAATTACATCTCCATTCCAATAGATCGCCCATAGCTGCACTGCTGCTGGTGTCATTGTCCTCCTCAAATCCAATCCTGACACATTTTTAATTGCTGTAAACTCATGTATATTTATATCAAGTTTTTTTTGTTGTTGTTTGTTACGGAAGCCAGGTTGTAGCTCACTTCATTGTCGGAACAGTGTGTGCGAGTTCATTTCGTCAAACACACACACTTCATTCCCTCAAGTGCGTCAGCCTCATCTGTTCTAAATTCATATCAATAAATAATATCGCAACATTTGCCCTCTCAAAATCACCCCGCCAAGCTGATAACACAGATCCACGATCCTTGCAGGATTCTGCGCAATGTTCTGGATTCCCCCGATCACTCAGCTGTTTACCTTTTAAAATGTATTAAAATAGAAAAGATTTGAAATTATAATAATATTTCAAAATATTACAGTTTTTTACAGCATTTTATTATGCTATGAATGTAGCCTTGGTGAAAAGTAATGCATCACAATATTGCGTATTGTGTTATTTAGTTACTTTTTACAGAAAGTAATGTTACATTAGTCACTTTTTTTCCCTTGGGCTGGGCTTGCGAGATATTTTTCATGGAAAAAAAGTTTTTGCTCTTTTTCTGAATTAATGAGTTAATTATCTCAAAATTACGAGATATTTTTTCATGGAAAAAAAGTTTTTGCTCTTTTTCTGAATTAATGAGTTAATTATCTGAGAATTACGAGATATTTTTCATGGGAAAAAAGTTTTTGCTCTGTTTTTCTGAATTAACGAGTTACTCATAATTTTGAGATAATTAAGTCATTAATTCAGAAAAACAGAGCAAGTGAATGCAAGTGAATGCAATACGCTTCCGTACAATTGAACTTATTCCGATCTATGGTTTTCCTATTCTATATACAGTATGATTCCTCTTTTTGTATTGCATCTTGAGTCCAAGTAACAGAGAAACGCATATAGCATCTGTTTTAAATTCACATCAATAAATAACATAGCAACATGTCCCTTCTCAAAGTCCCCCGACCAACACTCTAAAAATGCTGGGTTGTTTTAACCCAATTTTGGGTCAAATACTGTATGGACAAACCCAGCCATTGGGTTACATTTTTAAATTACATTTTTAACCCAATGTTTGAGTTTGTCCATATTTGACCCAAAATTGGGTTAAAACAACCCAGCATTTTTTAGAGTGAAGCTGATAACACAGATCCACGATCCTCGGAGTATTCCGCAGAATGTTCTGGAATCCTGCATCATGTGGCGGCTCTCAGCTGTTCATTTCGATGTAACCTTTAACGTGAGCCTTTCAATATCCCTCCCAGATGGCCGGCAGAACGGCTTCAGTTTCAAACGTGCTGACGGTGTTCATTTTTGCCCTTGCAGACGCCCTTCAGTCACGGCGACCTGCGCTCTCGCGGCTCCATTTGGCTTATTTACCTTTTATTACTGCTCACCCTCTCCTTGACATTTCATCAAACGGCCACCGTCACTGATCTCGGGCTTTGTGTCAGAACCGGCCGCACACACACCCGTACACATGCTACCTGACAGGCAAACAATCACACGGCTTGTTTACACCGGCTCAGGCTTGAACCCTTAATATAAAGAAAGTCACACGTGCTTGTCTACACACATGGCCAGCCTGACCCCCTCTCCATTTCCACTGGTAATAACTTAAAGGCTCATCCGTGTTTCTGGTGTTTCTATTGATGGAATGGGTTGAAGTGCCTCTCGAGATGGTATTAAAGGCTTAGTTTAATGCCTCACTCGCCCTCATTTTTACCTAATTTCTGTTGTGGAGTAGAAAATGTCATTTGCACTTTTGCATACTCAGACTTGAACATTAAAACACAGGGAAACCAATGATAAAATATCTTATATCATATCCTGGCACACCATATTTTAATCTACAGTGTGTACATAACCATGAATTAAGTTTGAGCACCACAGCGGAGACAGCGTACATTTATTTATTACAATATTTGTGTATTGTTGAAAATGTTGAGTCAAAATTTTCTCAATATTGTTTCATGTGATATTTATTATTTTTATTTATTTAGACATTTTACTCTGACTGAGATCACATTTTTTATTAATACTTAAATTCAGTAAGGATGCATTCAACTGATCACAAGTTAGATCAATCAGTTTGAATTAAATGTTACTTTCAAGTTTCTATTAATTAAAGGTGCTGTATGTAAGTTTTTGACCGTACTAAAGCGTAATACCACAATATGTTTGCAGATATTTAGGAAACATGCTGATTTCACATACTCATTTCTCTGAAAAACACTTCTACAGCCAGTTATTTTACTTTGAAATGTGCGTTCCATGTTGGAATGTCTGTTTTTGTTTTGGTCTGTGCGATACCGGACGTTGCCAATTTACCCAATAGTATTTCGCCACCACAGGTTGGCGGAAAACACAGCATATTGCAGCCATGGAAGCTAGCGAACACACTCGGGTCGGTTATCGCAGATTCTGCTACGGGAGCATATTAAAACGCGATATCAATTCATCATAAATCGATAAATCAACTCATTAACTAACAGGGTAACACTTTACTTGAAGGGGTGTGCATAAGACTAACATGACACCTTCATAATCATGACATGACGCATGTTATGAATATGAAGGAAGTTTTATGCATGTTTGTGACAACTGTCATTAAGTGTCATTCGCTCAATTATGACATTTTTAATGCAAATATGACATTGTTTGAGATGTCTTTGTTACGACAACTTGACATAAACCAATACATCATAACCTGTCAGTGTCTTTGTCACGACAACTTGACATTACTAAGACAACACAACCTGTCATTAACATGACATAGCAGATTAATTATCAAACTTAAGAAACCACTTAGCTTTATTGGTTAACATTACATTAAACTGTCAGCTGGTTGGTTTTGACATTGGCTGTCATGAGGCCATTATAACAGTAAAATGACAAATTCAATTTGTACCACTGTAGTTGAGGTCACGAAAAATATTCATGACACAGTTATAATGCCTCCTGACAGCCAGTGTCAAAACCAACCACATGACAGTTTAACTTAATTTAATGTCAAGTTGTCATGACAAAGACACTGACAGGTTATGATGTTATTGGTTTATGTCAATATGTCATAACAAAGACATCTTAAACAATGTCATATTTGCATTCAAAATGTCATTATTGAGCGAAAGACACTTAATGACAGTTGTCATAAACATGCATAAACCCTACTTCATATTCATGACATATGTCATGTCATGGTTATGAAGGTGTCATGTCAGTCTTATGCACACCCCTTCAAGTAAAGTGTTACCACTAACAGTGTGTAAGTCTCCTCACCTTAGGGCTGGGGTAAACGATTATTAAAGGGTTAGTTCACCCAAAAATGAAAATTAAGTCATTAATTACTCACCCCCATGCTGTACCAACCCCGTAAGACCTTCGTTCGTCTTCGGAACACAAATGAAGATATTTATGATTAAATCTGAGAGGTTTATGACTGCTACATAGGCTCCCTAAGGGAATGACACCGGACGGCCCAGAGAGTCATTAAAGAAAATGTTTAAATATTCCATGTCACAACAGTGGCTCAACTATAAGTTTATCAAACGACGAGAATACTTTTTGTGCGAAAAAACAAACAAAAATAACGACTTTATTCGACTATTCCTTTTCTTCCTTGTAGGCCTGAAACGAGACTTCAAGAGATTTCCACGACGCATGCGCGAGAATTGCGATCTCCTTCAACTGTTTTTTCGCACAAAAAGTATTCTCGTCGCTTGATAAACTTATAGTTGAGCCACTGTTGCGACATGGAATATTTAAACATTTTCTTTAATGACTCTCTGGGCCGTCAGGATTCATTCCCTTAGGGAGCCTATGTAGCAGTCATAAACCTCTCAGATTTAATCATAAATATCTTCATTTGTGTTCCGAAGACGAACGAAGGTCTTACGGGGTTGGTACAGCATGGGGGTGAGTAATTAATGACTTAATTTTCATTTTTGGGTGAACTAACCCTTTAATTAGTCGATTAGTCTGTCGATTATTTTATCGATTAGTCGACTAATTGAACGATTATTTTTTGTAACATGGAAATTGCAGGAGTGCACATTCAATGCACAACAATTTTGATCTGGTTCATACGGAGTATCTACACTGTAAAATGTTTGGTAGGCTACTCAAATGAGCCCTATAACACTTGAATGTGGTGCTCATTGTAATGTTTTCAGTGCTCATAAAACATATCCGGACTCATTTTTTGGTGATAATGATTTAGTGCGAGCTGGTTTTTTTTAGGACTTTTTCTTTTGTTGGGACTTTTGCATGGCTTTGTTGTGAATTCTGTGAAGAGGTTGCCGTTTCGTCCTCGATTCTGCAATGTTTCGGTCTCCCACGTGTGTGTGTCTCCCAAGCGTCGACAAAAAAATATGACGTCGACGTCATCGACGCGCCGCTACAGGCCTACCTCACCTTCCATTGTCACTTGCGCTCGTTCCTGTTGCGTGTTCTCAATCTGGCAACCCGGGTGAGCTTCGACTCTGAGGAGGACGGGGCGGGGGAAACAACTCTCTACAATATTTTGAATTTAGACTGCAGTTCCCATTTCAACCACTAGCTGTCAATCTCACATACTGCACCTGTATAGAACCCTGCAAAAATATACATATAATAATAATTAATTCACAAAGATATAGGGAGCACAAATACAAAGTTCTGTCATGAAACTCTAGATGGCGCACGCCGATAGGTCCTTACCTCAACCTGCTTAATCACACCGTTCTCTACAGGGCACAGCTGATTGGTTCCTCTTATATCAGTAGCCAGTGAGACATGTTTTCAACATTCAAAATAACAAGAAATGTTTTTCGAGCAGTAAAGCAGCATATTAGACTGATTTCTGAAAGATCATGTGAAACTCATTTTTGAGTTTCAACAGCATCTGTCCTCATTTGCATTCACTGTATAGAAAAGATGTGAACATTTGCAAAATATCTCCTTACGGGTTCCACAGAAGAAAGAAAACTTAATGAGAGTAGAGTATATCATTTTCCTTCAACTGTAATGTTTACATGTACCATTACACAAGACACAACAGTATATGCTTTTTCTTTGCCCATTTTCATTGCATCTCGAGTCCAAGCAATAGAAACAGATAAGCTAGCATATTGTTTAGCAATTAAAAAAAGGCATTTTCAACACCCAACATCTGTCGCACAATGTCATAAATGTGTTCATTTTTAATAGGTTGACTTAACGTATGGCGAGAAAATATTTCGGTTCATCAAGGCTGTGTTTGTCGTGATGGAAAAGGAGCTTCCTTTGTGTCCCTGAGATCAGCCGTGTGTTGGGCCGGATTGTGGAAATGTGGCCTGTGCCCGTTAATTGCCTAAGAGACGCCCAGTCACACACGCTTTGTGCATGAAAACACCTGTCACCGTCATTGTCTCCGATCCCTGAACCTGTTCCAGGCTGCTTGGGAGAGGGTGAGTGTGTGAGAGAGAGAGGTTCGAGGGCTGGAAGCATAGCAGGCTACGGAAACAGGGTTTGCCAACAGACAATTACAGAGGAAAGAGAGTGTGGTGGAGAGTTGTAACTACTCTCACACTGGGAAAATATGACGCTGAGCCAAACATCCAACCAGGCTTCCCAGCAGCCCCTTTCCCACTCACTCATCTTAATGCCCAATCAAACGCTGTGAAGATTTACAACGACACTTTAGTTATTGATGCGTGTTCGCCTACATTAGATGCTTTGCGTTTACACAGTTGGCCACTCAATGTCAA
Organism: Tiaroga cobitis; assembly: GCA_030578255.1. Taxonomy (NCBI): domain Eukaryota; kingdom Metazoa; phylum Chordata; class Actinopteri; order Cypriniformes; family Leuciscidae; genus Tiaroga; species Tiaroga cobitis. The sequence continues at coordinate 1,563,837 of CM060601.1, forward strand.
TAAACGAACATGAATATGAGGTTCGAACCTTTGACATGGATACATTATCTTTGCGATTTGTCCTGCGGTGGGGGTGAACCCAGGGTTTCATTAATATTGCGATGAAATCTGTGAAGTGTGAGATATTTCAATTTAGATGCAGAATTGAAGAGATTGAACAATATTAAACAGCATTTTGCTGCCATGAAAATCATTTTATGGATATTTGCGATTTCTTTTTTTCCTTCTCCTAAGGTGTTCGTTCTTTAGTTGCCACTCTTTTTTTTCGTCATCCTCCTCATCATCATCATATTGTTGTTTGTAATGAATCTAATTTGATTTAGTCAAGGTTGTTTGCTGCCTCAGTTTACAACAGTTTAATTAAACGGTAAAAGAAAGTCGTAATGCGTGTGTAATTGAAAGCTAAATTAAATTAATGTATTTGCTCAGTCGAGTTGCCTTGTGGGTATGGCGGATGCTCTGCGTGATGACAACCTGCTGGCGGCCAACCTACAGACGCAAGCACACAAACAATATTAAAAACAATATTAATTTAATCAACTGCAACGCAGTATGAACATCCTCCAGGCGGAGCGCCGCAACATTTTAGTTATTAATTTGAGAGATTGTAATAACTCGACATGTTGTCTTCACCTGCAAATACATTATTCAAAATTAAATGATTAAAAATGGAATTCAATACTCCCTGTGATGCATTAAACAACATTGCTTTAAACTCTAGAGTCCCACTGCCTTTTTGCACTGGTTTTTACCCTAATGAGAGAGAATTTTGATAAAACATGAACATGACCAAAGGAGTCTTCTACTCTAGCAACAGAAGCCCAATTTCATGTGTTGTGTTCTGAAATGTGTAAAAATGCCATTCTTGATGCAGTGCAAGCCGCCGTCCTCCCGACTGAAGCCATCTCCCAGTGCTGGTCTGGTGGACGCTGTTCGACCAGCATGCTCTTTATAGTTATGCAGATCGACCCAGGAAGTCAATGACTAACATTTGATTCATATTTGAATAAATGTTAATTTATTCAAACATGCAATTCTTTTTTATTGTATTCATTACAACATACAATTACTTCATTTACAGTGATTCAATTTTTACATTTTTTATTAAAAAGGATTGATTTTTTTTTTTTTTTTTTGGTGAGTGAGTGAGTGGGGGCGGGGCATATCTGCATATTCATAAAACCGCTTATACACCCTTGCCTCATTTAGTAGAGTTACATTCAAGCTGTTTTAAGGAATGACAACGTTTTCAAGGATCAAACGTTTAAATGTCATTTTCTTGATCAAAGGTGAGTTTTAAGGGAGAAAATGATTACCTTATGTTTGATTACCTTGATTACCTTATATGACAAGGCAAGATCAGTTTAGGTTGTAAAATTTGTGGTGCGACTGTTCCAAATGCCAAATAATATTTAGGAATTAGTACTTTGTGATTAATGTAAATCTTGAAAATATGTTTTTTTAAAACTTTGTTGGAAATAATGATTAAAATATGTGCAGCGGAGCCAATATATATGTCTGTAAAAGTCCCTAAAGTATTTGTACCCAGGCCATACAATTAACACTCGCCATGTGCCAAATGTGAGTAAAATCTGTGTGGCGAATATATGAAAGCAAGTCCATCACCAGTTGGCCACTAACATTTTTATGAATTGTAACGATACAATATTGTGAGAACAAGAACATGAACGAACATGAACGACGCTCAGGTCAGTTGTCTCAGACAGCACACAAAAACTAAATTGAGCTCTCTTTCACGTCGTCTTGTGCTTGAAAATGACGGTTTTGGTGAGTATCTTCGTAAACATAGTCGGTTATGTTTTAAATGAACTTCAACAGTTGCGAAAGAAAATGCACGTGCACAGAATGTATCAGTATAATGGATCCGTGCATTCAGTCTTAAAGTGACAGCAGCCTAATATACACTTGTGTTTTTAATGTTCTAGACTGAATAAGGATTAATCTATGTTTAATTTATACAGTGAAAGATGCAGTGTTATTTTACATTTGATTAGCGTACTGTTGGACCAACCTAAAACCTATCTGAAAAGCTCTGTTCAGTTCATTTGCATCATTGTTCTGGTGTATTTATTTGTTATTGCTTGTAATTAGATTTTTTGTTCTTATTTTATTACTAACTGTTTGCGTTTCTTTAATAACATATTAAATGTATATTAGTTAAGCTAGTTTTAGCTGTGGTATTGAAATCGGAAAATAGTTTCATGGTCGGTAAACAATATTTATGGTGTGTTCAAGTCACCAGCCATTGGGAAGAAGTTCGCTTTAGGCCCTGTTTGTATTCAGATAAATCCAGAAGTGGGCGGGGCTTTAACTGGAAGTTCGTGAAATGAGAAGTCTCTTCCCTTCAGTTTTCGTTTAACAAGTATTGTACAAAGCAATATTTTTTTTTTATATAATTATAATATGTATTGAACTATCTTCTAATTAAAACAATAAGCCTACTAAATGTTTTTTTATTATTTTTTTTTTCCCCAGAGGAACTTTGTGTCCAGAGTTACAGTGTCAGGACAATTATCCACAACCTCAAATAAATTGCCTCTATATAAAATGGAAGTTGAAAGAAAATATTCAGTGGTTGAAAATTGCCAAAACATCGTTTATGCATAGTACAAATGCAATCTGAACAAGAAGACATAAATGCTTGCCATCTCTGGGAGAGAGTGAGACAGAGAAACGTAACTGATCGTGCAAGGTTTAAAACATTAAATGAACATATCAAGTAGGCATAATAGAAAATGTGTATTATGTAGTATTTTAGTTGATATCACTCTTGTCAAAGCTCTGATTTCTTTGAGACTCACAACAACAACTTGGCAATTTGATTTGTGATCGCGATGTGCTCATTTCATTCATAAAGTTTACTTATCACTGGGGCATAAGCAAATCATACGAAAATGTACAAATTAATACGAATTAGCCACCGTTTTGTCAAAATGTGAAATGGTTACAAATTGTCATGAGATTGTGTTAAGGAAAATACCATTACTTTTTGCTTGATGGTTACACCACGTGACATTTTGTTACGATCTGCTTTCACCCTACTAATGGTTAGGTTTAGGGGTGAGCCTTCATGCAAGAGGAAACCCAGGGAAACAAACTTCATGCACAGGCAAACAAATTTAATTTTTTTTAAATAAGAAAACCATTTTCATACAAAATCACCACCTTGTTAAATAGTTATGTTTTCTCATGAGATTGGGTAGATTATTGTCATGGTGGAACAACAGATTTAGTCTTGCTGTGTTAGTCCACCTTCATGTCCTTCCAAACCTACATGAATTTTTTCTTCTGTTGAACACAAAATAATATATTTTGAAAAAAGTTCCCGTAAAATGAAAGGCTTGTTTCCCTGTGCTTTCCCTGACCTGGTGTTCTAGCCTCATGGAATCTTTCATTTCAGCCACTCCACGAATTCCCTCGGCACTCTTCCTGTGGCTGCAGTCATTATTGTGTTCACCATTTAAGACCCCTCAAATCCCCTTACACTCTGAAGATAGATTCCTCTTTCTTTTCCTTCTTTACAATGACAGGGTTTCTGAAATGAAAGGGTTTCAAAAACCCTGTTTTTGTCCCAAGGTCTTAAAACATGCAATTAGCACAGCTCGTTCTGCAGTGAATTACGAGTTTAAGACACCTGAGAAGTCCCTGAACCATGGAGCCATTTCCACTGTGTTTGGATTGTATTTAAGAGTCCTGAACCAGGCTGTGGTTTCCTGGACTGAATCTTTGAGTTCGCTTTAGGGTTACTGGATAATTGGCACCACTGAAAGACTGCAGCAAGAGCTGGAGCACAATTCCTTTCTCAAAATCAAGTGATATGGTGTTTGCGCAGAGCAAGGCAACGTTCTCAAGCACCAAGGACACACAGCTCACTTACTTTCCAGCCTAAATGACTTGTTCAGTGTTTTAGTGGAGTGTTTTCCTCCTAGCGTTGCTGAGGCTGTTGTAAATTCATGTTTTCCTAGACCTCACTTTCACTGCGTTTTCCCATAACCCTTACACATTCTGTTGATTAAGGTAATTGCTGCTGAAAAATCAGACCCAAAACAAGTTGTGCTGGTGAAGTTCCTCGAGGGCAACGTTGAGCCCGACACAAGTTGTGTACCGAAAGGTCTGCTGTGTCTGCAGATACACGGATCATCAGCCTCTGGAAGGTCGAGGAAAGGTCGGCTTTACCTTTAAGCAGCTTGCTTGCTTTGAGGTTGCCTTTTCGTCCACATGCCCATCGAACATCACCTACGCAGGTCGCGCTACAATAGAGAATATTAAAAGTGGAAAAAGAGAATGAACAATTCAAGATGAACATCGTTTCTCAACACTTACCCACTCTTATTTAAACCCACTAACACTTAGATACAAATTGGCATCACACAGTCTAGAACAGATTCCCTACACGCTCATCTGTCCACTTCACATACTGTACATTTCAGAGGAATTTAATACATTTCTGTATTAAAATTTATATTTAGTGTAATTTTATATATACAGTATATATATATATATATATATATATATATATATATATATATATATATATATATATATATATACACATAATTTTCATTATCTGTAATAAAGAAACATGCTTCATTAAAATATTGACATTCTTAAAAAGGGATCTTTTAATGTTGCTTTACCTCACCTTCATGTGATTTTCAAACGCTCCATAAGAGCTTAAAGCTACACTGTGTGATTTTTACCCCCATCTAGCGGTGAAATGTATATGACCATCCAGTGAATATTAGTTTCTGTTCCTCTCAATTCTGATTTCGTTTTAACTCCTACGGTGGCCAATGTAGTCCAAGATTAACATGGCTTCCAGTTCGACCTCGTCCATGAGTGTTCCTTCAAGTGATGAGGTTATTTTAGAAAACTATTGTAATCTGCAGTAATTTATTTTGTCAGGTAACATATAGGTTATGACACCTATGTAAAATGAATAATAGTTTTATGTTTTCGTATTTTTTTTTTACCATTTCATTGCTAACATCAGTTATCAGGTTCCCAGACGAATGCAAGCTAATCTTAGTAAAGTAACTTTTATTTTTAACTTTTAACTCTTTTTCGCTTCCTTGGCGACTCTGATACGTATCCTCGAGAATAAGAGTGATCCTCCATCAGCAACAGACTTTCAAAAAGGCTTTCAGGTTTTTATATATCAGTCTCAAGCAATCCCCCTCTTCACATTCGACACGGTGCCATCGAGTGTTAAAACGTGAACGGCGAAGCTTGAATTAATGGGTATGTCCCTCTTTGGCTAATGTACTTTCAAGATGGAGGGGCAACATGGCGACCGACATTAGAACCCCTCACCCGTATGTATTTTCAATGGCATATTATACACTCACGAGAATACTTTATTACTTGAACAAAGTAAATATACATTAATGAGCACATACATTTTTGAAAGAACTAAGTGTTTTTAGCTAAGAATAAACTAAAAAAGTTACACAGTGTAGCTTTAATTAGCTGGTTCGGGTGTGTTTGATTGGGTTGGAGCTGAACTCTAGAACAGTGGCTGCTTCCGAAAACTTAAAAATGCTGAAGTCTGTCCAAAAAATATATATTTTTTGTGAGGTACCTTTGTGCACAAACGCTGCCTGTGAAGTCGTTGACTGATAGGGAAGCGAAGCAACACGTCAGCTGCCTAAATGGAGAGTTAATACACAAGTGAAAATTCTGTCACCATCATCATCATTATTAGAATATATTTTAAAGAATGTTGGTGATCAAACAATAGATGGGCCATTACTTCCAGAGTAGTTTTTTTTTCTCCATACTATGGAAGTCAATGGGGTCCATCAACTGTTTGGTAACCCATATTCTTCAACATGTTTTCTTTTGTGTTCAGCAGAACAAAGTAATTCATACAGGTTTGGAACAACTTGAGGGTGAATAAATGATGCCAGAATTTTTCATTTTTGAGCGAACTAACCCTTAAGCTCTCAGGCCCCCTGGAGCAGGGTTGAAGACCTCTGATGTAGAGTGACCAACAAAGGCATGTGGCCAATCAGCATTCAGAAACATGCAGAAATAAATCTGCATTCACGCCATGTCGTAATTGAAGAATAAAGCTCTGTATGCTTTCGAATCCCTATCACGGTCATATACACCGATCGGTCTGCACAGCTTCAAGTCAAACACACCTTAAATCGACAGTGGTTAGGACGGAGGTACAGCGGCCATGTGATACAAGTCTTAGCTCTTAGAAAATTATGAGTTTACTCTACAAGTTCTACAAGCATGTGAAGGCTTTTTAAACTTCAGAATTGTTAGGGCAATTACAACATGGCGTGAACGCACCTATAAAAGTCTTATCTCTAGAATAAAACTAGAACTAAAAAAACTCTGTACTTTCTTTTAATATGTTGCATATTCAGATATTCATACAACAAAATATTCTGGGGGCCATGAACATTTTGTGAAAATAATAAAAAATGCTGGCGGTGGCTAGCAACAAAAAAAAAGAAAATGCTGGCGGGGAGAGAGTTAACATAGTGGTTTTGTTTGCTACTGGCCCCAGAATATCAAAGAGAAGACCCCTTCATAACTGTGTCGAGGTCATGGCTTTGAGGGTAAGACTGTAAGTAACTAGCCTGGGAAAACCCAGACAACTTCCGGCAAATTTAGATTTGCTCTGAAAGTTAGTCTGGCAAAGAGCTCATTCAAGCCCATTTCCAATCCGTCGAAAGCGAGGCACCAATCAGAAACGTTGGGGCGGGCTTTACACGATGACGACAGCGCTGGGATTTTGAAGCAGATTTTGTAGCCTACATTACAAAGATGGATGCCGCCGTCGAACATCACACGTTCGAGTCAGCTATCGCGTCTGTTTTAAGCGATTTGAACGTTTCCTTTTTGTTAAAAACCGAGGAAAGAACAACACTCGGAGATGTTCCTCCGCCGCTCTGCCTACGTCATCTCCTTCATCGCTCTGATTGGGTTTAGGTCAATCCGAGACGTCCGTTGGTGACGCCCCTCTGGAAATGATTTGTCTATGACGCTTTGCCAGACCATAACTCGGTTACAACTGAGAACGGTCTGGTTTTAACCAGGCTAATAAATAGCCATTTGAATGACAAACACTGGCATCGTGACAGTGACTGTTGCACTTTTTAGTCTCTTGCAGGAGCTTTATAGACTATTGTTTTGTTTGATTGATTCCAATGTTACTTTGTTGTTTGCTCATTTTCTGGCATATTCTCAAAGCCAGACTGAAAAAAAAGGGATCATCTTCAAGGACACAGTGTACGGTTAAAACAGCCTTTTGGCCTTGATCTTTATCAGTGTCACAGACATCATGGGAAAGAGCTCTAATGATGATAGAACTGCTAATTTGAAGGCAGTTATTGCTGACACAAACAGTGCTTATACTGATTAGAGATGCAATTTAGAAAGTTCCACCTTCAAGGCAGGATCACGAAAATCATTAATTACTCTCCGAGGAGTTTTCTCTTCCTTCCGAACCAATTTTCGCATTTTCTGCGAGTTGCAATCATCCTTTTAGAACAAGAAAGGTTGGTTTGTCCTCACATCGGATGGTTAATTAGTACAAAACCTAACCTTTTCATCTTTGTGCTTTTTGTGTTTAAATAGTTTTTATACATTTTTTTTTTTATTTTCGTAATTTGCAAAGCACGTTCCTTTTTCCACTTTGAAATTAATTTAGCTAAATTGTTTGATAGGAATTAATTGCACACATCTAATCTCAATTAAATCAGAATGTGTGTGGTTTTCTGTCAGAAACGATTCTCCGTCTGCTAAGACAACACTGAAGTTCACTTCATTCTCTGTTAGTTGCTCACTTGCTCTCATTTAAGGATGGAAATTAGCATGCATGGTCTGAACAGCATTAATCCAGATGTGGGTCTCCTGCGAGCCGAGAGGATTGAGAACGTTGGGTCAGGCGTTCGGCCCGTGTGAACATCGGCTTGATGGGAAAGTGAGGACTCGCGTGTTCTCATTTCTTCGCATGCCTTGAAGTGAGTTGATGGGACAAAGACCTGCATGTTGATGAAGTGGTGGGCTGTGTTTGGTGTAGGAAGGATGAACATGTGCGAACAAGTCTCCAGCACATTATTTCTTCTGTCCTTTGAGAGATTCAAACACTGTAAGCTACACGACACCAGTGTGGAGGAGGACACAGCGCTCCAATTAGACATGGAACGCTTTTCTGTTCTTTTTTTTTATTTCTTTGCTCACTTTTACACTTACAATTGTATTACATAATTATATTTCTGTCATGAGAACTCTGAAGAGGTTTAGCATGGTAATGGATGTGACAGTGTTAATGTATTTGGTCTTGGCGGAATAGATCTGATCCGTTTATTATTGTGTTTTTTGTAGGTTATTGCTGCCGCTGCTTCTGGAGAGCAAGTACAGGAACTTTACATATGCGGAAACGCCGCTGTGAGTGTGTAAGACACACACTGCTGCTTAGGGCTGGGAGAAAAAAACGATTCACCTAACTATCGTGATTGATTGGTTTACGATTTTAAAATGTGTTCTCTCGTATGCAGAGAGAGAGATAAGACAATAAAGCTGCACGATTCATCTTTAAAAGACTGTGATCTCGATTCAAACACCCACGTGTTCTTTTTCCAGTTCGTCTATTAAACCTTTGACAAAATGATGTCGCAACATTCAAATCTGTATTGGCGTCGTATTGATCCAGAGATAGTTGTCATGAAACGGCTTCACAAACAGTCTTTTCAACCTCATAGTATCATTATTTCTGTGATACAATAGTTCAAATGCTGGGATGAGAGTTTAAAGTTCAAATATACACACTGATGTCTACGGTAGCGATTCAAATAGAGTAAATCAGCTTTTGATAGAAACTTGGCTCTTAAAATAACGCATTTATCGATCACATTGTGACTTTGTCCAAGTGACTGTTAAAAAATGTATTCGTTATTGAATCATTTATTCAAGAGAATGTAGTACTGTACTGAACGATGATGCTTCTGAAATGAAACTCAGAACGATGTGATGAATTGTTTCTGTAAAAATGACTCATCTTATACATCATGTAAAGTCTGTATAAGTGTATGATTTAGCTTTTCCCCATGGTCTAGTGTTTAAAAAAATACTTGTAGATACAATACACAATACTTGTAGTAGAATCGCAATTCCTAAACATTGCAATACATATCTTATCGCCACCCAAGTGTTGTGATAGTATCGAATCGGGATATCGAATCTATATATACAGTATATATATACATTTGTATTACTAGTTTGAAATAGCTTTTATTTTAATATTTTCAGGTTTATTTTAATTTGTTTTATTGTATGTACTTTTTCAATTTACAAAATGAGTCATTTAAATATTACTATGTAATAGTTATGTACTATGCTAGTTATTTCAAGTTAGTAATTTAAATCTAAAGTTTATTTAGTCCATGTAATCATTTGGTTTGTTTAAGCTTTATTTCAATTATCAAAAATATTTTTTTATATTAATTTTAGTTATTAATAATATCCCTGTTTTTAGCATATATACTGTATATGGTAATGGATATAATTATGTATATGCATACATATATACATACATATCAGTGAACCAGGAACACACACACACTCACACATGTTACACTGAAGCTAAATACACCAAACAAAAAAAAGCTTTTATGACAGAACTTACCAAATAGAGTTTAGAAAACAATGCTGTGCACTTGGCTAACTGTGCCCGTTGTATGTGTGTACATATGATGGTATTTTTACCAGCTAAGAACTCATAAAGAGCTCATAAAATGTGCAAAGGAGTCAAAACAGCGCCAGAAGTTCCTCTGTCACCCTGAATGACATTTTAATACTATCACGATAAGTAACAACATGCCAGTCTATTTGTGCAGTTGTGTGCAAATGGTGAGTTTATTCCAAGTCGTTTTATATGTGTGAATAAAGCCCTTCCATCAAAAGTCATTGCATTAAGCTCAGAGGACGTGATGACATGAAAATGGCGTCTGTTCCTATGCATTCATGCAGCTGCAATCCCTGTTTCTCAGATCATCAATATATATTGCGTTTACACATGCCATCAGAAAGAGCTTATGGGCGATCTCGTGCGGGCTCTCGCTTGTTTACTCCACTCCATATAAAAGCCATCATGGCAGTCTGCTGTGTTTGTCAGAGGACGGTCTGCTGTAGTGGATGAACAGCTTCCCTGCGGTCCAGAATGTTCCGCTATCACCGCTAGAGATTATGTGTCCTGCATCGGATGCGTGGTGGCATGTATCCAGCGCGGCTGCGAGGCGATTGTTTAGAGGCCTCTGGGAGAAAAAAATCCTCTGAAATATAGTCTGTTTTTATAGGAAACATCAGAAGAGGAGGACGGGGGAACAGGAACATTAAAATTAGATGCAGAAAGCCTGGAGAATTTAATCTTTTTATGCCGCGTTACGTCTTGCGTCCTACATTGATTAGACGAGTGTTATCCGTTTGTTTGGAACAGGGATGGTTGTATGTAGAGCAGCGTGTTGCTCGTGTTGCTCGGGCGTCGGGTGTGGAAGGGCAGAGATGATGTTAGGCTGTTCAGTGTTCATCCTCTGGGTGGACTGTGCTTCAGTTTTAATCACATGCCATCAAATACACATCTCCTCATGGAGCCGAACCTGCTCGGTTCACTTAGTTATTCTCACTCAGATTAGACAATCTAGGCAGGGGGTCTCAACCTTTTTTCGTCCATGACCCAATTTTTAGGTTCCAGAATTCTGACCCCTGACCCCAATAATTCTTTTCCCCCTGAATCAGAATTTGGTCTTGATGCAAATTAAACCACTGTGCCAACACTTTTAGCATGTTTAGTGACACTTCCATTTTTGTGTCCAGGTACATTTCACAAAATAAAACAGCTGTGCTGTGCTGTTTGTATATAATTTATTTAGCAAATTCATAGAAATAAAGTAAACGGGAATCCTTCTTTTTATGTCATTGATTTTTGTATAATGACTTGAAACAGCAAAAAATATTTGTAATGGTAAACTTTACATGATGTAATGTGCGGGTGGGACGTGTCCCCACCACTTTTTGCCAGGGTCGATATTGTCCCCACCACTTTTTTTCACGTACGGATGTAGCTAACACAAATGAAGCATCTCCAGTTGACTGGCAGAGTGTTCATTTTGTTCGTTTGTTAAATACTGTAAGAGGCGATCTGGCACTGGACGGTATTGTTTTTGAAGTGTTTTGAAGTGTTCATTGCCACTGTTATCAGTGGCGGAAGACAACAATGTACTCTTGTGGCTCGTCTTCACACAGACGAGAGCTTCAATCTATCGCTTAGCGCATTTGCGGAAACTCTATTCGTTTTGGTCAAGTCTGGTGAAAATTATACAAGGGTGGATTAGAACCCAGAAAACATTTGACAAATGTTCTACCACTAGACCATTCGGGCACACAAACATTGATAGCAGATCTATGTACGTATTCATGTGAAGAATCTTGGGACCAACAATAAGATGCAAGGATAAAACTATCGGTAACGCTTCCTTTTACAGTACAGTACTTACAGTGTACTTACCTAGAAAGTACTGGCTAATATAAAGTAAGTACATGGAACAGGGGTAGGTTTAGGGTTAGTACTAGTTATAATTGTAGTTACTAAAATAAGTACATAGTATTTACATGGTTAACTGGACTGTAAAAGGAAGCGTTACCAAACTATCAACTATCACATTAAACATGATCCCCTCCCCCCCGCACACCTGTCCGACCCACAGAGCAGATTGTATTCACAAACACATTATCACTTGTTTTTTGTTTACTCTTTGTGTGTGTGTGTGTGTTTAGCTTTGCAACAGTATACAGACTGCTCATAAAAAGAAGAGCTGCACATAAATACGTACAATATATAGTGATAGAAAAAAAAGACAAGGTCAAATTAAATTTCAGCAGTTACATCTCCTAAGATGCTGTTTATTTTGAACGTTTTGCATGACGGCTACGTTTTGCTGATAAGTGCGTGGACAGGATAGTGTATCTCCACTGAAGCAAAGATAACACTGCTAACCTCGTGACCCGTCATATATTGTAATAAGACAACTGGTCATATCCGGTGTCAACTGTCCATTATTCAAAAGGCGAACATGCGTTGCTTCAAATGCACATCTGTTGTTAGTATCTCACCCTTGTCTGCATAATCAGGGGTCAGAGGTCAGTCGAGATAGTATTTGTGTAGGATGCCCTTGAGGATTGGCCCCGATGTTTACACCAACAAGGTGAATCAGGGCACGCCTGAGGCGTACGCCGAATATTTACGACGAAAAACCTTGTCTGCTCTTGTCTAAAATAATTTAGGCTTTTAAATTCAACCATAAATCTAACATCCAAGTTTGCAGGGGTTTTAAAAGGGCCCATAATTCACGTCTAAAAGCTGAGCTGGCGAATATTACCTCCAAAGCATCGTGCGCTGTAATAACAAGGGTAATTTGTGGCAATGTTGTGCTGTAAATGTTTACCGGGGCTGCAAGCAACAACTGGCATTATGTTGACATCCAAGAGGCAGTAAACAATTTACAAACAGTTAAGGTTAACGCAGAGAAAAGACGACGGGACACGGGCAACAGGTCGCTGGAGTTTTTATGAAGCCCTTTTTGACTGGCGTTCTCAGAATTCAAATGCATCCCATTCCGAAAGAAAGACCTTGACAAAGGAGAGTTGTAGGCGCTCTCAAGTCTCCACGGTTAATGGCCTTTTGCTTAACCTGCATGAAACTTGCTTTTCATTGTCCCATTTTCTTCTACTTTCTACTTGAAAATAGTTTCATTCATCTGAAAATTGGACAAAACTGTACAAACAAACACATAAACAGACCCATCCATGCGTCCTTGACATGACGGATAATCAGAATTCTTTACTTGAAGACGGATTGATTTGCAGCCTAATTCCTGCACTTCCAAAGGAAGACAGATGGGAATATGTGGACAAATGGGAACTGCCTTTGAAGTGAGATTTAGCTGACATGGTACACTGGATCTATACTCATCCCACGTGTCCGAGCAGCACCTCTTCCCCTCTTGCCATCAACTCTCTCATTAGGGATGGCAGAACTTTCGGAGGAAAAACCGTTGAATGCACACAACAGCTTGACATATTCCTTCCACTTTTTTTTCTCAGACAAAGGGTGATGCTTCCATAGTCTTCCTCACTGTGAGTTTGTTCTGAAACTAGCACTGAAACGTACCATCTGTTCATCATAGCGTGACGCTCTGACAACCTCTCGCCCATCACTCAAAATAACCTGCCATGCTTGAAGATTCAGAACAGTGTTTTGTTACCTTTACCGGTTTGAAGTTGACTGTTATGGAAATGCTGGCATCTGTGTTTGAGAACACAGCTATCATTTCCTTTGATTCGATAAACTCCCACGGTTGCATTTACATGGGCGATTGCTTGACTTCTTGTTGCCTTCTACTTCACATATTGACACATTTGCATAGTATTGTTATTTTTGCATGGTACACCGGTCTTGCCTTATCTTTGAGTTCCCTTGTGGAGACATTGTTTAAATCCAAAGGGTCCGTAAGATCCATTCTTAAAGGATTAGTTCACCCAAAAACGACAATTCTGACATCATTTACTCACCCTCATTTTGTTCCTTTCTTTCTTCCATGGAGAAATTAGCTGGAAGACTTTGCAGGTTCCTCATTTCAATGTAATTACAATGGGGACTGGAGCTTTCAAGCTTCAAAAAGGATGCAAAGGATGCACTTTAAAAGTGTTCTGAAACTCATGGGCTGTACTCCAAGGCGTCTGAAGTCTTATTATAGTTTTATGTGACTTCCCAGCTCACCATTTAGATTCTTACTGTTATACTTAACTTGGTCCTATCACCACGTAAAGTTGTCATATGACTACAAATCATTTGAACCATTTTTTTATACTTTTATGGCACCTTTCTTGAAGATTGAAAGCTCCAGTCTCCATTCTTTGTAAGAACATGTAAAATAGCGATAGACAAAGTCTTGTCCTGACACAAGATTAATAAATGATAATGTGAATAAATGATGACGGAATTGAAATCTTACAGCTCATACAGTATTTATATCCAGGTATAATGACACCATTGAATGCTTGTTTCTTGTGATGTTTTTGCTGACGGGAGATGGCTGCAATAGTCTTTCGAGTGATTTTTCTTTATAATTAATTGATTTTTTTTACAAATATTTAAATCACCAAACACGTGACACTGGGAAACTTGAGTGACTTGAGTTTATTTTACTACTCATTACAGCCGTTTATTGGTCGACTTTGAATATGTTTGCTTTTGTGAGGCTAGAATGAGGGGGAAAAAAAGGTTCTGGAAATTAAGTACTACCTAATAGACCTCCAAGGTATCATAATGTTTAGTTATACATGCCCTTTAACTCATCCTTTAGTGCAACAAATTGAAAACAGTTTAATAATAAAGGAAGAACGAGTCAATATTACCTGTATTCTGTCCATTACAAGTGTTTAAAAAGACCGCAAGGTTATTCAGTTTAATTCACGAGGCTGTATTCATTAAACTAATGCTTGCTGCTATTCCCCCAGAGATGGCCAATCTCTGTTTAAAGTAGGTTTGTGTTTTCTCATCATAAAATGTTTTGTTTGTGTTGAATATAAATGCAAATTAATCATATCTCTACAGGTCATGTTTATGTTATTGTGCAAAATTAGAACAATACAGTTTAATTTCCGTATATAATGTCAGCAACAGCAATATGTGCACAGTTTAGGATTAAAAACTCCCGAAAGTTGTTTTGATGTAATTGAGCTTATGTTTGCATTTCAAAAGAGCTATATGGTGTAGTGAATATTTCTGAGAGCTATTAATGAAAACAAAGATGCTCTTCAGATGCTTGTTGCGACCCCTATTTCTTTTAGCTCTCTACGCAGAAGCAATCAAAACTCAGATTGTAGTCTAGAGGCAAGACCTCTGTATGGAAATGTACATTGTCCTTGAATTATTGTAATTATGTAGAGGACACCATACTGAATATGCTTTTGGTTACATAGGAAACACACACACACACACACACACACACACACACACACACACACACACACACAAATAGCCTTTCAATCTTTTAACTTCATATTTTTAAAATCTAAATTGACAGGCGTTGAATGCGCATTCAGAAATCTAGCCTTCTAGCTTTAGTGAAACAGGCATGTGGCCTGTTGGGATGAATATGAAAAGATAAATGCCCAGAGTCTTCTGCCTTTTGTGTAGTATTTCTGTACTCCCAGGACGTACTATAAAGTCCCCTCTCATCTCTTCACCATGGTAACTGCTGTTTTCTCGTTGTGGTTTGTGCACCAATGTATTCAGGGGTCGGAATAACTACATATCACCACGAGGCTGTTGATTAAACGGACAGTTGCTCTCTACACTTCCAGCTCGCTAATGTGTCATTCTCCAAAAAAAAAAAAAATCCTCCACTTCCTTGTCCACAATTAAATGCCATTATATAGATAATTCCGTGCAGCTGTGCCATTTTCATACGGCTTTTACAGATGAATCAGTGTGCCTTAGGGACTAAATGATGCTTCCATCATTTTTCCAGACACAGCTTTGCAATCTGACTGTATGTACGGTATATTTATGGGTTTTTACCTTGTGGGAGATGGATTTGAAATGTTGGAGTTGTTGTTAATGGTGGCCTTGTGTTAATGGTTTGTATCATTTACCATCTGTAACTCCAGATCAACTGTCAGTTTTTAATGAGTTTGACGAGCTCCCGGCTGATTTTTTTAAATTCAAAGCTCATGTGAGTCCACCGCAAAGCTTAGCCCACTTTGTATGTGTCGAGCGTTTTCACCAGCTTGTTCTACAACAATTATATTCAATGAGAATGTCATTTGACAGACAGATATTTTGAGATCAAGAGTGATGAGTTTGTATTCGAAAAGTAGTGGAGAGTGGCAGATAGAAGCTTGGTGTCAACTCGTAGAAAGGTTGTCCGTCGTTATACGATGGTTGTATTACCATTATCACGACTTGTACTAAATGATTAGCACTTCTCTGAGGAAAATTCTTGATTACCCTCCCAACCTATTGAAGAATGACTAAACCCTTGTAATTTGTTGATGCAATTATCAAAACCACTCAGATGTTAACATTTATGACATGATGGTACTTGGTACTGTGGCTTGCTGAATGTTTGTTGTTGGGTATCGGTTCATATAGTTAAACAATTAAAGGTTAAATTAATAGATTATACTCTGACTTTTATGCCCATGATTTTATGTATTTTTGTTATATGATCATTTTACAAACTGAAAACTTGGTCTCTTGTTTCCATACCTTCAACATTATTTATTTATTTAATCATCCATTGCTTTTCTACTTCTTTTTCTATGGTTAAATATGTAGACCTAGGGTTTGGCTCCAGTTTGGGGGTCAGGAAGTCAACACTGTAACCTGTTAAACCCAGACACCTTTGAGCAGAGTTTGTATCTATTTCTAGGAGTTGGAGGAAGACCTGCTTAAAAGCGAATTGTTTCTCATCTCTCCCCATCTCAGTAACCAGACTCATTACTGGGCACATTTCCACCCCAGACACCATCTACCCCCCCCCCCCCCCCCCCCCCCCCCCGTATGCACCATTCTTTATTTATCCCCTGGTCATTCTTATTCCAGACCCATTCTTATTCCAGACCCCTAATTATCTGCAGAGCCGGTCCTGTCTGTCACCTCAGTGTCTCACCCCTGCTGTCACACAGACCTTTGGTGAGAATAAACTCCTTAAAATCATAATATGCACTTTCTATGTAACCTTTTAAAGGAAAACTCAGCTTGACTTTTAGTGCAGGGGTTAAGTATGCCTCCTCAGATTAGTATTTTCCTAATTATTCATGTGGAGCTATGAGTAAACACAGGACACAAAGTGGAAAATGTTCTGGTCTCAGGTAGAAATAGTCCTTTTGAGGTATGGTAATGTTCCTATTATACTTTTAAAATGGTTCATATTTATTTGGTGCATTTACATTTAAATGTATACAATAGATTTACATAATATATATATACATTTACATAACACCATTTATAATGGTGCACACCAAAAATGGGGTGGTATGTCTTGGTTATGAATTCAATTCAATTCACATTTATTTGTATAGCGCTTTTCACAACACACATCGTTTCAAAGCAGCTTTGCGGAAAGTGCATGATTCGACATTACAATTTAGAGTGATCTGTTATCAGAGGAAACTGTCTAAGTTATGCATTTCAGAAATGTACATATTCAAAATCACAGTTAGCTGAAATGTATTGAATTAAACAATGTAATAATTTAAGGCAGAAACAATGAGGTCATTGAAGTAATGAATACTTGTTTGTGAACAAATGATTATGACATTTAGAAAAAAATGTAGCATATGTGCATGTTGATTCAGAGTTTGCGTCATCTGAAGTCTTCGCAAGAGTTGACGCCGTCTCTTCACAGGTATTGGGGAATCTGAAGTCTTCATAATATTATATAATATCCGAAGTCTTCATTTCTGTTCTGCCGCTCCTCGGATCTGGAATGTCCTCTCTGACCATCTGAGGGCACCTCAAACTATCGAGACTTTTAAAAAAGGACTAAAAACATTTCT
Source organism: Tiaroga cobitis (assembly GCA_030578255.1). NCBI lineage: Eukaryota > Metazoa > Chordata > Actinopteri > Cypriniformes > Leuciscidae > Tiaroga > Tiaroga cobitis. The sequence continues at coordinate 1,581,441 of CM060601.1, forward strand.
TTTTAGGAGAACTTTTGACTTTTAACCACTACGTCTATTTTGTACCATGCTTCAATGATCTTAACTGTAGCACCTTGAGATTTGCTCTAAATGTAAGGTGCATTACAAATAAAATCTATTATTATTATTATTATTATTATTATTATTATAGGATGGATACAAACTGGAGATTACATACTATCTAGTTACCTCAGGATGGGCATCCAGAGATAAAACAGAGAAGCAAATAGAAAATAATTAGTGTAGCTGCTGTTCATAACATTAAGCAAGGATAATCATGTGCATTTGATCTGATATAACTGTATAATGTTATGAGATGCATTATATGAATGCTTTGCTAAAGAGATCTGTCTTTAATCTAGATTTAAACTGGGAGAGTGAGTCTGAGCCCCGAACTTTATCAGGAAGGCTATTCCAGACTTTAGGAGCCAGATGTGAAAACGCTCTCCCTCCTTTAGTAGACTTAGATATCCTAGGTACTACCAGAAGCCCAAAATAAAAACCAAGAGTTTTGTGACCTTAAAGAGTGTAATGGATTGTAGGGCGATAGAAGATCGGTTAAATACCCAGGAGCTATACCGTTTAGGGCTTTATAGGTCAGTGGAAATACTTTGTAATTGATACGGAACTTAATGGGTAACCAGTGTAGAGATGATAAAATTGGTGTTATATGATCATATTTTCTTGACTTAGTAAGAACTCTAGCAGCTGCATTTTGGACTAATTGTAGCTTGTTTATTGAGGATGCAGGACAACCAGCTAGTAATGCATTACAGTAATCTAGTCTAGAAGTCATGAATGCATGAATCAATATTTATGAACAGAATGGTCTAAAAACATGGGCATTTCACTTTTATTTATTGTACATCTCTCAGTCAATTGAAATATGTAGTTGTTAATGATTCTAACAATGTTAAAGGCTCAGGGAAGAAGGAAGTAAGAACATGCGGAACGTTCAACGTAACTTTAATCACAAAATAAACAGAACAAAATGAAAGTAAGGCGGCAGCCCCTCACGGATGACTGCCACATAAACATAAACATAGTAAAACATAACATAAAGTCCAGGCCTGGTCCTCTCTCATCCTTCACTGCCGTCATTCCTCCTTTTATCCTTCCGGAGCTCCTCCGTGGGACTCGAGACCCCTGTGGCTCATTAGCACTCGCGCCACCAGCCGCGTTCCGTTCCCACGGCTCTCGGCCCCGTCCTGCTTGCCACAATGATCTTATAGTTTTTGTTTATACAACTTTTCGTTTTTTTAAAAGGTACAATATGTAAGAATTTTGTAATAAAATATCCAAAAATCACTTGCACAGTGTGATATTTTTCCTGCAGTTGTGTACTTACACTATCCCAAAAGTCTCCAAAGATTTTTTTTTTCAGAGAAATTCCAATTTTAAATAAGTGGCCGTCCCGGAAAAAAACGTCGCCTGTCAATGACTAAATATCCGCGCTATCCTCGGTTTCCGCTCGTACTGCCATAGCCATGACGTAACCATGGCGACAGACGTGGACAACTGCGTAGTGCGTAACGTTTAGCGGCACGCAGTTCTTGTTTCTTTCAAACATAGACCATGGCAAGCAGACTTTGGGACAAACCAGGAGAACAAAAATGAGGATCATCATCAGCGTGGCATTTTTGAGATGCCGAGAGCTAGCGTCCGCGACTAACTTGGACTCGACAGAGCTTCACGAGTCACGTCTTGACAGCTTTATTAGACAGGTGAGCAAATGTACATAAAACAAATCAATGTTATCTAACGTTAGCTCAACATGATGAAATGTTAGAATATGGTCAGTATGTTATTCTAATGTTGATCTAACTTACTGCTAGTTTCGTATAGCAAACGAACTAACACGAAGTATAACATTATAACTTTCAACACACATTTAAATTCCATTTAGTGTGATAGTGTAACGTTAGACAATTGAAGCAGCGCTGCGTTACCTCACAAGTTTAATTCGTCTAATAAACTGACCTGTGTGAGTAATCCAGCACTTGCGGGTAGTTCGGTAGAATTAAATGTCCTTATTCCTTTATATCCGCGGGACTCGCGTGTGATATCTGTCTCTTTAGCAATCGCGCCCTGCTTCATACCACTGTAATGTTAAAAAACATGAATGTTTGCACTCATCCATAAACATTATTAGATCCATCAGCTTGACAGCAAGTCCCATCATTCAGCTCATCACTGCGTCATCAACCTACGCCTGTGTTACTGTTGGAAACTGCGCCCCCTTGTGGCGAAAAAATCGTACATATTGTGCCTAAGTAAATCTTGGCAATTTTTGTGAATGACACTTGCAGTGTAAATTTAATGCACATCCGCAATAATTCAATAATAAAACAAATATTTAATATTTAGTATTACATGTGTAAAGATACTGTCCTTCACTGGTATAAATATTTACATTTCTATGAATTATGGTGTTGTACTCATGGGTGATATTTACTTGGTTGGAATTGTAATAATAGTTGAATCTTACTGTACAAAACGTGTTCAGGTTTGACTGTACTTACACTGTTAGGGGCAAGTGTATGAACACATTCTTACAAATATGTTTTGCTTTAAATGTAATAATGTCAAGAGATTTGTGGGTTAGGTTAGCTCTGGATGTTCCATGAGTTTTTAGAAGAAACAGAACAGAAACAAATATTATTATCATCATTGAATGAATAGATTAAGGGTGTAAAGAATATTTAAAAATAGCATTAAATATATATATGAATATCCTTCCACTGTAAATGATCGTAAACTTTGTAACTTTGGCACACAATTTTCTGAAATTGCTTTTAGAAAACACTCTTTATTCTGTATAAAGCTCAATTATAGTTGTGATTTCTTGGGCAGCAGTAATGATATAGTATGAGTTTACATCTTTAAAAAACATCTAATTATTTGGAGCAATGCCTAACGAAATTATTTCTTGGTCAAGTATCGTTATTCTCATGAAAATCATATATTACATGATAAATGCACTTACTACTGTTTTTTTTTTTCTTAGCAATTGATGCTCTTTTCACGTCTTGTTCATTTCCATCAGCTTCCTGAAAGAATAAGCTTTTCTCTAATGTATTTTTTAAGTGGTCTAATTTCTTAATAGTCTTAATTTTTCCTTCCCCTGTTGTGCTCTGAGTAAAGCTGTAGAGGTTTGATACAAGCTTATTATCTGGCATTTTAAGACATTGAATAAGCTTGTTTACCCCAACTCCACTCACAAGGTTCTTGAGGCACAATGTGGTTTTATTCAGTCTTCTGTTGTCATTTGGCTTAAGGGACGCTCCAGACTGACAGTTTAGACAGATAGCTTTCTACATGTACCTCTCGAAGAGCTCATGGGTTGAATTATGTGGCCCACTGCTCCACAGACGGGCAGCACTGGATGCTGGCGAACTGACAGACCGGTCTATCCAGTGCCCCCGTGGACTAGTTGAGTCTACTGCTGTAAAACCATCTCTGGGATAAACAGCTCCATTTACAAAGATACTCTTTGACAGCATTGCAGATCCGCTTGGTTAAAATGACCTGGCAACATTCCCAAAAGTTTGTTGAATGTATGTTGGTGTTTCTTCAGCTGTGAGAACTTTTGTGTAGTTTAAAAAAAAAAAAAAAATGAAATGCCCTAACACAGTTTTCACACATTGACTAGTTTGTCCAAAAGTAGATATCAAAGGAAATGTTGTCATTTTCTTTTTAACTAAACCAATGTAATTTACATCACATCTTAAAAGTATTTCTTATATTTCAAGCTCGCTCTTCATTGACATTTTCGGTTACCGAGTAAACTAACGTTTAAAAAAAATCAATAATTTATTATTTATTAAATTATTTGTCATGGTGGAAATGTCGCCACAACTGATGAATTTGTCCGGGGAGGGGGGATGTGTGAAAATAGGATTTAAATAATGTATGCACTTTGTTTAGATGATCATAGTTTAATAATTTTCAGAGTGCTGCTAATGATGACACATTTTTGTTGGCCAAAACCCGGAAACAAGTTTGCATTTTAGCAATTCTGGCTCTATCATGCCAAATTCAATGTGTGTGTAAAAGCCTGATATAAGGTCTGTGGTGAACACAAGCTCAAGATATTTTCAAGTTTTATTCCATGACATAAAACACACCGATAAAACCCCACTTGTGATTTAAAAAAAAAAAAAAGCTTTCACTTGTCTTGAAAAGGCGGTTGCTAGCAAGTGGCTAAATGAGAATACAGAGCTTGTCGGGATATTTAATGTCGTCACTGCAAACCGGTGAACTCATCTACTCACTAGTCCGCTTTCACAGCCTCACTGTGTTTATAATCATGCTCTTGCAAACTATTCTAATTCACACTTTTAGCGATTTTTTTTTTTTAATAAAGACTTAAAGGGTTAGTTCACCCTAAAATGAAAATTAAGTCATTAATTACTCACCCCCATGCTGTACCAACCCCGTAAGGCCTTCGTTCGTCTTCGGAACACAAATGAAGATATTTATGATTAAATCTGAGAGGTTGATCACTCCTCCATAGGCTCCCTAAGGGAATGACACCGGACGGCCCAGAGAGTCATTAAAGAAAATGTTTAAATATTCCATGTCACAACAGTGGCTCAACTATAAGTTTATCAAGCGACGAGAATACTTTTTGTGCGGAAAAACAAACAAAAATAACGACTTTATTCGACTATTCCTTTTCTTCCTTGTAGGCCTGAAACGAGACTTCAAGAGATTTCCACGACGCATGCGCGAGAACTGAACTGAAGTAGTTGAAGGAGATCGCAATTCTCGCGCATGCGTCGTGGAAATCTCTTGAAGTCTCGTTTCAGGCCTACAAGGAAGAAAAGGAATAGTCGAATAAAGTCGTTATTTTTGTTTGTTTTTCCGCACAAAAAGTATTCTCGTCGCTTGATAAACTTATAGTTGAGCCACTGTTGCGACATGGAATATTTAAACATTTTCTTTAATGACTTTCTGGGCCGTCCGGTGTCATTCCCTTAGGGAGCCTATGTAGCAGTCATAAACCTCTCAGATTTAATCATAAATATCTTCATTTGTGTTCCGAAGACGAACGAAGGTCTTACGGGGTTGGTACAGCATGGGGGTGAGTAATTAATGACTTAATTTTCATTTTAGGGTGAACTAACCCTTTAAAGAGTTGTCGGAAGATTAGTGATGGTGACGTTCAAGTCGAGCGACCATGTCAAGTCAAGTTGTTCGTTTATAGCCTAAGGTTATAGCTGTATTTCTGACTATTGTATTTAGACTTCAAAATTCATAAAAGTTGTATTTGTTTGTGGAAATTACGTTGATGGACAAAACGTGTAAGTATCAATCATAAACTTATGTTGATCACCTCTTGGGTTTTTGTTGGGCTACACAAATACATAATCTCTGCACCACTCTATTTTCAATATTCATAGTGTATAGCAAATAAATATATAGATACAAAAATTGTAATGAATCTTCATATAACAAAGAGAAAATAGTTTAAATCTGTTTGTTTTAATAAAAAAATCAACCACGGGGTCATAAAAGGGCCTGTAGCTGTACAGTAGCATCAAAACATGAATTTATAGTATGTCCATAACTTAGCATAGCCTTCGTGACCTGTATTAGATATTTGTAGAATTTATTAAACCTGCCAGAGTGTTAAGATACATTGGTGTTAATGGTACAAAGCTGGGTTGACCGACATACTCTATTGGTCCCCAAGGGGAGATTCAGGCCAAAAGTTTCAAAGCAAATAGACCACATTATTCATAAGACTAAGAATCTTAAGAATAAAGATAATTCATCAAAAATATCTGTCTATGTTCTGTCAGAAATAAAAGATTATCTTTAATAACCCTCATTATGATATTATTTTAATCTTACTGCAAATGTCCTGTACTGTGCCACAGTCTCCACAGTCATAGCTTTCTCCTATAAGCTCTTTCCTGTTTTTCTGGCCAGACAATTCAGAGCTTGGATGTAGATACTGAGGAACACTTTTCATTAACTGACCTGATGCCTCTCAATAGTTAAAAAAAAACAAACGCTTGTCAGAAATGTGTTATTCACTCGTATTCTTCACATTTGCAAGGCTGTGGTGGATTAGCCAAATGGATTTTGTCCACTAATGAAAAGCACACATTTCACACATTGCTTGTGAATCTTAACATTTACACTTCTTTAAGTTGTCGGTGTAGGTCACTCTCGTCAGCTTGTTCTCATTTCACAGGCGTTCTTGTGTGTATGAAAGGTTAGCGCAAATTAATTTGAAGATGTTAGATTGTGGAGTTAGATCAAGACTATTTCATGAATGTATGTAATATAATTAGTCCGTTTTTTTCACCTTTTTTGACTAAATATATTGATATATATGTGTGTGTGTGTGTGCATGTTTTTTAATAGATGTAATACAATTTAATAAACGCAATGAATAAATTATAACACATTTTGGAATAATTAAGATGTTTTAATGATTCATTTGCTTCTTAATATTTTCTTAATGAAAACAATGATATTACTGTAGTTCAAATATAAATAATATGTACATTTTTTGAGCTAATAGTTTGTTGTCACTATTGTTCTGTTCACCTTTTGATACAGACAGGCGCATGTATTGGTTTATTTATTTTTATAATTTCCAGGCATATGGGTTACCCACTACCTATTTTATCTGTCATGTGACACAAAAGTGTATATATATATATCACTTAGCCAATCATATTATTATTATTTTATTATTATAACGTTTATTTTAGCAGGAAAAGAAGCACATTGAGATTAAGAATCTCTTTTACAAGAGCGTCTCACAGCGACTCGCAGACACAGCTCGTTTGAGTTTAACAAATAGCATCCATCAATGCACACACATATACACACACAAGCAAATCCAATCAGTTTCAATATCAATGCATAACTAGTTAAAACATCTACAGCCCGATGTTTCATTCTCCAAATCGTTTAAAACTACTTTAAAAGTGTCTAATGAAACCAGCTCCCTCAGTTTCAAAGTACTTTGCAAATTATTCCAGGCGAAGGGAGCAGCAAATTTCAATGCCTTTTCCCCGGATTCAGTGCGTGCCACTGGAACAGACAGGAAGAATAATTCCTGGGACCATAGGCTATAGCTACAAACATACTTTTTACAGATATGTATAAAGATATGAAGGAAGTAGAGCTAGGATAGATTTATAAATAAAAACATGCCAGTGTTTTTGTCTTCGGATGGACAACGCAGACCATCCAACCCGAGCACACAACACACCGTGATGAGCGAGGGTTTTAAGATTGGTTATAAACCTCAGTGTCTAAAGCATGTAAACACTGCGAAGATGCATGCATATACGTATATAACATCACCACAGTCCAGTGCAGACATAAGTGTGCATGCAACAAGTCTCTTTTTTGCCTCAAAGGAAATACAGGATTTGATTCTAAAATAAAGAAACATACAGCTGATATATACGCCTCAGTCAACTGGGCGGTAAAATATCAATTTTTTATTTCCAATACATCTTGAGACAACTACGTGTAGTTAATTAATAGCCTTTTTTCCCGCACGAACAGGACACAATAAAGAAGACGTTGAAGACACCGTGTGACATGTTGGATCCCTTCAGTATAGCAGCTATTCTACACCTCACAAACCTTTATGTTCATTGTTAATGTAACCTCAAATCGTGCCGTTTAGTTTGTATCATTTAAGGTCTTAGGGATGGGTGGTGATCTTGTAGGATTTGCTTTATGAATGCAATGTTAATCGTGCAATTCAAATCCATAGACGCTGGGAAAATCCACAGTGAGATACGATTAATTTCTCCTGTACACATTTCTCAAAGGACGGTAATATATAATGGTCCAACTTTGAATATGTTAGTGGATTTATGATCGGAGGCTTAAGCGCTCAATGCACTACCATATCTTTCCAGTGTGCAGATTCTCATTAATTTTTATAATTCATGTATATTGGAATGATGATATTTACTTAAAAGTGTACAGTGTCACCCTCTCTGTGTTTGTTTTATGAAGGACAGTCACGGAGACAGGCCACGGGTTCATAAAACATGTCTGATTAAAAGGATTTTTTTGTCCTCAGGCTCATTTTTCAATTAGTTTTTCTAAACTAGAGCAACAACTAGGATGGAAGGAGGCAGCGTTGCATGGCACAGGTGTTTTGCGCTAGTTTTTACAGTAGAGTGGCTTTTCCAGGGCACTTTTTTGTCTTTTGTATGATATGCTGGCTCTTTGGAAATTTTAATGCATACAATATTTTGCTGACAGCTAAAGCGGTTTTAGGTATTTGGGATGTATGAGGAGGATGGGCCGTTGTGGTTTTGGGTAGAGGATGATGAATTTGTCTTTGTGAGCTCTCTGACATTAAGTGCATGCGGAGATGGTCAAGTAAATACAGTAGATATGATTTTACATTTTTTGATGTGTTTGAATCAGCTGTAAAAACTATGAGTGTTGGTAACTTTGTTTGCGCAAATCTGCTCTTTTCAGTGAATTTGATTCAACATCTCTAATTCAACAATTTGTTTGTTTCTGTTTGTACAACATGTACTGTATATGTGTGTGTGTTGATATATATATATTTATTAGATTTTATTAAAGCTATATAAATTAAATAATAAAAGTCGAAAATATGAGATGGTAGTAAAAATAATGCAAAATGCAAAATCTGTGGTTCAAGGACAAATTTAAATTATAGTGCTCGAATGCAAATAATTTGCAAGCAACGTAGGGCTTTTTGGGCGAGCTAAAAACTGTTGCGTATCTCGGGGAACACAAACATATTGAGAAAGATCATTTTGAAATACACTAATTTTTCTTCCCATCTTCCATCATCCTGCCCCATTATGGATGTGCACAACATGGCAAATTGATATAGTGAAGATAATGTTTTCTAGCAATGCTCAGCTCTTTCATACTTCCTTATTGCTTTGATATTGCTCTTTGTAAGTGTAATGCTGTGTGTCTCTCTATCTGGACGTCTTTGTCCAGTAATCATAGCAGTAATCATAGAGCAGAAAATACATAACATTGTTATATAAAGTCATGAGAATACATTGGTCAAAAGTTGTTGGAGGGCAGACTTTTGCAGCCACAATCAATTACCAAACGAGGTTACAGTACAGAAGCGCCTTGAAACTTAGAGGCTGCAGGATTTGATTTGGTTTATTGCGGTGAACTGAAAACCGAGACCATTCAGCTATGAATCGGATCCTCATTCAATATTTGCCAAAGTTCAATGATTATGACCTATGAGATTGCAGCGCACTGGTGGGGAAATCATAATCAATTCCAGCGTCCCTGATGAAGAATCGCATTCCCCTTAAATCAATTATCCCATGTGTCTGGGACATATGCTACATCTCAAGTGTCGCCTTCCAAACACACACGCAGGAGTCTGAAGTCTGCTGTTAATTCATTTGTTTGATGAAGGACTCTGTGTATTCCTGTTGTCATGGATCTGTTGGCTTTGAATTATGGTCTTCGGGTCATGCAAGCACTGGATTTTTCACAGTCTTCTGGCTGGGTGTTAGTGCTGCCATTGAAGTGTGTGTAGGATCCTGCAAACCCTCCATCATGTGAAAGGTCAAAGTGACAAAGTCATCAATAGGCCGTTGGGGGCTCCTCTGGGAGCCTTGTAGGCTTGGAAACAGCCGCCCTGCCATTGGTTTAATCCTTTCTGTGCTTCTCCTTTAGATGGCCTTTATCCATCTCTGCTTGTTCACCTAATCTCATTTTGGCAACTAATGCCCTGCCCCTGAAAAGTTTGCTGACAGATCACTTGGAGATAATGACTTACATACACCAACAAATTGGATCTCTTGAGTTCTTTAACCTCGAGGGAAAGACTCATGCTGTTATTTACCAGTCTGCACTTAGAATATAGTAACAATTAAATTTTGAGTCTGAGTAAGATGTATTAGGCCTGGTGTTTTGGATTCATGAACTGGCTGGCCTTTTGTTACTGGTGCATCTGAGTACTTCCACGTTTAGCTTTTGGAAATGCCGTTTGTAACCCAATCTACATTTTAATATGACATTTCAAAGTGTACTTTATTCAACGTGAAAGGATCTGTAGCTATCGGTAATTGGACATTCTGCTGTGAATATGTTAGAAAATGTATGTATTTATAAATAATAGTGCTGTTAAATCGATGAATTGCATCTAGTATAAAAGTTTTCATGTAAAAAGTGTTTGTGTGCATATTATGTGTGTGTGTGTGTATACACTCACCTAAAGGATTATTAGGAACACGTCTGGATTATACTGTCCTCGTGTTGAGAGAAATCATGAGCAAGCGCAGAGGAGTTGTGTGCGCTGTGTGAACATAATGCTTATTGTAGTTCTAGAAATGCATTTACTTATTTCACTTGCACAGAAACAGATTCCGTATTCCTCAAAATGAATAAAAAGAGTGGAAATGCAAACTCAGAATATTACACAAACCTGCAATAATTAAATAGGCCTATGTTAAATTACACAAAACATACTTTTTGTTTAATATCACTTTACTCTTTGCTTCTGACCTTTAGGCATCAGATTCAACTAATTGATCCAAGGATCCCATTAGCTAATAAGCAAAAATGGCTTTAGATGAACATCACATTTGTGTGCTTAATATTTTAATATAATATTTCCTGTTTAATATTTTTGTGGAAACCTTGAAAAAAAATGTATTTAGCATGGACGCACTAAATTGTTCTAAAGTGACCGTAAATAAATTTAAAATGTTACAAAAACGAATTACAAGAAATTAAGTTAAAATTAGTTAAAGAATCCCGAAAAAATATTCCACTTTCACTTTCCACAAAAAAATTGAAGCAGCCCAACTGTTTTAAACATTATTATTATTATTATTAATAATAACCATTATTAATAATTGCACAACAATAATAATTGATGATAATTGCACACCAAATCATCCTATTATTATGATTTCCGAAAGATCATGTGACACTGAAGATGGCTGCTGAAAATTAAGCAACGTTTATCACATTTAAAATTAACATCAACATTAACATCAATTGTAATGATATTTCACATTATTACTGTTTTTACTGTATTTTTTGGCTTTGATAAGCATGAGACTTCGGTGAGGTCCTTTGAAATCTCTGCCTCATGGTCAGTGGCTTCATGGTTTTCTCATCCGTACTCATTGCAGCTTTGAGACATTGAGGGCCGTTACATGTCTTGAATAGAAATATCTAGACCTTAAGGAGATGGAGAGTAGGATATGATTACACAGTGTCACAAAGTGTCCTTCTAGATTTGTGTGAAATACTTTCGCTTTTAAGTTATTTTCAGCAAAACGCCTTTTTTCCCACTATTCCTTGGGTGAATCTCAAACAAAAAAGAAAAAAGAAAAAGAAAAAGAAAAAGAAAAAAACTGTCAAGAAAATGCCGGGTCATTTTTCACCCCAAAATCAAAAGACCAAAATGGGAAAATCTATTCAGTTTATTTTAGTACCTTTGCTGTATTGTATCCATTGAGACAATCTTTTTCCGAGCGTATTTAACATGAGAGTATAAATAAATACAGTTGTGCTCATAAATTTGCATACAGTACACCTTGCAGAATCTGTAACATGTTAGTATTTGTTTTACAAAATACGAGGGATCCTATTTTTTTTTTTATTACCGTCCTGAATAAGAGATTTCACATGTTTACATATAGTCCACAAGACAAAATAATAGCTGAATTTATAAAGAATTACCCCGTTCAATAGTTTACATTGATTCTCAATCTGTGTCGTTACCTAGTTGTTCGTGATCCCTTGTTTGTCCTGAGTAGTGAAACTGCCCAATGTTCTTCAGAGAAAAAAACAAATCCTCCAGGTTTAAACCCTTTCCAGCAGCGACTGTATGATTTTGTGATCCACCATTTCACACTGAGTACAATTGAGGGGCTAAAAATCGATTACTTTTTACATTTCTTCCATTGCTTAGTTTTTTCTGCAATCTGCATAATTGTTCCTCCTCAGATATAGTATCTATGAAAAGACATGGCCGTCATCACTCGCCTTTATAAGGTTAAAATGTCTTATTTGTTTGCACATAAGCTAGTAGCTACTGTTAAAGATGCAATACATTATGACACTGGTGTCACGGGTTAACCTTTAGTACTGGCTGGAGGTCAAAGGTCAGCCCCATACACAGCTGTGACAGATTCATGATGCGTTACCTCTTTCTAGTTCGTGAACATTAATGCTTCTGGCCTTAAGTCAGCAGCCTGGCACTCTTTCATAGAATCCGAGATCAAAATCAGCACAAGCCACAGATCAGCTGCAAGCGTTATCTTTGAACATGCTACAGGCAAAAAAATGTCAAATTCAAATGTGGCGTGTTGAACACCACAGACACGCAGACCAAGTCATCTTGAGCGGCTGATTGATTTAGTCGTAAACGCTCCACGAATTTCCACAAAGGCAACACTATTGTTCATTATCTAGCGACTCACTAGGAGAAGCTGCTGGAAATACAAATAACAAATAAGATGAGCTTGTGGGGGCGTTCAGGCTACAAAACCCGTGGCTGTTGATGCCCTGCGCACACATCCCAGTACATTTCAATCAAAACCATTATGTTCCACTGCTCTTATTAAAGTCTGTGCTGTAGACCTAAACCGCGTCCTCCACTGTAAGCCTGCCCTTTTAAAAGACGACTATATCTACGTTCCGTCCTTTGATATTTTTCCACGTGATGATTCTTAGGACTGCGGATGAGATGATGGTGTGATAACTTTAGAGCGTCCTGACAGTTTTACTGGTAAGCCACTGCTGATCAGAAAATTGGATCTAAATAAGATTTCTATACAGACGCTCAGTGCGGCGGTGTTCAAACACAGGTGATATAGGCTACACTGTAGGAGTTTTTCAATTAAAACAAGCTTAAATGCGATGTCTCCTTCGTCCAGCAGCGTCTGTTAATCAGACGTTTCCTTTTGTTGCGGCAGATTGGATGAGCCGCGTCTTAATAACAGAGGTGGATCTGCCGAGGGAATATGGGAACCAAATTGAAAACCAAATTTGTTTAGACTATAAGAAACATTTTCCCTGCACATCTGGGACTTGCCTATATTGCAACATACTGTTTTGGTTATAATAAAGATATGCATAAGTCAAAAATGTTAATTTTGTAGTGCATTTATTGTTCATTTAAAGGTGCAGACAGCATCCACTTCAAAATACATCTGAGGAAATCAATAGTATTTGTGATAGATATGTTAAAGAAGTGTCATTTCAGGGCCAATAGCGGCATCAAAACGTGGTCTGTTTTATGTGAGTTAAAAATAACATTGGCTGAGACAATAGTTTGAATTTAGAGCCGGTTTGTCCAAATAAGCACTCCTTATACCTTTTATATAGTGCACATTTTGAGGGGAAAAAATGTTATAATGATGAAATCATTGAGGGCACTCATTCAGTCCCATAATGCACCGCAATAACACGTGTCCAACCAATGAGCATGCGAAGGCTTGTTAATACTGTCAGGTTCACACATCTAAGATGCCGTCCATAACAGAATCATAAGCCAATGTCACATTGACCATTGTTCTGTACATTTTTGAGGGTGAAATCCAGTGATTTCAATATGAATCAATGCAATCAGGGATTTCACACAAGCTTGAAAGATTTTGCCCTGTAGATTTCTAATTGGGTTTATTCTGATTCATGTAAATTTGCTGCGTTGACTAAGCGACGATATCAGATAGAGAGCAAGAAACTTCTTTTGAATCTTTATTATTATTATTATTTTTTTTTAATTAAGTAAGTTTGACATAATTATAGTGGTCGTTTGTCATGGTGGCCGTCATGTTGAGATCACACGACCAGCTAAATGATCACACTTTTAGTTGGGGAATAAGTTAATCATAGTTATTAAACAGCTCCCAGATATTGCTATATTTTCCACAGTCTATGCCTTTACATAATCAAAATGTGTAGGCCTACTTGTAGCACTGTAAAGGGTTTAGGGAGGTGTTCAGGGCCGGCGCTAGCCATTTGGGTGCCCTAAGCACAAATGCTTGGTGGTGCCCCCCCCCCCCCCCCCCCCCCCCCCCTCTTGAAAATGACCGCATTATCCGCATAAAACAACAACGAAAAAACGTATCTAAGCGGTCTTCCTTTTCTCCCCAAACAAACTAACTGCATCTTAAACAGGCCAAGTTTCAAAATTTTCCGGGGGAGAAAGCCCCGGACCCCCGTTAAAATAAAAGATTCAACATGCAGGGCTAAAAAAGCCCCGGATCATTTCATTTGCACTACTAGCGACGCCCCCCCTGGACATGCATACACGACGCAAGGGCGCCCGCGCTACAAAACTAACATTTTTATTTAAAACATTGTCTTACCTGCAAAGCGACGCGCGAGTATCATCCCGCTGTCTATTCTTTTTCCTTTTTTCGCCCCCGACTCTTGGTGCCTTTTCGAGGCCATGTCTGAGGTCGGTGTCTGCCAAATTTGACATTGATTGAGGCATAATCGAACAGACCACTGGGAGGTGGGGAAGGGGGGGCACCAGAGGGAGACGAAAAAGGAGATTCACCTTTTTCTCGACTAATTTGGTCTAGGCCTATATTACTTTTGTATTGCTTTTGTATATTAACATGCTTTAGACATATTTTATTTGTTATTTATACTAGTAGCCTATTGTGATGATTTTTCACGACCCAGATTTTTTGGTGCCCCCCCCAAGCACTTGGTGCCCTACGCGCAGCGCGTGATGTGCGTGTGCGGAGCGCCGGCCCTGGAGGTGTTTTGGACAGGACAGGACCAGTGCACATTTGTCTAAAAATAACCAAAATGGCGTTTCACATTTAGCAGAGGCTCAAGCAATGCGTGGATTTCTTGCTTGCATTTAAAATGGTAAAAATCCTTTGGCAAAGCCTCCGCAAGACCTTAACGTGCAGCTCTACACAGAGGTATGCTGCCAAACCACCTGTAAGTGTGGAGCTTTATTCAGCCATCTGTGCAAGAGCATTCAGCTGATTTTGAGAAAGGTTGTAATGTCATTTTCTCATTTTAAAAAGCACATTCAAGCATTAATCTGTTTTTTATGTAGCTAAGTATAAATAATTACCAATACTATAATTAACAAAGCAGCGTGTTACATCCAGATGCCTTACCTTTTCCTTTGTGTATCTCACAGGTTCTTGGTGTGAACACATTTAATTAGTCATTATTATAACAACACATAAACGCAATCGTGCCCACATGCACACGCACGCACGCACGCATGTCTGACTCCATTACTGTCAGTGCACCCGCGAGACATCGGCAGTCAGCATTAAACCGGTGATGAAATCTTTCATTACTGCCTTACTGATGTAGCTGTACTTGTGGGATCTTATTTGCTAGCAAACCTCTCCTGCAAACAAACTTAATGAGACGACGTTTCAACACTTGCTTCTGATAGCATTTCAAAACACGGGAACTCCCTCTAGCCCTCTAGTCTGGATGCATCTGCTACCTGAATAAACTCTAGTTATCGGCAAGCTAAATTGACAGCTGAAGCCCACTGCTTGCTGTGTATGTTTCGGAGCTGTTTTTCCTCTCGTTCCAGGTAGATGAAGCGCACTGTTCCAAAGGCCATGTTTGGATGGAAAATGGAATCAAACGTGTATGTTTCTCACCTTGAGGTGCTTTCTGTGTGGTAAACCATTGGTTATTCATCATGATTAATTTCATGCAGCGCCACGCTCCATCAGCCGTCCGCTAGAAGTTCATTCATCACTGCCATAGTCTTGCGATGCAACCGGCCTTGTTATTACAATGCTATCACATTGTAATACGACGTTAATAAGCTTCGTTTCAATGCGAATGCTCTTGTCCTTAACAGAGAGAGAACAGCAAGTTTTAGCTAAATGTGAAAGAGAAGCTCAAAAAGAGATGTCTTGATGCACACGGTATACTCTATATGGGCAGTTGTCTCAGCAATGTTACAGACTTGAACATATTAAAGAAACTATTTCATCCAAATAAAGTGTAGCTGTGATTCTGACACAGAATTCACTTTCAAACCAAGCTGTTGGTCAATGCGACGAATCTTTTGAACCCATTGTGAAATCCGTGAGAGGAAATATTAGGCTCTCACGCAACAAACATTGAATGTGACCACACTTTCTTAATGGACTATAAAAAATGCCACAGATAAACATTACAGACTAGAATTTGAGAGCCAGCCAGAGAGTTAGCACAGAACATACTAGCTGAGCTACTACAGTATGTGCTCGATACACTTACTGATAAAGACGAGAGATCGCTCCGGGTGTACACTGAGCCAAGATTAATCGGTTGTATCACTAACATCACCCAAGGATTGAATTCAAAATGCCAAAAGAAATCTCAGAAAGCCTTTGATTGTTGGGCCTCGATGAGACATTCTTTTCATCTCCAATGAGAAGTATTCAACTAAGTTTATTCAATTGAGGGCTCAATGCTTGGTGGACTGAATCCTATAGTTGTTTATAGTCTGGTGAAAAGAGGGGACAGCTCAGCCTTGGGCGGCATATCGTTCCTTTTGTGTTCGAATTGGAGATGTGTCTCGCATGGATATAGCCTAAGGTCTGCTTTTGATATATGCTTGATATCATCACACTTAAGTCATCTCCTTGAGCTCTGGAAAGATGGGAACATGCTCTTTTCAATTGTAAGTATCATACTGTACATATGTCATATTTTTTTCCCCATTATTGTTATCAACTGTAGAATTAAGTTTGTAATTGAAGTCCTTATACTGTACATTTCAGTACAAATAAAAGGGACAGTGGATTGAAACGTATGCAAGTCCTTGACTCTGTGTGTTGTATTCCGATGGAGGATATAATGTTTCCCGTTTGTGTTTCATACCGTCACAGATTTCAGTGGCTTTGCAGTTATGAACACCTGAGCTCAATCCCACAGGGGGGGGGAAGCGGTCGATATGTCTTTACAGGCCACTGTGTAAAACAAGGAGGTGTTGAGATGCAGTCAACCTTTTGTTTTAAGGGGTTATGACATGTTGGGGCTGCAAGTGCTCTGACATATAAAAACGATTTAGGATATTTACAGACAGAAGAAAGGCCGAATTTGTAAGTGAAATGTGTACCTGTATATTTTGATTAAAACAAAATCGAGATTGTAAAAAAAAAAAGGAAATAATGAATGCAATATGATTATGATGTGTTTAACACAGTCTGTATTGGTTTAAGACAACAAAGGAACACTTTATTTAATGGAGAATAATGTAAAATTCAATAAACGGAGAATACAAAATGACATTAAACAGCATACCTTTGCCGCTTATCATGCCCGCATATGTCAAAAAATAAACGTTTGAGCTGCATTTCATTGGGTGGGTGAACCTTATATTGTGACTGTGTGTTTGAATTAGTTTAGGGATTATTGTGTCTGCCGGTAAATGATGTATCAGTAGCGGCGAGCAGGCTTCTGGATTTCACCGATTACACGCCGGAGCAGCAATCTGTGCAGTCAAGGTTACAGATAAGGATTAAACACGTAACCGGCGCTATAACGCTGCATGGGATGCAGGCCTAACGCGCGCCCAGCGAATCATGCGTGACCGCCACCGCTGCGGGCAGAGGCACGAGCACGTTTGATGGAAATGTTGAGATCAGATCACAGCGGAGAGCCGCTTCTCGCACGCCTCAATCCACGCACATGTGCTTTGCCATACCTGACGTGGAACAAAATGCCAAATGCGTGTTGTTAAGCACACGGGAGATGCACATTAATTAGGTCATTGCAAACTGCGGCACGCTAATTGCAGCATTGTGATTCTTAATTGCGGAATTGTTGGAATCTGTTTAGGAGGCTAATGCCCGAGACAGCTGGTATGCACCCATTTTCCTTTTTTTTTTTTTTCTTAATTTTCATCCTTTTTTTGGGGGGATTTCGTCCTCTGGGATAGCGTCCAAAGCACAGTATGAGTCCTTTTCGCCATGTTTTTCTAAATTATATGTGTTGTGTGAGTGTGTGTGTGTGTTTAGAGAGAAAGAATATAAAATTTTCTGTGTATGCCTGTGAATAATTCTGCAAGCGTGTATGTGTGTGGGTTTATTTTGAGTGCACCTATGCCTGTGTGTGTATCTGAGGTTATTTTAACCCCATTTTAATAATTCATGCACACACAAAAACCCAACTCCCTGTGGTTATTACATATAATTACATTTATAAGGAAAATCATGGCAATTAATTATTTTGTTCCATTTTTTTCTCCTAATGTTACAGTAAATGCAGAACTGATTTGACATTTGTTTCGCTTGGTAAAAAAAAAGAAAAGAAAACAAATTTGGTGTTTACAAGCAGTTAAAATAATAGTTCACCTAAAATGACAATTCTTTCATCGTCCATAGAAGAAAGAAAATTGAATGTGTTTCGAATGACGTGAGGGTGAGTAAATGATGACAGAATTGTCGTTTTTTTTCAGTTGAACTGTTCTTTTATTTCTACCTGGGATGGTTAATGCGACTGCACTAATATATTTTTAGCTGATCAATGCGAACTGAAATTCCCTGGAGAAGTTTCCTAAATTTAGCAAGAGGCCGCTGATCTTGGTCGATACTTGTTTGTAATGGTGGGCGTTAAAAAGCCCTCCCAGTGCGACAAGATGCCTCTTTTTTTGTGCTTTATAGATTGTTCTTTGTTTGAACTCTCGCTTTTTCAGATATTCGTTTTATCATTGACATCTCCCATTGAGACTGTTTTAAAATAGCTCGCCATCAATTTGTTTACTTCAAGTCTTGCTATATGAGATGCCTTTCATCTAGACCGAAATGAGAGAAGAAATGTCATAGAATTCCTAATTAATGCAGAATGTTGTCTCAAACAATTAAAATAGTTGACAAAAACTTTATTTAACATGATGTAGGATTAGCATATTAGTTTTCTAGGGTGGCGTTAACTATTGGGCTAATGACATTGTCTGAACCTATTCATTCATTAAAAAAAAAAAAATCCAATTTATACAATGACTTGAGATGTTATGGGTGCACTGTAAAATGTACCCTAACATTGTTTCACAAAGTCAAAAACAAACAAACAAAACTACAACAACAACAAATATTTTTAGAGTACGTTTTACAAGAAAAGACTTATGACTTTTCTATGACTTCTCAATGTCATGTTTAATTCAATGTGTTAATTGGAGTTTCTTTGTAATTATTTGTGAAATTTACTAGCAAATTGTTTCAAAGTAAATCCCACATCAGATTCTTTTTCAGTGAATAACGAAAAAGGCATTCAGTTAAACAATGCAAAGAATATTTTTAATTAGTTTATCGATTATTATTTATATTTTGTATTCATTTAATAAATGCATATTTATCTGTAATTATATACTACTGTTATTTTATTTTGCTTTACTACTTATTTGGACAAACTTTTAACGCCAAACCAAAGTCATGTGGTGCGACCAACACACAGAAAAAACAACAACATACAACAGGAAATTACATCATAGTGATGATCCCTTCAAACCCTCATGACTATGTCAAGGTCTTCAATAAAATATCAGATCATTTGATGTTTTTATGACATTTTCAGGTTGTACAATGTCATTTGGTGCAACCCAAAACTTAATGATTACTTTGGAAAAGATATAATCTGTGTTCAAAGTGTAAGTGAAATATTAATATATAGGCCTACTTGACATTTAACTGGAACTTTTTGAGTTTCAAAACCTTATGAAATCAACATTAATACAGAGAGTACATTTAAAGAGCCTGCCAAATGTGTTTTAAAATACATGTTTAAAAATGTTTTTTTCTTCATTGTGGACACTTTTGTTTGTCATTGACTGTGCTGTGAAACTCTGTCTTACAGAAATTGCTGATCCGCTATGGCTACGTTACGCTTTGGGCAGCACATCATAAAGTCCTCTGCTGTGTTTTTGAAGACGGAGTTGTCCTTCGCACTTGTCAACCGAAAGCCGGTCGTACCTGGCCGTATCCTTTTCGGGTTTACCGTAGTGACTGGGGTATTACACTGAGGTCAAGCAAGGTAGGATTTTCTGTCTTTCTTTCCCCTGTCGTCTGTGTTTACTGTGGTATATAGTGTACTCAGAAGAGCAGTTCTGTTCGGTCTGACCTTCGCATTAGGCCATATCAACAGATGTTGATACAACCTTTCAGAACAGGTCATCTTTGGGAAGAAAGCTTTTGGATTGGCTAAAAGTTGAACTGTAATGAACTTTGGGTCTTTCGCAGTGGGTAGTTCTAAGAACTTAGTCCTAGGAACTAGCCACTAGGGCGGTTCCCCGATAACTAATGGTTCCCTTAGGAACATTTTCCTGGTTGCATTCGCACCGCTAGTAGGAACTCTGAAGTGACGTAAGCCGTTCTTGTTGTTGTGACTTTTATTTTGACGGCGCTGAGAACGCCAGTGCCCGGTTGCATAAAGCACCTTAAGTGTAATTTTCCCTTAAGGTCGCCCTTAAGTTTCCCTTAAACCTAAGGGTGTTGCAGAAAAATACTCTTAAGTGTTACTTAACGTTTTTTTTAAAGGTGACCTATAATTCAAAATTGAATTTACCTTGGTATAGTCAAATAACAAGAGTTCAGTGCATGGACATGACATAGAGTGAATCTCAAACTGGACTGTTTTCGCGTTCTCATTTAATTCACGTTTATGAAAAACACCCCTGAAAAACGGTCGGTTCTCCACACAATACCGACTGTGACGCAATAGTCGGGATCATTAATATGTATGCCTCCACAAATTTGCATATGCCAGCCCATGTTCAATGACAGGTGAAACTGCGCAGCCGAAGCATAGCAGTTGCTCAGTGTTTGGATGTACACATGAACACAAAAGTATTTTTTAGATCCTTCATCCGAGCCTCTGAAGAAACAATGGCTTACTTTTATTTTCTCTGGAAATTTCCAAACATTTCACCGACGACTGTTTCCTCAACTTGGGCCAATACAGAGCTGGCCTCGGATCAGCTACCAAGCAACACTTTCTGATGTGTAATTGTTCAAGTTCAGACAGGTAACCTTTCTCTCAAAATCGTTCAATACTGTTTATGCATCAGTAAGTCAAGCCAGTGACTAAAATATCAACTTCACATCGTTTCTTTTAGTAGGATGAAAAAAAAAAAAGTATTTAAATTGTGAATAAATTATATACAGAAAGCGATCAAAGAACAATCTTTCCACAGCGCGAGTTTATCTGGACACTTGCCAAACTCCTTATGAATTCAATGACGCACGTTATACTGCACAGCGAAGCTCTTACTGTATTTACATGATCGTGTTTGCATTGGGGAAAGCATTAGAGAACAGAAACTGCATTGCAATGATAAGATCTTCATTCTCGCGACCAACAGACTGTCCTCTGCTTGCTCAATGCTCAGTCATCACAGCAACATTGTATGTGATGGGAATAGATCTAAATACTTTAAAAACATCTCACGATTCGTTAATTTCGATAGCTGTAATAGTAAAAACGTATAATAGCTGTAGTAAAAGTATTCGAGAGAGTTTCACATGTAATACACAGCTATTTCATATGCAAGCATGTCAGCCAATCACAGCAGAGGCCGGTTCCACACAGAGACACGCCCCTTCAAACAGAGCGTTCAAATCAGAGGCTAAAATCCGGGTGGGAAAAATGCCTTTTATTTCTAAATTATGACTATTTTTGATCTAAAAAACATACTAACATTATAAGGGCAACCCAGGAAACATTATAAAATAATATAAAAAACCACTCTAGGGCACCTTTAAGTGAAACGTCATAAACACTTAGAATTTCCCTTAAATGCTGTTTTTTTCACTTAAGTAAGCGTTAAGTGTTGCATAAAACCCCTTAACGGTAATTTCCCTAAGTATAACTTAAGGTTTGGAAATCGTAACCTTAAGAGTAACGCGGACAAAAATAAGACGACATGGCTGAATTTATGGAACCAGCTGAAGATCATAGGGAATAGGGAGAACCCTTTGGACCAATTTAGCGATGAAAATTTGTTGCAAGAATACCGATTTGATCGACGCGCAATATTTGACATCCCTATCAAACTAGATGGCTGTCTGTCTGTCATTACATGCGACTCACATGTAAACTATCACAACGTTAAGTCAGTGCGCGCACGGAGAGTGTGTGGCCGACCCGTGAAGAAAAAGATTCACAGGAGAACGAGCTGATTCTGTGTTTTAAAAGGAATCATGACAGAAGAAAACAGGTATGCTATGGAAATATACTCGGCTGTATTTCGAGACACAGAGCCAGAAGTGCATTCACAAAACCTAAACAAATGGCAAAGCATGGGACGGTGAACAACACAAACTGCCGCCACTTTCGGAGCTAACGCGGTGTTGCGTGATAGCGCCACTGGACTGACACGTGATATTCCCACATGTTAGTGTTTTGCGTATCTATGGCAACAAAATACTTTTATAACGTGAATCCAGGGTCGCTGTCGTGAAACACTTAAATGTTTCCCTTACCTAAGAGAACCGTTTAAGAGATTGTATGCAACACCCTTAAGTTATTCTCTTAGGTAAGGGTAAATCGCCCCTTAAGTATCATACTTAAGGGAAAAACTTAAGGTGCTTTATGCAACCGGGCACTGAGCCTGAACACAAAGCACTCGCATTCTCCGTGTTCATTAGTTTACGATCTGTCTAACAGTCCTGTCTAATACGTTTTTAGATAGAACTGTTATACATAGAAAGTAGACAGTAATGAAGCGTTATTAGCGTTTGCCGTGTGGTTGATGTCCAGTGTTGCTAGCTGAGCAGAAATACAGGTTTCGCTTGGTCCCCTCAAAGTTGCGTTGGATTTTCTCCTTGGCGTGAAGGTTAAGAGTCCCGTCTATCACTGTTTTACATGTTCGTAGAGTTAGTTTGTGGGGTAAATATATAGGCTATAATCTGTGTGTAAAATCACAGCTTTTTTAAAAATGGCGGGTGTTGGTGTTTGCTGGTGTGTTCCGCTGCGAAAGCCCCTTAAGATGAAGCTACATGCCTGCAGTTTCCAGCACAGGCTCATTGGAAAAACATACATGTGTACGTACAATACGCAGCAATACTTGCATATCACTGCAGTTTCTAACAGAAATGAACACTAGAGGCAGCAAAACAGCAAGTACTTTTAATCGTTTTCACACACAAGTACACAGCTCCATGTGTTCGGCTTTTCTAGCTCAGCTGGTACAGAATTGTACTTGCGATGCGTAGAGCTCAGGTACGAATCCCGTGAAAGACGAGCCACGATAAAAGAGCTCGAAGACAAGAGTTCAAAAACAAAACAAGCTAAAATGGGTTGGTAACGATTGCGTTTTTATGTCACATTTGCTTTTGTTAACACTATCGGGTAGGTTTAGGGTATAGTGTAGATTATTTTAAATCATTAAGTTATAGTAAAGTTATTTTGAAACGTAAAGGAGCATTAAGCTTTTAGCGGCACATCGGACATTTAAATTCAGAACTGCGGTGATGTGTACAAACTCCAGCATAATAAATCGATGCCATATTCACGTTCATCTGTACCGTAAAAAACTAGGTAACGCTTCCTTTTACAGTCCTGTTACCCATGTACATAATATGTACTTATTATAGTAATTACAATTACTGGGTAATAACTAGGTACTAACCCTGAACCTACCCCTAACCCGTGTACTTACCTTATATTAGCCAGTACTTTCTAGGTAAGTACACTGTAAGTACACGCAAGTACTGCGTTGTGCACGTTTCGCGACAGTTTCAAAGTTAAATGTTAAATGTCCAGTCAATGGCGCTAAAATAATGCTACGGAAGCAGACTCAGGAGAGAAATATATATATTGTTATGAAATATAATAATATATACACATATTATACAAAAACTTTGGTTAGATGTGATTAATCGCGATTAATCGATTTGACAGCTCAAATTTATGTTAGATAAAAAATCTAATTAATCATGCCCCCGACAATGTATTTGTACATATACTTTCATGTATTTGCATAAAACAAAATGAAGAATATACTGACTTCTAACACTTTTTGCATTATCCATTCAATGGTTTACTTTGCCGCAATAATGTAATGTCTTTGAATTACTACATTTGGCAGATTTTTCTATATGGAACTAATTGCAGTAAATTAATTGGAATATTATGTAATTCATTTGATGATTTTTTTTTATTCAGTTGAAAGCCTAAATTGATCATTTTGATATTCCAGTTTTGTGCGCCTCTATAAATCTTGCGGACACAAGCTGTACTCTTTTCAGAAGCTGACTCTGATGCATGCAACATGAAAAGCAAAATGCCTTGAATCATCATCAGATGCTCCTTAATTCATTCTCCTCTTTTTTTTTCTTTGCTTTGCTTCAAAAAGAAAGCGGATACTTTTTTTTGTCTATTAATCTTAGTGCTCAACGTGCAAATGCAAACCTTGCATACATTTGCATGATTTCCATTGCTGATTTGTTTGAATAATGTCCTTTATTCTCTTTCGAATAGCAATAAGTCCCAGGCTTAGCGGCAAAAGATCTTCAAGTGCTGCTCCGTCTTACATAAGCCGCTATGTTTAGATTAACTTTTGATGGAAAGCCATTTTTCACAGCATTATAGGCCACTGCAGCACAAACCTAAAATCCAGCAAGAAGCAGCAGTGTTTGGAGGGCATAAGCAATACATTAGCATTATTTAATTGTTACTCTCGCAGTCCAAGCGGCGTGAAACATTATGGCACTGCCAAGAAGTAACAGTCACATGAGAGCTAAAGGGAAACGCTGCTATTGTGTAGAAAAGAGGCATATAGACTGAAGTTCCCATGATGTTTAATCAGAATTGCAACAATCGTATGTTTATCAATGGAATTTGTGATGTATTGCTTCATTATTAATATTCATGTGTACCCAAATTTAGCGCTACTTCACATATTTTGTATGTAATGATGTGACAAGTGTGTTCCATGTCAAATACAAGTTCAGCTCAATCAACCGCATTTGTGGCATGATGATGATTACCACAATTAAGTAAATGTAAATGCATGAGATTTCGGCTTATCCCTAATTGATATAAAATGAACTAATTAATAAATACATACAAATGGTAATGCAGTGGAAGTAAATGGGGACAATTTTTAAGATAAATCAGATTTAAAAAAACATTTTATTTCTAAAGCTACTTTTTTGTAATAGGTTATCTATTTGATGCTTTTTTCATTTAACACAATAATGACGTTATTGGGGGTCATTTCTCAGCCAAAGTTGATGTGTGATTGATGTGATTAATCTGCACATAAAAATTTTAATCGCTTGACAGCCTTGTATATTATTTTATTATTTTGAGCAAGAATCAAGGGTTCATTGATTTGTGTTTTGGACAGTTGTTCTGAAATACAGTGGTGGCCAAAATGATCAGAGCACTTGGCAAATTAAAGAGGTTTCAGTTGCTATTTTCCAAGAGGACAATGACCCTAATCACTCTTCTAACTATTGCCGGACTACCTGCGACCGAAGGAATCTGCTGGAACATTGAAAAAGATGGACTGGCCCGTCAAAGTCCAGACCTCAACCCCATCGAGAACATTTGGTGCGAGTCGGAAAATAAACTGGACAGATCTATTGTACATTCAAAGGAAAGCCTTTGGGTTCAGGATAACATTAGTGTTATCAGGAAATATATATAGACACTATGCCAGAGAGATGCTGCTGTAATTGCTGCAAAAGGTGGACATACCAAATATTAAAGTTAAAAGTGAATAAAAACAGTACGACTCACTTCATCGGATATTTGTTGTGCTCAGAGCAACCATCTGCATGTTTCATGAACATTATGAAATGATATCATGTATTGGAGGCAAAAAAGTTCAATATTTTCAGATCTGTCAGGTGTTCTTATACTTTTGGCTACCACTGTATGTTCACCCGACCACATTTCAAAAAGGCATTCCACTTCGTCTTCGCTCCAGGTGAATCTTTGGTTCATTTTGAGAGGCATTAGCAGAGCAAACACTGCTGCTTTTATTATTACCCAGAGATTGTGATACTGCTTTCCAACCGCAAGCCATCCGCTCCAGAGTTCGTTTTCAAGCGGGCTGAGACCAGCGCTGTTCGATGTTCGGACTATCTCAAACGGATATTTCTGGTGCGGATCCGAGTGCAATCGTCACGTTCATAGACCTAATGCACAAGAGAAGCCAGCGCGCAGTCATCTTCAGAACGCTCTCTGTTTTTGCGTTAGCTCTGTATATTTCTATGGCAGTGTAATGTTTAAAGCGGATGTCGTAACAAATGGGAACGGGAGGATTTTAAAATGAGCGTTGCATTCAAAAAACAGCAAGATCTTACCTTCATGCTAATACAAACCGGAAGACAGATGTCTTATCACAATGAGGCTACATAAAGTCTATATGCCTAAACAAACCAGACTAAGGGAGAAAACATAGTATTAGTAAAATTAAAGTTTTTTTTTTTTTTCATTTCTTTATTGTTTATTTATTGTTTTGTTTATTGTTGAACCCTTTGATTCTCTGATCATTTGTCGATTGATATGATCATTCTTGAGTCATGGTGAACAGAAGTAAGTCGTTGCTGTTTTCTCGGCTCTTGGCTCTCTAAACCTGTCGGTGGGCTTTGCAGGTTTTGTCTCGTATCAAAGCTGTTCACTTTGTACCTGTATCAGTTCAGAAGAGCTTGGAGAGGTAGACAGCACTTGGCAAAGATCTTAAATCTCCCCGGCAGCTCTTGAACATCAGTATGACTCCTGAAACACAGAGCTCTTTGTGTGGGGAGCGTGTCCCTGGGGCAACGCTGGAAAATCCCAGAGGCTTTAGCTGGTGCGATTTAAGTTAGTCCACATCCCGACACACAACCACATGAAAGGTGTAAGCTAGTCTGTCTGGCTCTCCTCCTCCACACACACTTATCTTCTGTTTCGAAACTTTTGTTCAACAATATTTCTGTCTTGTTTTATCACAAGTAGGGTTTGATATGGCGGCGGGGGCATATGATGTTCTTTCTGTAGTCCGATGACAAACTCCGTATAGCATATCATTGACAAAACACAGAAAAATATTATTGCTCTCAGACGTATCCGTTCGGGAAGCTCGGCTACAGCAAATAGAACCGTGATTGAACTACCGGTCACTTTACATACAATCAGAATCCTTGGCCAGAATATGTCTGGTTGTGCGAGACCACGGCACTGGTGGAGCCAGGTGTTGAAGTCTGACATTCAAGAAATTAATTCATTAAAAATGATTTTTTTATGTCAGACTTCAACACCTGGCTCAACCTATCTTCCATTAGCTTTTTAATAGTGTTTATTTAAGCTCTTGGCAGATGCTGGAACCTCTGGGTACATTAACATGATAAATAGACACTTATTGTCATTGGAATCAAACTTGACTACAATTAAGAAGCTCCGTTCACGAGCACCAGTGTGAATTATGTGTGGAAGGAGGAGTTTAGGGACACCGAAATTGTTTTCAGGCTGTTTGAGAAATGATGTGATGTGCAATGTATATTATGAAAAAATTATAGTGTTTTTGACCTTGGATGCATGTAAATCTATTGTACGAGACTTCAATACAAAATGAGGAACCTTTAAAACAGCATAATAGGGGCACTTTAAGACCTCGACTTCTGCTGGCATTGTGGGCTATTCTGTTTGTCGTGGATTTTACTGATTTGTCAGTTTAAAAGGATCTCACATTGAGTTCTTACAGTGCACACATGCAAATCTGGAACTGCACTGATTAAGGCTGGGTGGTAAATCGAATAATAACAATGATAATGCTGACTATATTAAATTAGGTAACAGTGCGAATATTGAAAATCTTCTTATTTGACTTTTTAAGTTTCCTACAAAACACGTTATTAGACAAACGTCCATTTCACACATGATCGGTTTGCAGTATGCATTTGTGTGTTTTTTCCAGGTAAGTGCATTCACACTGCACACGTATGCGGTCTGCAGGAAAGCGGTTCAGCAATCCTTCCTGCACAACGTCTACTTTTCACACACTGAGTTAAAGTGAACGCATTGTTCATGGTCAAAATAAACATGGATTGGCATGAAAACGTACTACTGCAAACGGATCATGTGTGAAACGGGTGTGATTTTTCAATCCTTATGTGACTCACGACTAGACTGATATTTTTCAAAAATATCACATCCGATTTAAATTCATCAGATGTGAATCAGATCAATGAGTAATATTTTGTGGGTATAAATATTTTCAAAAATATATACTTAGGCAATATAACTTTTTCTTACTTTGAAAACACAGGAAATCTTACTCGCCAAAGCTGCATTTATTTTGATCCAAAAACAGTAAAAACAGTAATATTTTGAAATATTATTGCAATTTAAAGGTACCGTTTCAAAATGTATTTTATTTCTGTAATGGCAAAGTCAAATTTTTCAGCGTTCGATTTTCTAGTCTAACCCCAGACTTTTGAGTGGTAGTGTATGAATATTGATTCTGATGCCTATCATTATTTGACACCGAGCGATAATTCCGACAAGCAATTAGCTTCATAATTTCATTTCAAACTTAAAATGATTGCGAAAGCGACTCTAAAACGAATAAACCACTAACAGTCATCAAATCAATTGCTTAATGAACTATAAGCCAGGCAAGTTGGACTTAATGGGCTTTCTGACACACTGGTGTATTTCACTTTTAATCAAAGGTAAAGATCACTCTCTTGGTAATTCGCTGATTGCAGTTTTGTTGATCTTATAAAGCATTTATTTATTTATTTTTACTCATTCCCTGTATTGTCACTCATTATGTTTATATTATGCTAATATTGCCTTGTCCCAGTTGATGTCTCACTGGAAAAACAGTGCTCTATCCCTCATTATCCGGCAGACTCGATCTCGTCACCTGCCAGGGAATGTTGCTTTATGGAAATATTTGCTGAACATGTGAACATAAACATCGACACAAATTGGATTAGTATGATAATGACAATTTTGCCAGCTCAGCAAAAACCTGTTGTCAGCTCTGCATGACTGTGTGGGTTTATGGGGGTGATGCTATAGTGTAGGTGGGAATGGGGTAAGCTGTGTCACTCTCTTGATCTAGGCTTCTATACATAATATTTGTCATGCGACACTATATTTAGAAAGGACAGCTCATATATACAGGCACCTATGATTGGAGAAGGCATTTGTTTTACATCATTTTTTTCTCCACGCATTTTTTTTTTATCATAATGCGGGCAAATTTAATTTAAAAACAATTTAAAAGCAGAGGTTATTGTTGTTGTCGTTATTGTTAACGTTGTAAATATGTATTTTTATACAAATATAAGCAGCATTTTAGCGAGAGTTTTTTAACTAAATAAATATACTAATATATATAAATGCAAGTTAACTGCAAAAAAATGTTTTTGACATCATTTTAAAACACCTTTTTCATATAATTTTGTAAACATTAAAAAAATAATAACATGGCATGCAAATTGAATTTTTGTCAAAGCAGATTTATCCAGGACTGTTGTTGTTGTTATTATTATTTATTTCCAGAGATTAGCATTGTTCTGCTGAGAAGTTAGAATGTGATTGACTATAAAACATGATATCTGTGTCAGTACATCTCACCTGTGCCTTTAGACCTTCTTGCCTATATCCATTTCATTTTCCTGGAACACATGCCGATCCATTAGACGAATAGCTGCATCTCTTACAAAGAGCGTCTGCACATTGAAAGATGCTTCTCAGAGCTGCTGTAAAATATTAATTATTCTAAACAAGAGTTTGCTCATTGGCAGATGTGAAGGTCGAACTCGCGTCTAATGGCGTTTCATATCACACATTTCACCGCAGGTTCGCAAACGACATCATTGGAATAAAATGAGCCGGGCTATGAATTCTGAGAAACTTTATGAAGCAGAACACTCACAAGTCGCATCAGTTGATTAATCGTCTCTCTGCTGAATGAATTAGGCTGCACAATACTCTCAAGATGATGAGATGATGCCAACAGATCCGCTAATCCTATTAAAATTCATAATTAGCAATATTCCTGCTAGTTTCCCAAGGTAGTAAATGAAAGAGATAATGAATAAAATAAATAGAAGATGTGAAAGTGATGCTAGAACAATACATGGCATTATCATCAAATCTGCAGTGCCAGCGTCAGACTCCTGCTGAGGGATTAAGGCTTTATTGAAATGCTCGTTGGTCTACAGCTGTAGCCTGTAGGGGTCCCGGGACCGTTCGAGTCAATCATGTGCTTTTGTTTCCTTTGTGTTTATAAGAGATCGACCCCAAACGTGCACGCAGGGCATCAGAGACGAGCAATGACGTCGTCTTTCTCCACTCTCCAGACAATGTGCCGTTGACGTGCGCATATGATTTCTTTTCTCACCTTCTTGTTCTATTGATGGATATTCCGTCTCTTTCACGGTTAGAAATGCACGCTTCCATCATGATGGCACAGTGTTACATTGCATGTTTTCTATAGCTTTGAGTATTCATGAAGTGCCGTTGTTTTGACCATCTTATTGCAATAAGTCTTTTTATGAGAACTTTTGTCTTCTGCTGAATAAAAAAAAAAAAAAAAAATTATTATTTGTCTTTTTGTTAAATTTAATTGTACCAAAAATAAAGGCAATTGTGGTTGCCAGAACTGTACTGTAAATATAAAAATACAATATAATATTTAGTTTAAAATGGCAAATATAGTTATTAATTATTAATATACTTCCTTATTTGGTACTTAAAAATCTATGAACCATGATTAATACACAGTACATGCACATACATAGTGATTTATACAATTTACTGCTGAAAAAATATTATTATTTTTTTATTTAAACATTTTTTGCTGTATTATTTAATTACAAAAATACATATATTTTATTATTATTATTACAATATTTTACTTTTCATTTAAATTGAATTTAAAGTTATGGTAACACTTTACAATAAGGTTCATATGTTAACATAATTTATTAATTAAATTGTATTATTATTAATCATGAACTAATGAAAGTCATGAAAGTTAATCATGAACTAACAATCGGCAACTTTTTTTTTTACAGTTTTTTATTCATTTAAGTTTATTTATAAATATGCAATTTTTCCATTCTCCATCATCATGTATTAAAATGTTAATTTCAGTTTACTGCCATTCAAAACCTTGGGGGCGGTAAACTTTCGATGTCGGTAGGATTTCGTCTCTTCTGCTCACCAAGGCTGCTTTTATTTATAAAGAAATATAGTAAAAACATTAATATAGTAACATAGTAAAAATTTATATATTTGAAAATGTAATTTATTCCTGCGATGCAAAGCTAAATCTGCATCCAGTCATCAGTGTCACATGCTCCTTCAGACATGATTCTAATTCATCATAATTAGACATCATACTATCTTGAGGCCACAAATTACTATCTTGAGGCCACGAGATACTATCTTGAGGCCACGAGTTACTATCTCGTTGTGAAAGTGATGCTAGAACAATACATGGTAGGTAATGTACAATACATTACTATCTTGAGGCCACGAGTTACTATCTTGAGGCCACGAGTTACTATCTTGAGGCCACGAGTTACTATCTTGAGGCCACGAGTTACTATCTTGAGGCCACGAGTTACTATCTTGAGGCCACGAGTTACTATCTTGAGGCCACGAGATACTATCTTGAGGCCACGAGTTACTATCTTGAGGCCACGAGTTACTATCTTGAGGCCACGAGTTACTATCTTGAGGCCACGAGATACTATCTTGAGGCCACGAGATACTATCTTGAGGCCACGAGATACTATCTTGAGGCCACGAGTTACTATCTTGAGGCCACGAGTTACTATCTTGAGGCCACGAGTTACTATCTTGAGGCCACGAGTTACTATCTTGAGGCCACGAGATACTATCTTGAGGCCACGAGTTACTATCTTGAGGCCACGAGTTACTATCTTGAGGCCACGAGTTACTATCTCATTGTGAAAGTGATGCTAGAACAACACATGGTAGGTAATGTACAATACATTACTATCTTGAGGCCACGAGATACTATCTTGAGGCCACGAGATACTATCTTGAGGCCACGAGTTACTATCTTGAGGCCACGAGTTACTATCTTGAGGCCACGAGATACTATCTTGAGGCCACGAGTTACTATCTTGAGGCCACGAGTTACTATCTTGAGGCCACGAGATACTATCTTGAGGCTACGAGTTACTATCTTGAGGCCACGAGATACTATCTTGAGGCCACGAGATACTATCTTGAGGCCACGAGATACTATCTTGAGGCCACGAGTTACTATCTTGAGGCCACGAGATACTATCTTGAGGCCACGAGATACTATCTTGAGGCCACGAGTTACTATCTTGAGGCCACGAGTTACTATCTTGAGGCCACGAGTTACTATCTTGAGGCCACGAGATACTATCTTGAGGCCACGAGTTACTATCTCATTGTGAAAGTGATGCTAGAACAATACATGGTAGGTAATGTACAATACATTACTATCTTGAGGCCACGAGATACTATCTTGAGGCCACGAGTTACTATCTTGAGGCCACGAGTTACTATCTTGAGGCCACGAGTTACTATCTTGAGGCCACGAGTTACTATCTTGAGGCCACGAGTTACTATCTTGAGGCCACGAGTTACTATCTTGAGGCCACGAGTTACTATCTTGAGGCCACGAGTTACTATCTTGAGGCCACGAGATACTATCTTGAGGCCACGAGTTACTATCTCATTGTGAAAGTGATGCTAGAACAATACATGGTAGGTAATGTACAATACATTACTATCTTGAGGCCACGAGATACTATCTTGAGGCCACGAGTTACTATCTTGAGGCCACGAGTTACTATCTTGAGGCCACGAGTTACTATCTTGAGGCCACGAGTTACTATCTTGAGGCCACGAGTTACTATCTTGAGGCCACGAGTTACTATCTTGAGGCCACGAGATACTATCTTGAGGCCACGAGTTACTATCTTGAGGCCACGAGATAGTTATAATTATTTTTTTTGACAAAGTGGGACTAGGGGGGCTCCGTACGTAATAGTTATTGCATTAATGTTATTGTATAGGTTTCAAAAAAATTACATTTTCCAATTTTTCTCTGTATGTGGTAAGGTAACATACATTTAACTCTCTGGGGACCAAAGGTTTTTTGGTGCCCTTGGGATGTTTTGACATGCACTGACATTTGTGCTTTTTTCAGTTATTTATAAACATGTTAATGGCAAAGGTGTAAATTCACTCTATATAGCACATACGGGGCTATCATAATATGTTAGCAACATGCATGTACATGTTTGTATTTTTGAGAGAATATTATTTATGCGTGGTTATTGAAAAAACTAAAAATAAAAGTTTCTGAAATAAGGTCACAAAACACATATTGATTATTTCTTCACAAGACTTTTGAAAATTGTATCACATAGTCTAGAATATTTGCTCCAAAACTATGTGAGAAACATCCTGACTACTCATTCAGATAAGTCAATAAAGTCTTTTAGAATGTGTATGACGTGTTTTGTTTGAGAAAGCTTTATGCGAGGTGGCTTGATCTCTCATTAGTATGTATCCATTCCACACCTGAGAAAGACAAAGACCCTCCCATAATGGCCCTATTAGGTGCTATCAGGCCATATCATTATGAAGAGCCTTGCAGAAAGAATGAGGAGATTTAAAAAAGAATGGCTTTTAGATTGTTTGGATTTATTTACAACACACACACACACACACTGCTTAGAATAAGTGAACACACCCATGCTAAAGTTGACTAAAAAGAGGAATAAAAAATCGTAATGCCTTAATTAAAAAAATGAGGAAAACTCCAACCTTTAGGGACATGAATAATGTCCTTGAATTCTTTGTGAATGAAAAATTTATCACAAATAATTAAATGTTCTTCTTTAAAATACAGGGTGCATACGTCTGGACACATCTATCACACACCCTTCACCATATAGACAAGGTTTTATTTCAGTTCAAAGTTAGAGTTGGAAAAATCTTGAAAAGAAAATTGTCTTTTCCATAAATGTCTTAGTTTGATCATACATATTTCAAAGTTGAGGATTCATTATTTTGATTTAGCTTGGATTGGAACAAACACTAGACTATAACATCTTAGTTGATTAGTTTATTGACAAAACATACTATATATTTAACATATGAGCAGAAACTCCTAACAAAGCTTATTTGATGTCTATTTTAGAGTAAAAACTTTATACTCTATCCAAAACTAGTCAACAAAATGTCTTTTATTTCGTCTATAACAGTGCGTATCTGTGCGTTCATTCATTCATTCATTCATTCATTCACACACACACACACACACACACACACACACACACACACACACACACACACACAGAAACATGATTCACATTTAAACAGTATGCTATTTTTCCGTTTACAGACACTAACGTTATTCTATATCGCGATTAGAACAAAGCACAAGCATAAAACACTTACTTCTCAGCTGAATCTGTTCATCCTCCTCGTGGTGAAAATAAACCAGCACTTGTTCTGAGGTAGGTAAATGTCCAGGATTGTTCCTCATAGCCGCTCAAGATGACAGTAGATTAATCTGACTAAAAAATATAGTGTGTTTTCAGAGTTTATGGGCGTTAACGCGTCTCAATGTGGTGCTTCACGTATTTGCGTTTGAATAGCGCGTGCTCTCCGTGGGCGTGTCACATTACCGGAGATAATGAGCTGAGAGAAAGATAATTACAATGGCTGACACGTCTCTCTTTTTATATAGATTACATAAACGGAGAATATTTATTTTAGTTTTGAATCGGATCATTTAAAAGTACAAACTCAAATGATTTAAAAGATATATTGCTCATGTCTGGGTGAATAGTATTTGCTGAGTTTTGTTGAAGATTAGAGACGTGCTCCAGGAAAAAAGTTCACGGTGACCGAGAGGCAGAACGCACACCCTGTTTATATTCTTTATTTTACAAAAGCACAATATTTTATTTCGATTGTATGTGGGCACATAAAAAAGTAGACATTTAACAGATTATTTTCTCATATTTCTTAACTCTATATGAACAGAAATGATGGTAGTACTTTAAGTCTATTTTTCTGCTATGTGAAAAAAACGAGCAAAACGCGCCGGCGCGTTTCTGGTCCCTAGAGGGTTAAAAAACAAGTAAAATGACTAATTTTTCTTACACTGCCTCAGTGCTGTTGATCAAGTTCTCCTTTTTAAAGTAAGATTTGCTAGAGTGTGGTGTGTGTGTGCGCATGTTAAACTAACACCTACATCTACCCCTCCGCCAATCACGGAATAATAACTCTCCTCTTGTGTGCTGGTGTTGTAGCTTTGCATGCCATACGGGCCCGTGATCACGCTCTGATGATGGGCCGGTATAAGACAGACCCTCGGGCTGGATCCGCTCCGCTCGGTGTGCTTCACCCAGATGCTTGTCTGCTGGGTGAACCAGGGAGGGAAACCAGGTCATTGGGTATTCAGAGCCGAGGAATCGACCTTTTCATCTTTTAGTGTTTATGTCCAAGGAAGACTCCACAGCAAGTGGGAGGACAGTGCTGGTAGGAAACCCCGCCGGACCTCGGCACGACCCACTCACAGGCAAAGTTCTATTGAAAGCAAAGTGAAATGGAGATGTTTCAAGCAGATCCGTCCCGCAGTGTCAAGGTTGCTTGTCCTTGCGTTTGATTTCATTCCATGTGTGTTATGTTAAATGTCTCTTCTAACACAGTTATCGGTGGTGTTCGCTAAGGCAAGTATTGCTCACACTTGTCCGACGTTTCTTCTACATACACAACTGAATCCTCAAAACTACATTTCTTAGTGGTCAAACTTGTAATTTTTGGACAATAAAAGTGGACCAAAAAGACTAAATATAGAGAATAAAGGATGGACTCAAGCCGTTTGGGAACAGAATATCAGGGGGAAAAAAAATTACTTGGGCCATAAAGCAACCACTTAGTTCAGACGGCAGGCAAATGTGTCCCAAATCTGATTTATTTGCTCACATGTGACTCGGATCTGTTTTTCTCATGACAGTGTGAACAGCACAAACCTGATTCTGACTTGGGCCACTACCATATGTGGTACTAAATCAGACACTGGTCTGATGGTTTCCAATGTGACCTCAGTCTGAACAGTCATATCGGAATTCAAGCGACTTTTACGTCACAATTCTGTGCTCATGGGAGTCACTTATTTATCAAGACAGTTGCGAAAGGTAGTCCGTGAAGGACAGTGATGTGTTAGAACTCATGAGTATTACAGTGACATCTCTATATACAAGCAAAACATGAAGGCTCTTAAATGTTCAAAAACTCTGCTCTCTTTTTTTTTGCATCCTCTTTGTTTTTTTATATTGCTTGCAGTGTGAACTTAGCCTTAGAACACCATAGCAACGCCCTAGTAACCACCTAGAACACCTTAGCACCCTCATAGCAACGCCCTGGAAACCACCCAAAATACCCCTAACATTTTCTTCCGAAAAATATAATATTTATATGATATAATATACACTACCAATCAAATGTTTGTGGTCATTTTTTAAAAAGTAATTAATACTTTTATTTAGCAAGGATGCATTATATTCATTAAAAGTGGCAGTAAATGCAATTTATTTAAACGTTCTATTCATCAAAGAATCCTTTAAAAAATGTATCCACAAAAATACTAAGCAGCACACCTGTTTTCAACATTCATAATAAGAACATAGACAATACAAAATACAAAAATTATTATATAGTAATTTATTTTTTCCTCACTAAATTCTTTTTTTTTGTCTTTATGGCTTTGGCAATAGATCATGAAACGCGGTATTGTTGAGTGCATATATGTTTTTCTTATTTTCACTTAAATTAATGGATCACACAGTTTCAAAAGGAACTCAAAGCTTCATTAATGTCTAAAATAGTGCCTGTGAAAACAAAGGCATTCTCAGCACTTAGAAATCCGTCTCTTTGAATCTAAGTGAGCACAAAAGCAGAAAAAGCAGAATAATTCCTCTGATTTACATTCTTTTACTGAGTCTGAATTTTTTAAGAACTAACACCACGTATCCAATTAAAAGTTTGTATTCATAGTTGTTTTTTTTGTGAGCTTCTTTGAAGATTTATATATATATATATATATATATATATATATATATATATATATACATGTCTGTGCGTGTGTGTGTGTGAAAGTTTCCTCACTAAATAATTCTTGTTGCTGTATTTCTTTATCTTTCATGTATTCTCCCTCAGTAAATGTTTTTTTGGCGTGTTTTCTTATCTCCCGTTATAGGGCCAGAAACTATAGACACAAGGTAGCATCTTGCAGTCAATAACCGTCTATCATCAAGTAAAACACAAGAATTACATTTTTGATAACAGTGGGCAGGCGGGCAGTTTTTTGTGCTATTTAAAGAAATATTCCAGGTTCAGTACAGCAATGTTTACATATATTGCGATTGAACACATTTCTGCCTTTATAAATTAAATTATTTACATTAAAAAAGTGAATATTTGTTAATTTATAAATATATTTTTTCTGTTTTTATT
Organism: Tiaroga cobitis; assembly: GCA_030578255.1. Classification (NCBI taxonomy): domain Eukaryota; kingdom Metazoa; phylum Chordata; class Actinopteri; order Cypriniformes; family Leuciscidae; genus Tiaroga; species Tiaroga cobitis. The sequence goes on from CM060601.1 coordinate 1,618,881, forward strand.
TTGTCATTTAAGTCTAAATTAGATTCTGCGAGCAATCTCAACTCGGTTTGAACCTGAAAAGTTCCTTTAAATTCACCAGTAAATTGATTTCATTGAGAGGCCAAATTTGATTTTCTAGCTTAAAGTATTGGTTCTTGAATAATATGAAAGAAAGTAACATTTCTGCAAGCCTGAGCTAAGATGGAGGGTTTCGTTTCACAGGATTCTGGCCTTGGACGTCTGCTTAGTGAAGATAGCCACCCATTTCCCCTCTTTTAAGAAAACACCATTAATTGGTTTGTTTATTTATTTTTCATATCTTGCAATCGGATGCTTTTTTTTAGGTCTAATGAATTTGAGTAGAACATACTCTGGTTTTTAGTTTGCATTTTCAGATCAAATATCACTTTTCTTAATTGCCATCGAGTTGAACTGAAGGATATGTGAAAGACAACCAGAGCTTTTATAGAGGAGAAATAAAGGAGAACAGAACAACATTGTGTTTTTTCCCCTCCCTGCCTGTTTAGATTTTTCCAAAGGACATTGTGTCTGGGAGTCAGCCAGCAGTCTACACTGACTATAAAATACATGTGTGTGTGCGTTGTTATTGTGTTTGCTTGCCCGCTTTTCTCTCTGGCCATGTTTGTCTTTGTTTACTGCTCTGTTGGACCTTGGAGAGAACAGAAAAACTACAAGTCTCTTGTGATTCTAGTGCTGGCCTGGTTTTCAGAGTCAAGCCACTGTTTCATAATTGAAAGTTCTCCACTGTCTGTTCTGTCCAGATGTCCAGCGTGTCTGAGGACTTACCCACAATGCAACTAAGAAACCAAACAACCCTTTCACCTTAATTAGATGACATTTAGAGCCCAAGTGTTACAAATTATTACAACGCTAAACTCATCCAGTATACACTTCATCCTTCTGTTGTTTTTGTAGTGACATACACTTGCGGTTTTTGCAAGATTACTGCCTCTAGTAAACCTTTTGATCGCAATGATGTTCACACGCCTTTCGCCACTTGGCTCGGCCCAGGGCATCATCATGGGCGATATTTAATCTTATCGCAAAACATTTAATAGTAGCTGAATATCATGAACAAATATCAACAGGCTAGAACACTTACGCAAGGCCTGTGGTTTAAAAATAGGCTTCCATGGAAAAACAACTAGCCTAACTAATATAAATTGCAAGCGATTGACATTAACAGTGTTTTAAGATTTTCAGGTACAGAAACTGTAATCAAATGTAAAATAACACTGCACTTTATAAATAAAATATACATTACAAATATACTTACAAAAGTAATTCAGTCAAGAACGAGTGTCTTTTGTTGTTTGATTAGTGTTATTTATTATCGAGACAGCAGTTGCTGTCACTTTAAGAGTTGCCCAATAGTTGCACATGCCTGCAACCCTGGATCCAGTGCGTCTCACGCCTGAATAGTTTAAAAACACATTTTCTATGAGCGCGCTTTGGATGCGTGTGCAGCACATAAAATGCTCTCGCGCTTGAATTGTTAAAAGTCATATTGAAATGCTCACAAAGGAATCGGTACGAGGAATTGAAATAAAAATTTTATGACAAGTATCCGATTCCTGACCTCAAGTATTTGATTCCAGAGTTGGGCGTTGGACGGATTTATAGATCTTGCCCTTGAGTCGCATGGGTAAGATCTATATGAGCCACGCCGTGTTGACTCGCCGTCGCTCAGGATGAGCGAACCAAGATATTTGAATTCTGTGACTTTGTTCAGTGGCTGCCCACTAACTCTGATCGTAACAGCAACTCGTTCCAGTCTCGCACTCGAGCCCACGACGGGCTTCGCTTAGAAAACGTTGTCTGTGAATAGAAGTGATTCCCCAGGGTTTGATTTTATTAAAATGAGATTTCAGCTTCTATCTATTTATAATTAAGTCTAGGGAAACATAGAGCTGTCTCCTGCTAAGAAATGTTCACGCAGAACACAATTTTCCGATTTTCCATTCCACTATGTCCTATACGCTGATTTCACGCAGCCGCCATTTTGAAATCGAAAGCGAGGCTCCGGTGGGAAGAACCCCGGAAGTACAGATAGACAACAATGCCTTGGACTACCAACCTGAAGCTGCTCCCGCGATTTACACTATTGGATGTTGATATCCAATATAGGATATGTATACCGTCACTTTGACAGCGAATAACTTACATCTGAGGCGTCCAAATACTCAATTTGTCCATTGTTTATTTCTTAAGAAACGGGACAATGGATAAAAGGCTCCATTACTTTGTATCTTCCGTTATGGCCCCGTAGAAGCCGTTTTTGTAAAAATAGGCTAACGATTGCGTCACTCATAACCACGGGACGCTCTGTCGCACAATAGAGACATTATCGTATAGACAGGAGGAGAAGCTCGTAGGCAATCGTTTACTGTCTATGAGGCAATCGGGGGGACATGGAGGCATAAAGTCAAGGGAGAAGCTCATAGATAGAGAGTCCATAAAAGCAAAATATTTCAACAACAGATTTGTTTCAGATTTCAATTCAGATTTGTCTCGGCACAGCTACTAGAAGGTCAGAACGGTTGCTCACGTCACATCTCCGTCGTCAAGCTCAGTGTGAGCCGGCGCAGTGCGCTTGGCTATCAGGAAGTGAGTGCTTTTATGGGCTTCAACTTTCTCCGTTGAAATCTATGGGGTCGCTGTGTCCATTTCTTTTACTGTCTATGATCATTTCACACACCAGACTGCTTTATAAACGAGGGTCAGTATAAAGCTGGTTTTGCTAAGAAGCTGCTCATTGAAAAAGGATCGGTACCAGATATTCGTGTTCCTGCTGAACCTCCAGAAGAACTGAAGTGAGTGTAACGTTTTATTAACCTTTATATTAATATTTATATTAATCTTTGCAAATCGCCAGCAGCACGCTTCACAATGAATGCGTCTAAGGTTTACACTCAGGGTACATTACGGCATGTTTTCTATGTACGGCGTTCTCAATATAATTCATAATCCCACTTTTATACTGAACAACGCATTATGGTGATTGTGTTACAAACGGTGTACGCACAGAACAGAGAGGCGGGGTGAGCGAAGCTCATTATCATTTAAAGGCATATGCACTGAAACGGCGTGCTGAAAACAGAGCTGTTTTTGACCAGGTAAAATAAGTGTTTTCTTACAATACTAATGAGAATTTTTAATTAAAGTATATTACAAACTTTTTAGACCCTAAAGAATCATATTAGCTTGTTAAAAATGGCATTATATGACGCCTTTAAGAAGCCAACATTTCATAACTCTGAAAGATGGCCTCTGAGCCTTTCAAAATACAGTTGCACATTACACGACCACTGTAACCGCAAAAAACAAACATATTACAGGTCTGTCTAACGCTTTCTTCTTCTTCTTCTTCTTCTTCAGTTTGAGCTGAGAAATTATCTTAGGTGCCTTTAAGCTGCTTACTTGCAAATATTTGACCTCCGCTGACAGTGAGTGATTACTGATAGCACAGGCATCGGCGGTGTACCAGCACACCATTAGCATGTCATTACGCATAATTACTCCACGTGGCAGAGGGGAAGTGAACTGAGCTGTGCATTTAAGCAGAAATGAGCTTGTGTAATGACACACAGTCCTGTCAGTTAGGAGAGCTGGTGCTGCCCGTGTGTGGTTATGTACTGTAGGTTGCCTGTTGACTGTGGTCGTGGTATTAGTTTGGTTAGTGGTAGGAATTGTCCTCAGTGTGTGTGTGTGTGTGTGTGTGTACAACTATCTTTGTGAGGACCGGTTTGAGTTTTAGACCAGCGGAATGAGGACAAAGAGAGGACATTTAGGCCAGTCCTCATTTTCTGAGAGCCCTTTAAAGGCCTGTTTGAGGGTCAAGACTTGTTTTTAGGAATAAGGTTATAATTATGTTTAGGGTAAGGGTTCGGCTTAGGCAATTAGTTGTGATGGGTAGGGTTAGGGTGAGGAGCTAGAGATTGCATTGTGTCAATGAATGTCCTCAAAAGGATGGATGTGCAAGAGTGTGTTTGTTTTATCTGTAAATGGCTTCATGGATGAATGTCTGTGGTTAAAAGTGGGTGTGTATTTTGTATATTTTTATTAAACATATTCACTCACTTTTTGTATTGGATTCCAGAGACTCCATCTAAAAAAGACAAGTATATTATTATTAATTAGAAGGCCAAAACTCCCACGATATGTTCCTACTGGCTAATGTAAAATAATAGGATTTTTTGTACACAGTGTATTTATGAGTAAAGCCTATTCATGTTGCTTATGTTACCATGGTGTCAATGAAAGATCAAGCTTGAATCACACAATGCGCTCCATGTCAATGTGCACACAGCTTGTTGAGCCCGAAGACTGCTCTCACTATAGTTTCCATATGTGTTGGTCAATGCCTGGGTTATGGAGATAGCTAGTTGCATTTTCAGGTCAGTGTAACTAATACAGTTGTTTTCCACTATGTAGCGATAGAGAGAGAAAAAATCTATAATTGTTCAGCTTTTTCTTGGTTGAATGACAGCTCGTAGCGGTGAGAGCTGTGTCAAAGCAAAGGGCTGTTTGATCCTGATCTGACAGATACGTTTGTGACGCTCGGTTTCACGGATGTTGTACCATTTGCTTTGGAAAGTCTTTCTTTATTGTTGTTACCATGATGACCTGTTATTATTGTTCTTATTTTGCATTTCGAGGTGACAAGGTAATCATATGTTTACTATATACTGCGGGATGACTGGCAATTCCAACCTCCAATGTTTATTAGGAAAGTATAAGCTTTGCAGCAATCCAATGTCAAATTATTGAAAAAGTTGGCTTTTTTCACATTTCAGTCTATTTACTTGCAGTCATACAAAAACTACAAATATCTGGTTGTGAGCAGGTGCAACTTGTGTTAATTGATGCATAAGTTGCCAGAATGCTTAGTTTGCACAGAGAGTTGAATAAAGAGCCCTAATGTGAGAGTTATTACATTTTGGAGTGAAAGGACGACTTCACATAACAGAGAGACTACATTCTGCTGATGCCTTTCTCCCATTTCATGGGTCATTTCATATTTTAGAATTTATTTTACCCGCCTCCTCCAACAATATCCATTGTTAATTCGATGTGCAAAGACCGTTCTGGTAATGTGCTCTGCCGTTAACTTGGAAACAATGTTAGAAAGCACATATGTGATTAGATTAGTTGGCACATCTAGAACTGCAGCATAATGACTGCTCGTCTGAAATTCCTTGCCGCCGACTGAGAGACCCAGCGTGCTTCAAATTATTACCCAATTTATCATCAAAATGCACTCTTCATATATTGAAATGTTTTAGTGTGTATGCAGTATATGTGTTATATACATATACTCACTGATATATATATATATATACTCACTGACTGCAAATGTGTTCAAATGTGTATGCCTGTATATTTATAATAGTTATTTACACATTAGATGTCATACAGTATGTTTCCAGAAAGGCTGTTCATGTGAGGGTTTCATGACATATGGAAGTATGAGCAAATCTGTATTTCTATGGAAGACAGGAGGGTGGAAAGAACATCTTGCTATCTCTCATCGCCTCTCCTTCTAATGTTGAACATCTGGACTCGTCTGTCTTCATTTGAAGTTCTGTGGAAACGTGCCTTTCCATGCACACTGAGTGCTCCATATGTCAGATTTTGTGGGACCAATGTAAATATGAAGGCTGCTTTTATTTATTATTTAGTTTAGAATCAGCCTTATGCTGTTTACAAGTGATGGAATTCTTTTCATATTATTAATTTAAAGTATGTATGAGGACAAAAAATAGAGAATATTAAGCAAATTCAATTAAATGCTACAAGTATGCTATATTCTATATGTTTTTTTTTAAAATATACATTTCAGCACAAACACGCCTTCTTTGTATATAAATGTGTCCCTTATTCACAAAATCAGTGCTGATTACCTACCACAATTAACTTTGCATAGCCAACATAGCCATCATTATCATCAAATGATGAATCGATGCTGTGTGGGATAGACTTATCCCGTCTTTACCACGGCATGTGCTGTAAACAGGTTGTGATGTTTTCAAAATTCAATAACTTTCAAAGCTGTTTTATGTAGTTTTTCTTTACTGAAAACAGGCCTGGCTCCACAGGGGCCCAATCAGGAGCGAGTCCCAGCCTGGCCTTACGCCAAATAACGACCGATTGCAAAGTTGGTGCGATGTTCAATTCTGCGAGATCATGCTTTTTTCGGCTGCTTGGTATCAAAAATCTGCTCTTTATGTAGAAGCTAGAAAGCAGTATTAGAACAAAGGATTTTAAACCGTTCAAGTGCAAGAAGACGTGAAAGAAGCTCAATTCGGTACCCTCATGCGTTTTTGTTTGTGCGCATACATGCAAAGCACGTACACACACACACAGCTGCGTTCGCCAATACCGAACTAAATTCTCTTTTGCATCTTATTGCGCTTAAACAGGCGAATACATGCACAATTTCATCAAAATGCCCATTTTGGCGAGTATCCTCAACTTAACTGTGTTAAAATAAAAAGTCTTAATGAATGTAAACGGTTGTGAGAAAATCGGATGTGTGTCAGATCCGTGCATTTGGTCTTAAAGTGACAGTGGCTTAACTCTTTCCTCACCATTGGCGCACATTTCCGTCATTTATGAGACAACGGTTCTGATGACTGATGGTCATTTCCGGCTTTCTGTGTTTCCACTGTTGTACGGTAGAGGGTGCTATTACAAAAATAAAACTTAGAAATAGTCAAATAATGCGATCATCAACATTAAACTGCATATAAATCAAAACTGCCTAACGTAACCGCCTGAAACGTCGACCCAGGACGAGCGACAGGACTGTGAAGCGTTGGGAGTGTTGATGGACTCGATCGACTCCATTTGTGTTTTGATCATCGTCCTGAATCCGATCCAGGCGTAATCTTTGACAAAAATGAGTTTTTCTCAGCTTTTTACTCAAAATGTTGCTTCTTTATGAAACTTGCCCACATTCAAGTGTTGATAAAAAAGAAAGCATGAAGCCAGAATAAAACATGCTTTTGTGTTTAAAAGCAGATGGTCCCAAACATACCATTTCTTTAATCTTTTACTCACCCTCACATCATTCCAAACCTTTATGGCTTTCTCTTTTCACAAAAGTTGACAAATGGATATGATTGGATTCATAGATTTTGAATAATGGAACGTATGCAACCAATCAAAGCTATCATTAGAAACATTTACACATAAGCCTTTACATCAAAGATCATGAGAAAGATTAACAGTTAGGTGTGTTCAGGCGTTTACCTGCTGGTGTAGATAAACATACACAGACTGAACAATTAGTTTTATGTGACAAATAAACGGAGAACTAATCCAGAATGATGAAGGGATGGGATGTTAATTAACATGTTATGCAAATGAGTTGTTAACCACGCAACCAAACTGAAGTTCTTTCAGTTGGACCATGTGTACCCTGAGAAGTTTGGTTGTGTTTTGGCGAGTTTGTGTTTGGCACTGGGCTGATCTCACCACTCCTACACACCACATGCTAGCGCTTCCGTCAGAAACTCACACACAGCCCAGTTCAGCCCACTCGGAGCGCCAAAAACAGGCAACTCCTCGCTAGTGGATGGAGGGATGGATGGTTAGCAGTGTTGGGAAAGATACTTTCAAAAACAGTGTCTCTTAATTTCAAGTAACTCTTTCATAATGTAAATAGCTACACTAAACTTTATTAACTAAGTACGATTCAAATATTCTGAGGTTAGTAACATTTTCTTTTTTAAATACTTTTATTCAACATGGATGCAGTAAATTGATCAAAAGTGCCAGTAATGTTACAAAAGATTCAAATAAATGCTTTTCTTTAGATTTTTTAAAATGGATAATATACATGTACTATATATACATATTAAGATAACATATGACATCATGTGTCTTGAGCATCAGATCATCATATTAGAAGTATTTCTGAAGGATCATGTTACTGTGAAGATTGGAGTAATGATGCTGAAAATGATCAAATTAACTTTTGCTACCACAGGAAGAAATATATTAATATTTGAATATAAATATTAATTACATTTATATTAAAAATATTATATATAAAATATTTTAAAATAGAAAGAAATATTTTAAATTATAATATTTTTACAATATTGCTTTTTTCCCTGTATTTTTTAATAAAAGAAATACAATCTTGGTGACCATAAGATACATTCAAAAAAATAAAATAAATAAATAAAAAATAAAATAAAATAAAATAAAATAAAATAAAATAAAATAAATTACAGACACCAAAGTTTTGTGTACCTTGACGATGCTATGTGATTTAAATAGGTTTAATTTTTCATTTTGTAATTTGGCCAACACAGTTTGACCAAAAATGTCAGAAAGCGAAACTTTTGAGCGTAACCTGCAAGTAGTTCAGGACTTTCATCCTCTGAGTCCTTTCCTCCTTTCATCCATCCTTTCATCCCCTTTCATCACTCTGAGTCAAGTTTTATCGACTTGTATATTTTTTGTTGTATTAGTTGTATTTTGTTCTCTATCCCACAGGTTAGTTGCATCAAACCAAACTACTTTCATGTCTTTTTTTGAGGTATTTTCCTTTCACAGACTGCTTTTTTTATCAGATTTTACAAATCAGGGAAAACATTTCTCGTTGCAATCCTGAAAACTGGTGTTGTTCATGAGTCTCTAATTTTTAAAGCCAGGTAAAGTCTCAAGTCATTTCCTCATGACTCAAGTATTAGCCTACGTGTGGCTTTTGACTTAAGTGTAGGACAAGTAGGCGTACAGAAATTGAATCTTGGAGTTTGTCTGACTGCGTGTTTGTGAGACGTGTGAGTGAGTGTGGATGTTGTGCTGGGGAGAAAGAGCCTGACAGTGATGGCGAGGGGTGCTGTGGTCTTTACAGAGGTTATGTCTGTGGTTAATCAGGAGAAGCTGGTGTAATGTGTGCCCGCTGTGCTGCCCTTCTGTGGGGGGTAAACTCCTCTGATTGCCCCTCTTTCATTAGCCTGTCAGAAAACACACCAGAGGACCACAAACACACGGCTCCACCTCTACCACAGAGGTCAAACGCTCTCACACACTCGCGAATCCGCACATTCATTCATCTTAGCGCACACGCGGGGTCCGACAGCTCCTCTCTCGGGCCGTCAATAGCTGTCCTCAGCTCAAGTTTATTTTGTGTTGAAACTCCCCAACCTGTTTGGAGTCCGTTTGTCCTTCTGTTATGTTCTCGCAGTATCTGTTGAGACAAATCGATCACTCTTCTACCTCACGGTTGTCACTCAAACGGGCCTTGAGTGACTGTTTTCTAATGCTAGACACTTCTGAACTCCCTCCCTCACTGAGAGAGGGAACCAAATCTCCATTAGGTGAAGACTAAAGACGTCAGTCCTCAGAAACACAATGTCATTTCATCAATAGTGTCAGACTCGGAGAGAAGTATGATCTTTATTTAACTTGCATATCATCTGTTGTTCATATTATTTGTAGCAAACCAAATATCCGAGTTTGGATGTCAACTCAAAGCCACTGTGGATTAGCTTTGTTTGAACCCACGTATGCAGAAATGTTGCCGTCTTCATGAAAATTGCATCTTTTAAAGTAGTTATTGTCAAAATTTTTACTTTTTGTGCATTTTCCTAGTTTCCTAGTTTCCTGTAGCTTTGCCTACCGTTCAAAATGTTGCTATTGTGATGCTATTATGATGGTATTGTGAAATAGAATTCAAATTCAAAATGACTTTCCTTTTTGAAGATATTTTTAGATGTCATTTGGGAAAGCTGAATGTTCAGCATCATTACTCCAGTCTTCAGTGTCACACGATCCTTCAGAAATCACTCTAATACGACGATCTGATGCTGAAGAAGACAATCTATTTATTACCAGTACTGAAAACAAAGTTTTTTTTTTGTTTTTAATATTTTTGTTGTGAAACTTTTTCAGGATTATTTGATGAATAGGAAGTTCAAAAGGACAGAACATTTGCATAGTAAAATAAAACCTGTGGCTGCAGTTTGCCTTTTTTTTGCCAAATAATTTTGCATAAATACCGTAACCAAGTTTAGTGTTTTGTTCTTCCATAATATTTAAAATATTTTTAAAAATATATATAAAATATTTTCCTAATTCTGATGGTTTAATCGAACTTGCACGATCATTAGAAACAAATATCCACTCCCGGCATTGCTTTTGGCCGCTACTGTAATCTTGTGTACAATCTTTTGTACATTATAAATGGTTTTACTGTCACTGGCGATCAATTTAATGTCCTTGCTGAATAAAAAAAAAAAATTCAAAAAAAAATACAAAATAAAAAACACCCTATAAAAACATGTAGGCCTACCTAAAAACACAAGTAATATGCTGATTTGGTACTCAAGAAACGTTTCTTATTATTATCAATGCACTATTTTTTGTGGAAACTGATACTTTTTTTTTTCAGGATTCTTTGATAAAGAAGATATTTTGGAATGTTTTGTACAATATTTTAAAATATTATAAATGTATTTTCTGTCATGTTTGATCAATTTAATGTGTCCTTGCTGAATAAATATAAAAAAAAAAAGAAAAAAAAAGTACCCATTACATTTGTACCTAAAAATCTGTACCTGTATTCTTTTTTTTTCCTTGCAAGCACTATAATTTCTTTCAAATTCTGTCAGTCCATAAGTATTAAGTACTGGTTAGTTGTCAGATTTAAATTAGTTTAGTTTACTGCCAAGTGTCTCACACAAAACTTTCTTTGTACGGTAATTGTTATTTTTTATTTGATGCCACTGACTTCGACAAATTTAGTGAAGAGTTCTTTTACAAAAGTGCCAGTACCTAAACCAGTTCCTAAACAGAACTCTGAAACCTGGCTTTTGGAAATCAGAACAGTTTCTTGCCATTGTTTTTTTTGTGTGCAATATGCTTGGGAGTTCTGATTAATGAACTCCGTTATCATCAGTAAATGTGCAATTTGTCATAGTGAGTTGAATATCCTGGTAAGTTTTTTTGTTTTTGTTTTTTTTTACCAGAATGATGGTCATGTCTGTATTTTACCCAAGGACACAGGGACAACTTAAAGGCACTATGAAAATCCATGGCGTAGTCATTTAAATGGCATTTTTAATGAGGCTTAACTAACTCCCTAGTGTGATTGGCCCACCCAAACATATGCAGATCGCTTCTTGTTTGGTTTCGTTGTTTATTCTAGATTTCACTAATTGACCCATTGCTACATTTATCATGCAAGGATAATCAACAGGAAATTAAATCTGCAACAGGGAGGGGGTGAAACTGATAACTTTGCATAAACAATACAACATCGCTTCTGTTTACTCGATTTGAAGGTCTGAGGAAGAAATGTTGCAGATTTCCACACAAAACAACAGTATATGCCGCTCTTTTATACTCACCCTGGTCATTGGGATCATAAAGCGTTCCTTGGACAGTCAGGTGGCATTATGATTAGTTGCTATAATCAGTAAACTGGCACAGTGTTGGTTGTTTGAGTCGGTGTTTGCTGGCTGGCTGGTAATGTAGTGTGTGCTCAGCCGGTGTGTCTCCGACGGCCTTCCAGAAACAGCTTGCTCAATAATTACCGGGTCATTATTGTTCACTTCATGGCTTTGTCTACTGTGCGCTTGATTGCAAACTCTGCTACGCCTGTCCACACTGATCTTCCCTGCAGTCCAGCTGACCTGGTGTTTAGCACATAACCGGCCCTGACAGTATAACTGATTTTTAATTGTGTTGTTCTGGGAAGCATTTCACAATTCCTGTACCTGGTTCTGACCTCACACCTCGCTATATCTGTGGCCGTAAGCACACAACTGGAAAATAACTAAATGTAAGTGCTTGTTTTGGGTGTCACAGTTTGGTTGAAATAAATGAGGAGTGAACGATCTAAATCCAGCGGTTGGAAGTTTATTGAACTCTTTCCCTCCATTGACTGAATTTTATTTTCACTGTTATACGGCAGGGGGCGCTATGACACATCTTCTGAAAGAGGACTGAATCTCCTGACCAAAAGACATGTGAAGAAGCAGAAACTAGCGATAGCATATGTAAGCAGATGCTGATGCAAAATAACGCGACCATCAACATTAAACTGCATATAAATCCAAACTGCCTAATGTTCAGAATGAAACGACGACCCAGGACGAGCGACAGGACTGTGAAGCGTTGGGAGTGTTGATGGACTCGATCGACTCCATCTGTGTTTTGATCATCGTTCTGCATCCGATCCAGACGTAATCTTTGACAAAAATTTGATTTGTTTTTCCAGCTTTTTTCTCAAAATGTTGCTAATTTTTATAGCAATGAATGCATGAATCTAGAATAATATTTGTTCAAATACACTGAACAAACCAATCAACGAAATGAATAACAGGCAGGGATGCACCGATACCACTTTTTCCAAAACGAGTCAGACACCGACACTTTTATTTTCAGTACTTTAGTACCGATACCTGTTTTTTCATTGCATTTAAAAAAATGTATTAGTATTGGGCAGAAAATCCAAAAGAATATGAATCAAATTAGTTGGCTTAGCAAATAGACATTTCCTTCAGTTATTTTCATGCCTAACTATACCTGTTAAAATGTATTGTAGGAAATACTGTTACTTTCACTGTTCATATTATTGCTCTATCATATTCTATCTTTAATTTAATAGCACAGTGAATATTTAGAGCTGCTCCAGCAGGGCTCAACCAGTGAAGAGCAGTGAGTGATTTTCTCTGTCTTTCGTTGTTAGATTAACAGGTTTATTAGGCTGCTGTCACTTTAAGAGTTGCACGTATCAACATACTGTGACACATGCGTTTTCTTTTCAACTGTTTACGTTCACTTAAGACACAAACTTTAGTGTGAATTTGTTCAATCAAGCGCTAGACAACATGAACGAGAACTGTATTTAATAGGCTTGTCGCGCTCTGTCTGAGAGGCAGCTTTCTGTGAGCGCTCTTCAGATGTTTACGCACAGAAAATTTGTTGAAAACATCACGTGATTACTGTACCACCTTTCTGTAATAATGTAGGGATCCTCTCCTTATACATAAATCATGTAACAGTTCATGTGTTTACTTGCACATACGATTTGGTGTACTCTCTCTCTCTCTCTCTCTCTCTCTCTCTCTCTCTCTCTTTACCATCAGTTAACGTTAGTAATGTGCTCCTCTATTTTACTTTCTTTGCCATATCCTACTAGCCTGGGAAAACCCAGACATCTTCCGGCAAATTTAGATTTGCTGTGAAAGTTAGTCTGGCAAAGAGCTCATTCAAGCCCATTTCCAATCCGTCGAAAGCGAGGCACCAATCAGAAACGTTGGGGCGGGCTTTACACGATGACGACAGCGCTGGGATTTTGAAGCAGATTTTGTAGCCTACATTACAAAGATGGATGCCGCCGTCGAACATCACTCGTTCGAGTCAGCTATCGCGTCTGTTTTAAGCGATTTGAGCGTTTCCTCTTCTCCGTGGGAGCGCATCAAGACCACGCCCCCTTTTTTTGTGTATTCCTGTGGGCGGAGATTAGTCAAAAAACTATTCTAGTTACGTCATTAAAAAAGGAAGTAGAGGGATGTAGTCCAAACCGGCTGTTCGCTGTAGGCTTTGAAAGGGGACTTCTGTTAAATAAAATATCTCGCTAGGCACTGAACATTGAGCTTTATAATTCTACAGGTATTATTTATGCTCTAACAGCAACATTACACACTAACTAAAGTTTGAAAAATGGAATCGCGAAGAACGGGACCTTTAAAATATACCATCAAAATGGTGGTCAGCAAATTGTCTTTTAAACGATCAATTGAAATGTTAGTGATAAAAACAATATGCTTTTAGTCCAGATGTGCTGTGGGATCATTTTGCTTGGAACACCCGAGAAAAGTGAATGGAAACTGGAAAGTCAGTTTGTAGAGATCTGAAGAGAAAAGCTGAATATATCTCCCATCTACCGTTACCGCTTTCTTTGGTTCAGCAGATGAGGACGAGATGCATTAGATGTGCCATTGAATCATGCACAATATTTGATCAGAAATTGCAGGCAACGGATTTTACTTCTTGGCAGCAGTCTCTATGAGCCTGAATGATCCCTGAAGTAGCATGTGATCAAAGCCAGCGTGGCTCGGCTGAATGGCAGGCTTTTGTGCGGCAGGAGGACGTCGGTGGGGTCCGATGGAGGCCGCGCTGAATGACACTGAATCCCTTGATCAGGCTTCATTTCAGCCTCATCACCACGAGTGCTCTGCAATTCTCCGCTCTGAAACTCGTCTTCTAGTAATGACGCCACATTTCTATTCAGGACTACATGTGCAGTTGGGTACTTTCCCGCAGTTGTGCCTAGCTCTACACCTGAATTTAGATGATTCATCCGGCCACTGTGGAGTAGGGTTGTTTTTTTATTGATGACTGTTATTGATGTCAAAGTGTTGCTCTGGGTTCACAATGAACTTCCATTTGTATGTTTGTCCTTGAGAGAAATGGATTGTTGACAAATCAAACCCTAGTGCAAATAAAAGTAAGAAATGAACAAAGCATGTATGTGAATTAGAATTAGGCTGAGAATTTATCAAAGCCTAAGTTACAAAGCCACGGCGGCTAGCGGTTAGCACATACTGTATGCTGCAGAAACATTGCACCTCTGTTCTCATGTAGCACACGTTTCAAAATCCAGTATGCTTCTGTTTCCCAGTCGCTTCCTTTGCCTCCTCTACTGTCAATCAAAAAGGAAATCACATGCTAGCTGTTAGCCAATTAGCTCGTCCCAAAACTGCATTCAGGGCTATATGTATGCAGGGATGCAAACTTCAGGTGAATATCGCTGTTTTGAATCCAAATTGGTCATTTGTGAGGAAATAAGTGTTTTTTTTGTTTTTCTTTTAATTGGGAGGAGTCACTTGGATTGAAATGAAAACCATACTTTTTGAGGATAAAAAAAATGTTGGTCCTTAAAGTGAGACACTGTCTTTTACACGCTCATAATGTGCACAATGTGCATTTGAAAACACAAGCGTAAACCATCTTCTCAAAATCTGTAATGAGAAGTGTTCAAAAACTTTTTGTCGAAAAACAAAAGAGAAGCTTAAGAGGTTTTCTGCCTAAATGAAAGCTTTACCGCTTGGAAACAAACAAATGAATTAATTAAAAATACTCAAGTTTTTATTTTAGAGTACAATATAGTATTATCATATTAATATTTTCATAATTGGTGTTTATTAGTGATAGTCTCTTATTTTTTATTATTGTTGACTCTATTTTCAGTAATAATAAAAAAAAAAACTGAAAATCTGAGAAACAATAACAAAAAATCTGATTTTTACAACAGGAAACAAATTGTAGGGAATTTATTTTAAAAACGTAGGAGAAAAATCATGTTTTTGAATAAACAATAAAAAATAAATGAGGTATTACAAAATAAAAAAAATAAAAATAAAAACTTACATAAAACCTTCCCTCATCTGTATCATTATATATATACATATACACTGTAAATGGGCATACAGATTATCTCTATGGCATTCACTTTATGCCACATTAGAGGGCCACAAGTCCCATCTCTCATTAAGAGCTCATCTCAGAGTCATCAAGTCATGTAATGTCATGGGTTTTATTGCATGTTGGAGTTCTCCGTTGGCTTTCCTGGCCTCCAGCTCTGTTCTCACTTTATAGCCATTGCCTTCTGTAATATGCTTTATGGTATTCCAGAGCGAGAATACGATCCTTTTATGATACCTCAGGACATTGAGGAAAAGCTGTTGGAAGAAGCGCAGTGTTTTTGGTTGTAAAGCAACGTGAGTGACAGAAATGCAGACAAAACCAGAGCTTGACACAGATAGAGGAGTTAGTCAAGCAAATGATTGGGGCTCATGTCACAGTTCCCTTGGATGATAACGGCCATCTCCTTCAGACGCCTTTCTCATGCTAAAGTCTCTCTCTCCTATCTGCTCTTACCTGTCACATGTACACCGCTAATTAATATGGCCACTGCAGCGTGTAATTGGTCCTTTCTTGTGAAACCTTGCACTTAGTAATGTTGCTCTGGCTCACCTTGAGGTGAAAGGTAAAGCTGTTCTTCTGTCTATAAAATGCTGTTGCCACCCGTACTTCCGCTTCCGATGGTTGAACATGTTACTCTGGACAGGAGTGCCTGATTCAATTGACTGTGACTCAACAATCCAAGTGATTCATGACCGCTTTACCAGTGATATTTACATAATTCTAAGTTCTTATTAAGAGAGCATGTCAGTATTTGAGACATATCAGGCTTTAGCTGGTTATTTTGAGTGGTTAGTTCCTGCTAGTAGATGCCATAACTACAAAACTATAGTGGGAAAAAAGGCCCAAATCCCCCCCAAAACAGAATATATTTGTGTGAGAAACAGAGATGCACACCGAAACGTAAGGTTCATTTAAAATCAATTAAATGGTAAATGGACTGCATTTATATAGCGCTTTCACAGACCCAATGGCCACCAAAGCTGGGGTTAGGTGTCTCACACACACACACACAGCTGGGGTTAGGTGTCTCACACACACACACACACACACACAGCTGGGGTTAGGTGTCTTGCTCATGGACACCTCGACACTTGGTCAGGTGGAACCGGGGATTGAACCACCAACCTTCTGGTTTGTAGACAACCTACATGAACCACTGAGCCACTGCCGCCCTATGGCATGGGATTGAATTAAAATCAATCCCATGGTGTGAACGACTGAAATATGAACCCAAAACGGACCAAAGACATCTAGACAAACCAAAAACAGGATGTGATGTCACAAGATGCGACCCTAAAAGGACAGAAAGCTCAAGCATAACTTGTTCTTCTTGTCACAGGAGCGATGTTGCCCATTACAGTTCGGTTGGAACTGCTCCTCACAGCAGATCTTCGTTTGTCTGTAAGAATTCTTGGGGCCGTTTTGACTCCTTTACACATTTTCTAAGCTCTTCATTAGTTCTCAGCTGGTAAGAATACCACCATGTACGCCCATCCAAAAAGCGCTTTTAGTCCAGCACACAGAATTGTTTCTGATGTTCCGTTGCAAAATGTATGTCCCAAAGTTTAGTTTTTTTGTGCATCTTTAGGTTTGGGTCTTAAAAATGACAGTGTGAATGCCAAGCGAACCAGGACTAAATGTATCATTTTCTTTTTTGGTCCAGACCAAAGGAAACAAGAGAACAGAACCACACGTGTGAACACCCTAACCTCTTAACCGTTGCCAGAGCGCGGGCGCACTGAAGCGTTTTTTTTTTAAATAGTTCAAAGTTACTATCATATTTAATGTTATTACCTTGACAAACTATACATCATTAAAAATATATAATACTCAAGTTTCAGTATTTGACCACTATTGTATTCTGAGAGACTTGTAATGACAGTTATGTCTTAATTTGTGCCAGGAGTTATGTAATTAAAAAATGAGTCGATACCTTTAATATGAATTATGAGCGTCAGCCGCTTCCATTCAGAAAAAAAAACTCCTGTGTCGTCGTCATGACAGAGCTTGACAAAACAACGTCCCTCAGGGCTTTTAGCTCAAACATGTGCAGATGTGGAGAAATATTGATAGATTCTCATAGGTTTACATCATATTTCTATAGACAGAATAATGTTTATTGAATTTATACCCAAATGTGTCGATGTAAACATTATGAGCGCTGGATACTCTGATGTACTGTGTTTTCAATCCATACTGGCCGCCTGTGGGCGCCGGCGCTCTATGCACAGTAATAGTCCATATATGGAACACACGAAGAAGAGCCATAACCATGTGACATTCCAGGAAGTCCCTGACACAAACAAAGCTTCCAGAGATCGCTGTAACTGCAGATAAAGATGTTTTGAAGACAATGAACATGATTGCAATGATATTTGATTTACCTGTGTTCTTCGAGCCATGTCAGGTATTTTCATAATAATAGATTATATTTATAATGTAATGCTAATCGATATAGACTTTATCATTGTGCAGAATACTATAAAATAATATATTTTCTGTCTTATTTTTCATCTGAAGCCAAATCAGATCACAGAAGGTTATTTAAAACACTCGACTTGCGTTATAAAGTAAGTTTGGAGCACAAACATGGTTTTAATCTCATAAATTGTCGTGTATTGATGGTGTGCTAAGCTAACATGCTAGCCAGATCTCGGTGCACCTGCTAGCACATTAGCTGTTATTTTTATGAATTTTTCTAAATAGGAATGCTTACTCAAATGTCTCTTTTTTCAAAACGGGCATTTGATACAGTTTCAAATGTGAAGTGAGAACTTTGATAAAAGAAAAAAGGGATTGAAACAGTATGAAAAGCCAGTCGTTAGTGATTATAATGCAGACAAAAGAAAAGCATATTTAGAGCCATAACCAGGCTGGAGAGGTGTGAATGTGTGCAGGGGAGACTGACACTGAATGGGGCTCGTTTGCACCACAAAACAATAGAGACAATAGACTGAATAGATGCTAGAAGATGACAATAAACACCAGTTTGCATTTGAGAGTCTAATCAAAATAAATTCATATGACATGATCTTGAAAAACATTTAACTAAATGCAGAGTTTTAGACTTATCTTCTTCAAATTTTAAATATAACATGGTCAGACATGTGGCTTTAGCTGCAGTGCATTTCTAGATTGATACAATGCCAACTTCAATTTTATTTTCATGAAGATGTTTCATTAAAATACATTTCTAATAACTTTACAAAACTTTGAAGACATTTTAATTTTTTTTTTTCATTATGACTAATTAATTCCACATTTACAATAAACTGCCAGGTGTCAGCTTTCAAATGAGATCTTACTTGTGCTTTTAGTACAAAGGGTTCATGAATTGCATCTGTTTCAGTTTGGGTATGCCATTTCTGGGGATTTTTCAAAAGTGGGGTTGAAGCCTTATTCGCTTTTAGCTGTTGACTCAAGAACCACTGCAACTGGATCATTGATTTAGTCAGTTGAACTCAAAAACCAAATTAGTGATCAAGCAATTCTTTTGATCCAGTTATTAATAGATTTATTCAAGGACGGGATGATATGGAAGCTTGTTCCACCACATAATTACAAATAAAAAAGGTAATTGTGACTTTTTATCTCAATTCTGACTTTTTTTCTCTCAGAATTTCTTGATATAAACTTGCAATTGCGAGTTATAAAGTCAGAATTGTGTGATATAATGTCTAAATTGCGTGTTATAAAGTCAGAATTGCAGGACATAAACTAGGAACTGCGAGAAAAAAAGAGAATTGCGAGTTTATGTCTCACAGGTCTGACTTTATTTCTCACAATTGCGAGTGTATATCTCGCAGTTCAGACTATAACTCGCAATTTCGAATTTATATGTCAGAATTGCGAGATAAAAAGTTGCATTTATCTTTTAAATAGTTTTCTACGGCAGAAACAAGCTTCCATAGAATGAATAGTTCAGTTCACTAAATCAATGATCCATGGAGAGTTGCATATACTGTAACTGTATTAAATTTGGTCTTACAAATGAAAGTGTGGTTTATACTCACCGCGTCCGCACGTGCATGAATGTGCGAACGGCAAAAATAGCGCCATTGAGGTGTAGGCGGTCGCGTGTGTTGTGTGTGCAAGACACCATTCCGCGTGGCGGTGAGCACGGCATTTTTTGTAACTTTGTGTACGGCTCCGTTTCTGAAGATGCACGACTTGGCAAAGCCGGCATCTTACCGGCACCCGGTTTGCGCTTGTCTAAATGAATTGCTTACATTTACGAAATGAGCTTACAACATCCAAGTTAAGTCACCTTTATTTATATATAATTAATAAATAATTTATCTTATGCCGGCAGCCATATCACCCTGTAGCCCAAGACTGGTTGCCCACTGAAGCTAAGCAGGGCTGAGCCTGGTTAGTACCTGGATGGGAGACCTTCTGAGAACACCAGGTTGCTGCTGGAAGAGGTGTTAGTGAGGCCAGCAGGGGGTGCTCACCCTGTGGTCTGTGTGGGTCCTAACGCCCCAGTAGTGATGGGGACATTACACTGTCAAAAAGCACCGTCCTTCGGATGAGGCGTTAAACCGAGGTCCTGACTCTCTGTGGTCATTAAAAATCCCATGATGTCCTTCGAAAAAGAGTAGGGGTGTAACCCCGGCATCCTGGCCACATTTGCCCCCTGGCCTCCTAATCCTCCCCGAATATACTGATTGGCTTCATCGCTCTCCTCTCCTCTCCACCAGTAAGCTGGTGTGTGTGTTGGGCGTTCTGGAGCAATATGGCTGCCGGTTCATCATGCAGGTGATGCTGCACAATGATGGAGGTTGATGTTGTATCTTATTATGTCAATAAGTTGCCGCCTGTTCTAGTAAAACATTACACGCAGAAGACAATATTCCTCCGCCCAGGCGAGCAACCACCAAGAAAAGGTGCTAACACCAATTCTCGCCCAGGACAACTGGAAGCTGCTGGGGACTGGAAGATGCTGGCTGATCTTGATCAACGGCTTATTTTTCCACCTGAGATTGATTTGAATGCCCTAATTGAGCTATAAGGCATAATCCTGACTTAATCTAAGCCCTGTATGTGAAACTCTTGTGTTATATATGGAAGCATGCAGAGACCATAACACATTGATTGTGTTTTTGTGCTCCTTTTTTAACAGGTAAAGTACATTCAGATTCTGATTGTAAAAAAAAAAAAAAAAAAGGTGTGTTTTGGACAATACAAGCCCCGAAAATGATCGCAGATGCACAATTCAAGTGTCATAGAGGCACTTTCACAAACTACTTTCAGCATATGAATTGGGACACACTAATCTTACATACCATGTCGGACAGAAACTGGGATTCGGGGTCTGAATTTGACTTTGTGTAGTCTCGACCGAGCAGGAACTTTAATGGCTATTAGTATTTGGGAATAGATGAGCAAAAAGACGAGGCACTTGTCCGGACATGGTGCGACCGACTGAACTGCACACATGCTCAGAGTGAGAGAGAGCCAAATAAATCAAAATCAATCTGTGCATCTTTTTCGGATCCAGAAGGCCTTTCCTCCCCTCTCCCGAGAGACATTGCCAATTCACTCTTGAGATACTTTACTTTTTCTTGCTGCTTTAATTTAATCTATTGCAAATGTATTCACCTTTCCTTCATGAAAGTGATGGAGGATGTTTTAGATGGATTACAGTTATTTGGCTCATTCCTGCACTTTTGTTAAAACATTTTTTTTTATGATAATACTTCTGCTATTTAAAAATGTTATGTCAGTAGTACACTACTTAATTCTGCACTGTTGTATACTAGATGCTACTAACAAAGCGATCTACATGAATTATATTCCTCAGAAAGAAAGCATTTTTGGCTCAATGTACTTCACACTTAAATCGAGTAATTGGATATAAAGACCCATAAGTTTCTTTTTATGGGTAATGGATGAGGTTGTTCAGTAATAATTCGTTAAGATCTTCATCTAGTTGATTTTAAAACATCTTGTAAGTCCTTAATAAAGTATTGTATTGTGGTTTTTCAAATTGCTTTTCTTGTTTTTTTTTTTTTTTTTTTCAAGAAAGCCCCATTTTGGACATTCGCCCATGCAGATCAGGGTTTCCCAAATTAGGGTTTGCGAGTTCGTAAGAGATAATAATGAATTTAAAGAGATTTTGTTTTTTATGATTTATTATATTATTTTGTTTTTCATCAACTCACAAACACCCAGGGGTTTGGAGATTGGAAAACCTTGGCCTGGGTGAATATTAAAGATCCACTGAATAATGCCGTGCAACACAAAAAGAGAAACAATTAGAAAAAATACTGTATTAAAGGGCTAGTTCACATAAAAATTAAAATTCTATCAACTACTCATGCTTATGTCAATCCAAACCCATACGACTTTTGTTCATCTTCAAAACACAAATGAAGATACAACTATACAAATGATTATGTGGTGAAGAAATCTACAGAAAAAAAACTAAAACAAGTGTAATTTCTACCTAAATAAGTTAGTTCAGGACTTCATGCAAGAATTTAAGCAACAAAGTAATTTAGATATCAGTACTCAATTTAAGCTTGTAGAAATTAAAGCATAGATATCAACGTTATACAGTTAAGTAAAACCTACTCAACTTTCTGATACTAGTGTTCCCGGTTGTGACACTTGAAGTTCATTTTCTATTCAAAATCACACATTCATACTCATTCAAACATATTCATAAAAAATATCCAACGAATGTTACCGTTATTGTGTATTGTGTTCAGGCGGGTACCACATAACTTCTATTATGTAGATATGTTGTCTACACAATATCTTCTGTATTACTTAGATGTTCTAAGTAAAGCATAAACAGGGCTTAATTCAGTGTTATATTGTTTGAGTAAAATGTATTACAAAGTAAACTTCAACTTAGTAGAAATAACTCAGCAAACTTTAACTGACCAAGTTAAATTAACTTTTTTTTTTTTGTCAATTTTACTTAGTTAAGTAGATTTTACTTCATTCCAAATGTGAATTTTACTTAAAAATCTATGCGGAAAAAGTTTTTTTTCAGTGTTTTTTTTTTTTTATGAAAACTGAGAGGTTTGTGTCCCTCTACTGAAGGTCCTTTCCACCAAAACTTGCATGCATTGAAAAGTATAATTACATTGTAAAAGTAATCCATATGACGAATTTAATCAATTAAACTGATTTAATTTAGGCTTTTATTCACATGTAAATTAAGCACAAATATGATAAATGGAACCTCAACCGTACTTGGTTGATGTGTGAAAACAAACTTATTTGTTTTTGCGGAAACTCAAACCTGTTTGCGTGACGCATTCGAGAACAAACCTCACCGGTTCATGCATCAAGCAAACATGTTTGAGCTTCCGTTTACCATAAGTAGTAATTATGTGGTACAACCTGTCAAAAAATGATTTATGGTTTTGACAGCTGTTTTATGACCGGATATGAGGATGGGGAGGGGTTTTATGACAACACGTGGTTTGTGTGATCTTTTGGCCGTGCATGGTTCCGGTGTGTTTACGATATGTGTTTACGACCCGGCAATCTGCTTTGTGTGACTGTTAGGAATGTTTTCAGGGAAAGTTTTATAATATCAGGATAATGTTCACAGAACGCTGAAATTATGACCAGAGGATCCGTGATTTTCAGCCGGCACTGCATCATCCATATTGTCTATGGGAGAGAAGAGTTTAAAGAAATAAAAAGCATTGATGACTAATAAAACTTATAAAATAAATTAAATAAGATGTTAAATTATAAAGTATGAGTCTTGAACTTAATGAGGTGATGTTATGCGTCTGACCAAAGTCACAGACTCTTAAATCTTTCTGAGCAGATGAAATGTTATAAATGAGGTTTTTCAGAAATAAAAAGCAATGTGTTTGAATAAAACACATAAATAGTGATTTAATTAAATAAGATATTAAATTATAAAGGATAAGCATTTTAAAGCAAAGTTTTAACACGTCTTGAACTTAATGAGGTTATACTGTCATTGTGAAGCGTCCTTGAGCTTGGGAAAGGCGCTATATATAAATTAAACTTATTATACATCAGGGTTATAGGTTCACACTGCAATATACTGACTTACATAGATAAATAAAACATATAAATGAGTGAATAATAGATAATTTTATTTGAAACAAACAGTTATATTACCAAGTATACAACTTTAATCTAATACACGCGAAATACCACCTTACACAGATAAATAAAACATATAAATAAGTGAATAATAGTTCATATTACTTTAAATAAGATGTTAATTTTATTAAACATTTAAAAAGTTAGTTTTAACATGTGTTGAACTTAATGAGGTAGCCTTTAGGTGCCTATCTGGATAATGCCACATATTCTTAAATCTTTCTGAGCAGATGAAATGTCATAAATTAGGTTTTTAATAAATCAAATGCATTGTGCTTCAATAAAACAAATAAATAGTGATTAAATAAAATAAGATGTTAAATTATCCACAATATACTGTCCCTCCCAGTTAAATAAAAATATATAAAATAGTGAATAATAGTTAATATTATTTGAAATAAGACGTTAAATTATCCGCAATAGATGAATAAAACATAAATTAGTGAATAATGAATTCATATTAAATGAAATAAGCTGTTAAATGATCAAGTATAGGTATTTTAATCTAACACACCACAAAATACAGCTTTACACAGATAAATAAAATAGTGAGTATAGTTCATATTATTTTAAATAAGATGTCAAATTATCCACAATATACTGTCTTACACAGTTAAATAAAATAGTGAATAATAGTTGATATTATATGAAATAAGCTGTTAAATTATCAAGTATTTTAATTTAATACACCACGAAATACTCCCTGACACAGATGAATAAAACATAAAATAGTGAATATGTATTATTTGACATAAGATGTTAAATTCTCAAGTATTTTAAATTAGTTTTAAACATGTTTGAAGTGTACCTACCTACCATTGGTGAAATTAGGAGGTCTTTTTGGCTCTGGTTAAAATCACAGATCCTTGAATTTCTGAGCAGAAGAGATGTTTGCTCTCCGTTTGCTAAATTGAAAATGAAGATTGTTTCCATCATGGCATGGGGCCCCGGGGCCCTCCCCTTCCTCTCTGTGTAGCTGCTATGTGTTAGCATTTACAGTATGTTTCAGGAAACATCAAGCAATTAAAAGATAGCCCGGTCACCTGGTGTTTTACAACTGTCTCCTACCATAAAATCTCCTGATCTGAAGCATTCCTGTCTGGCTGGGAGACCCCAAAATGGGGCCATTTTGACACTTCACACGGACCAGGCTGTAAGATCAATATAATTAGATGTTTATACCTGTGTCTTCAGGAAAAAGTCAAAGCAAAATGGCCACAAAGTTATTATATAGCCCACTCTTTGTTATGATAAGATAAATCGTCCTTACTTCCTGGGGGGTGTTGTCCCCCATCCTGTTTTTCTTGGAGAAAGCATGAAAAAAAAAAAATGGCCAATCCAAAATGACACCTCAATGACTCCTTTTGAAGAGCAGATTTATTTTTATAACATTTAAGCTTAACACATTATTATAACACACTCTGACTTTACGAATACACATAAATGAGAGCTTAATGATTTTTTGCAGAGGTGAGACCAAGTCATTGTTTTGCAAGTCACAAGTAAATCTCGAGTCTTTGCATTCAAGTCCCAAGTCAAGTCCCGAGTCAAGACAGACAAGTCCAAGTCAAGTTGCAAGTCCTCGAGTTTAAGCTTCAAGTCTTAAACTAGTCATTAGTGCTTTTTGCACAAATTACTGTCTCAGTGTTAATTACTATAGTAAATGAAATGTATACTAATTTACATCAGAAAGGCTTTTAAAATATGATATAATATAATAATATATAATATTATCTAATTTATTGTGGCAATGCAGATTTAAAAATAAAAGTAACTGTTCATTGGGAAAATTAATCGTGATTTGCTACACATTAAGTTAAGTAAAATTAAGTAAAATATTGAGTCCCTGGTTAAATTATTTTGTTAACGCGACAGTAATTGTACTAGAACATTCCTATTTCTATGGCGACGTATCAAGCGCCACGTGGCACTTTTTGGGGCTACGTTACATTACAAAACGTAACGTAAATCCATCCATTTCTCCCGAAAGACATGAAAGTGAGTGGCTGGTGAACAGGGAGAAGACTTTATAGTTACCTATAGGCTAAAATGTGTGTTTTTTGTGGGGGGAAAATAACATGTCTCAAAATTACATTTGAAAGGTTTATTATTTCCGCTTACTTAGATATCAGTGTTTTTTTTTTTTTCTCAAATTATAAATGGTTTGCTAGTACTTGTGTATTTAAATGCCTGAAAAAGAAAAAAGAAAACATTTGGTTGAAAACTGTCTGAACGTGTGATAATAAATGACAACTGACTCGCGCTGCTGAACACACTCCATCACGCTCTCTGGCTCAGTGCCTAACGTGCGAAAACAGCGCTAATCAGCGCTGTGATCATGCGTCGATGATACAGTGCTATACTACAGTCAGTGATTATTACAACTCTGATCTGTGGTTTTAGAAGGTAGGTCAAGTCTTTCCAAGTCACAGGGTTCAAGTCCGAGTCAAGTCGCGAGTCATTGTTGTCAAAGTCTATGTCGAGTCGCAAGTCATCTTTGAATATGTCAAGTCGAGTCGCAAGTCATCAAATTTGGGACTCGAGTCCAAGTCAAGTCCAAGTCATGCGACTCGAGTCCACAACCCTGATTTTTTGTTTTATTTTTATTTTTTATTTTTTACATTTTTGGTCATTTATTTAAAGAATGCATGTAGGCATACCATTTTGACACTTGTGTTACCTTATTTCTTTGGCAATATTAAAGGTTTTTAAAAAATATTATTTCAAAATGTTCAACACATGTAGTCAGAGTTACAGAAAATAATAATAGCACAACAAATAAGGAGATTATGTTTTATTTATTTTAATCAGGTTTGTTAAAAGTATGTCTAAATGATGTTAGTTAATCTGCACTGACATGTATTTGGTATAACAATGAACATATTTGTTTTTTTTAAACCTGTTAAAATCACATGGCACACAGTGCCTCGGATGTTGACGCATGGTCAAAAGCGTCAGATAGATGACGCCTTGGGATGAGAACGGGCTGTTTATATGTATACTCACAGTGATGTGATGATACCACAGGGCCACTATCACTGGTAATAGCAAACTAATGTGACAGTGACATTAAAGTGATTTAAGGGACTTAAATTGGGCCAAGTAAAAATTTTAGGTGCAACGGGTCACTAGAAATTTTTATGCTGGAAAGGCATTTTTTTTTACAGTGATATATATATATATATATATATATATATATATATATATATATATGTGTGTGTGTGTGTGTATATATATATATATATATATATATATATATATATATATATATATATATATATATATATATATATATATATATATTAGGGCTGTCAAACGATTAAAATATTTAATCGCGATTAATCGCATTAATGTCATAGTTAACTCGCGATTAATCGCATTAATGTCATAGTTAACTCGCGATTAATCGCATTAATGTCATAGTTAACTCGCGATTAATCGCAATTATTTTTTATCTATTCTAAATGTCTCTTGATTTTCTTTTTGTCCCATTATTTTTTCCTCATTTTAATGCTCTCAACATGGAAAAGTGGATCGGCTTGCTTTGTGCAAATGTTTTTTATTGAAAACAACATTGACATATACTGTGTTCAATTTCACACTAACATTCTCACTTGGAGCAAATAATCTCTCAATGTAACACTGTCCATTAATAAAAGGGTGAAAGAAATACTGACGAGGTCCTGATATTGACGAGGGGGCGGAGAATTCGCATCAGCTGTGTGTGTGTGTGTGTGTGTGCTTGGCCATCAAGTGGTATTTCAGCCTGGACGCGCTGCGATGATGATAGCTCAGTTCACAACGACAAAACACACAGATCACTTTGGTCTTGTCAATGGAACCATTTGGCAACTTTTTAAAAGTAAACTTTCCATTCAGAATCTTATTGGCATCCATTTCGGCGTCTCGCGCTCGTCATCCACTCAAAGCGTAACGTTAACCAACTATTTGACCGGCTCGCAAGCCCAAAACAAGTGTGTGCGGCGCGCCTGTTGTTGTGTTTCCGGTCTAGCTAGATCCGCTTGCGCTTTGGTCGACGAAGCAACAAAACATCCTCGCGCGGCGCAAGCCATTGAAATGAATAGGTTTCATAGCGCAGCGCCGCGTCCTGTTGTAACAGCATGTGAAAAAAAACTACAAAGTTTGCTAGGCCAAAAAGACCGTTAATCACGCGATAAAAAAATTTACGCCGTTAAAATGGGTTTGCGTTAACGCCGTTAATAACGCGTTTAACTGACAGCCCTAATATATATATATGTATGTATGTATATACGTATATAGGATGTTTACTTGCAGGTCATGAACATTAACCAAACTAATGAACCGTGGATGTGGGTATGTTGTTAAATTATTGACTAATATAAATATTAACTAAAAACCTCAGGGGGTACTTCAAGTATTTATTTTAGGTAAAAGGATTTCGGCTGACAGCAAAGTTTGGGAATCCTTGAGGATCATGGGAAATTGGACAAGAACAAAAACATATTTGAAATTCGCATCCCTTTGAAATATCTTCCTGTGAGCTCGCCCTTTGAAAGTTGATGCAAGTTCCACTGCGAGACCATTGGGGACGGATGGCGGTAAAGAATGGGCCACATGTATGCGGGACCTGCGGGGTGACGTAGACGAGGTGGGTTATCTCACCCGTCTGGAGAACGAATATAAAGCATCCAGAAGGCAGCGGCAGGCAGTCGCAGAGGCGCCGACGCAGATTTCCGTCACACGGGGAGACGTAATGCTTCCGTCGTGCCAAATAAATTCCGGGAGTGTTAAGCCTCCGCTGTGTGTGTATGCCTCTGATAAGCTGATCATAAATGGGGGGATTTATGATAGCGTATTAGGCAGCTGCAATTGTTCATTCAACTATTATTTAGGATATGAAGGGAGGGGTGGGCATAGAGCTAGGAAATCGGTTTGAGTTTTTTCTAATGTACAACAGCAGGAGGTAGTGTTTAACAAGACAGGGAATAGAATCGCAATTGTTTATTTGAAGCTCTCTGCGTTTTACATTTAAAATGTTTGAAAGGTAGCAAAGTGGGGGAGAGAGAAGGGAAGATCTCAAACTATCGAGATTTCCGTTTCTGATTTGTTAGCTGACAGACAAATGGCATAATGTAAATCAACATGCAACCCGCCAACTTATTACCACCTCAGGCTCACCGGAAGCATGCAGATTCTTTCATTATTGATTTATTGAGTTCTACTGGGAAGGCGAGACCCGGCTGCTGTAGGTTTTTGTTGTTTTGTGGCATTGACAGTACAGATTAGTGTTGGCCTGCCAGAATTTGAAAGGGGAATTGTTGGTTCTCGGTGTGGAAGCGGAGGCTGCTTTCTTTGCTGAATGCTAAAGTACCTGTTCATTTTAATGGTCAGAGAACATATGTCCATCTGTACCATCTAATTCTTAAAATAAGAAAACATTTACCAATGGGGTGAAAAATCATGCTTAATATAGCCAATATGAAGACGTAGTTTCTAAAAACCAGTTTAGTTTCTCAAGTAAATGTATCTGGGTTTTTTTTTAAGAAGGGTTTATTTAGTGGTAAACTAGACATTTTTTTTATTTCAAATTTAAAGTTTATGCATTTATGCCTTTTCATTCTAACATTGACAACTCTAGTGAAATGGCAATAAAATAGGAAAAAATATCAGAAAGTGTTTTTTTCTCTAAGAAACGAATACTGTTATTTAGCTAAATTTATGTTCAATTGATCAAAAGTGACAGTAAAGAGTTCTAAAAATATATATTTCATTTTTTTTTACTTTCTATGTATCAATCAATTATTGAAGACTGGAGTAATGATGCAGAAATCAGATTTGAATCACAGGAATACATTCAATAGTATTAATTAATATTAATATTAAAAATATTACAATAGAAAATAGTTATTTTAAATTGTAACAAAATTTCTGTTTTTAATGCATTTTTGATAAATTATATCAAAAATATTATATCATTGTCTGATCACTATTCTAATCACTATTAGTCTCACAGAGACACTGTCTTAGCTGTCTATTTGAACACATTTGTAAGCAAGTTCTAGGTTAGTCTGTTAGTGAGAACACTGTGTGTCTCTGGATGGAGGTAGAGTGAAAAGGTTTTCAGAACCAAAAGTTAACTTTAACTAGGCCGTTAAATCCTCTTAAAGTTTTTAAACATGTATTGTCAAATGGGTTCAGAAATCTGCTGTGTTCTTGTTATTACAATTCATCATCCATCATCTCAGGAATATGGTTTCTTTTAACGTAAAAGTGTTGATTTTAACAGCTAGAGACAAAAGACCCAGACGTGATGAAAGGAGCAGTGGGTTACTTTCGTAAAACACTTTATGGCAGATGTGACAGTACGCGTGATTGTTATTGCTTCCTGTCTAAGAGTGTTAAAGTGAAAGGTATTAGGTTTTTTTTTTGGTTTTTTTTTAAATGACAACATCCTTTTACAGTTGACAAATGAATACTTCAGATGTCCACATAGATTTCCCGCCTTTAATGAGATCTCATTAAGAGAATGTCCTAGAGCATTAACGTTTTAAAGAATGTGTCATATTGAAAAGACATTTAAAAAAAAAAAAAATCACACTAACAATGATGTGCAGAAATCCATCGGCGAGAAGATAACTCTGAAGTCTCATTTCTTCAAGAACGTGCTCTCATAACCAGACAGAAACACTGTTGCATTAATATAAATAAGTCAGATAGTCACAGAACTGTAAATAATCCTGAGATTCTTGTTTTCCTCTTCAGGAGGAATGATTGAATTCCTCAGTAATGGGCCTTTGTTATTGTTCAGATAGCACAGTATTGTAGCCTGACATGTCCCCTTCAGCATTCTCGCCGGCTCTGACAAACGCACAATGCCAGAATTTATCCGCGTTTGCTCGGGTGGGAACCGTAATGAAGGGCCGCGAGTGTCACAGCCCATTCTCATCCCTAGGCGTCATGAAACTGACGCCTTGGGAATCATTTTGACCATGCTTCAATATTCGACGCTTTAGGCACCCTTTAGCGTCAGTTACATGACGCAATCCTAGGGCGTCATCTTACTGACGCTTTACCTTAAGCGTCAGTTAGATGACGCTATCTAATCCTAACCCTACCCCAGACCTAAACCTACCCGCGTCATCTAACTGACGCTTAAGGTAAAGCGTCAGTAAGATGACGCCCTAGGATTGCGTCATGTAACTGACGTCGAATATTGAAGCATGGTCAAAATTGTCATTTTAGTGACGCAGTGTCAACACAAACACATCGACAGCGTCACTCTCACACTGCGTCCTATTCAGGCAGGACGCAAAAAGTATCCAGCGACAAGCAATTTTTTTTTATTTCTACGGTGAAAGTGAAAATGCTGAACATTGAAACGAAATCACAGCCAATCAGAACAGTGTGTGGACGAGTTATTTTGAGTGCTCTCTCACACTCACAACACTGTAAATAATAATAATTAAAAAAAAACATGATGTTTAAATAAGCATCCTTCTTATGGTTTTGAGTTGTGGAACTTTGAGATTTGTCAAAATGTGATGTTCCTCAACCTCCACAATCAGTCAATGTCTCTTCAGCCATTTTTGTGGTTTCATATACAGGATTTTAGTCCAGGCAGTTTTTAGTAGTGTCATTTGCCACTTACAAGTAATACAAACATTGTAATAAAACAAGTGATGTTTAAATAAAATCAAATATAAATTTTAGATGAAAAACTTAGGGAAATTAAATGAAGAAACCTTAGAAATGTTTAGGCATTCAACTAACTCTAAGTAACTTTGCAACTACATGTCAACTAACTGTCATTAGCGCATTCATAGACCGTAACCGGCTGTTAGGGTTAGGGTTGGAGTTAGTAGAATTAGTTCAAATCAGCATGAAGTTTTAACATCTACTCTCATGTAATTGAAACCATTGACGTAGTTGCAAAGTTACTTTTAGTCAGTAGAATGTCTGTTGGGAGCATCACAATAAAGTGTTAGCAGATATTAAGCAGAGAGTCTACTAATACTCTAATGACTTCTAGTTGCAAAGTTACGTAGAGTTAGTAGAATGTCTAAAGTGGACCATTAAAAAAGTGTTACCTTTATAGGTTACATATATTTACACACCATATATACAGTATACAGGTGTTTACCATACATGAGAGGTGGCGTGGAACATACAAAGATGCTAACCTACAACCACCTACTATGATGCTAACAAGCTAACAAAAGTACTAAAAACAACAGCGACATTAAGATTTCTGACCCGAATTCATTCCGAAGCCTGAACAGATTAATTCACATGTTCAAGCTTGTTCACTCAGTAACTAGTTATATAGTAAATGCCACTTTACAGTATATAGGGAATAGAGAAAGAAACCGCTATTATGTAAGAAATTAAACACATAAAAACCTAAATGCTATTTGGTTGTGAATAAAATCACCTCATGATATGTAGAATCCGGCTTTGTGGATCAGATCTTCAGATTCTTTGGCTCAAATGAATGGTTCATTTACGAGATGCTTTCTCATGAAGAGGATGTCAAGGTTTTCGGTGCATAAAGACTCAAATTATGTTCTGTTCGACACACATAATGCTTTTGAAGAGTTGGAATATGGAGCATAATACAGTACTATAGTATGACTTTAAAACATATGAAGAGAATTTTAAATGTTAGGCATCACACATTTGCTGACTTTGTAAATGGTAACAGAGGAAAGACTGGATATCATAAACTAAACGACTGGGATCACACTCTACCAGTCATTTAGGTCATTCCGAACACAACAAATTTACAAGAGATGCATGACAAATGAAAATAATATGTGTTCGCCTCAAAATATATCCTCTGACTGAAACAAAAAGTTGGAGTTTGTGCCTATTATTTTCTGTAAAATCTGTCAACTCAAATCTGCCAACTGTTTTTCAGCAACTAGCTTTGACTCGTCCAGACTGTAAATTGTAGCAAAAGTCATGTATAGTGTATTCCAGCTTTAAAGGGATAGTTCACACAAAAATGAAAATTCTTTCATCATTTACTCACCCTCAAATTGTTCCAAACATGTATGAGTTTCTTTCTTCTATTGAATTGAAAACGAATATATTTAGAAGTATGTTGGTATCGGCTACAGTTGATTTTTTATTTTTTTTCCCTATTATGGAAGTCAATGGCCACCGTCAACAGTTTGATTACCAACATTCTTTAAAATATCTTCTTTTGTGTTCAACAGAATAAAGAAACTCATACAGGTTTGCAACAACTTCAAAGTTTTCACTTTTTGGGTGAACTTAACCCTTTAAGTTGCACTTTTATGATATTTTTCAAATCATTTTTTAACCCCGAGAGCTTCATCCATTGTAGGCGCCTTGAAAGGAGCGACCATTAGATTCTTTGAAATATCTTCTTCTGTGTTCCACAGTCATACAGGTTTGAAAAGCATGATGGTGAGTAAATGATGACACAATCTGTCTCGTTCTAGCGCGGCGCCTGCTTAAGACACAGTGTCATTCACAGTTTTTGAGACAGCATTGAAGATTTTTCTCCCGCCGAGATACACTCGTACCTCTCGGGGTTCGTAAAGCTCTTTATGTATCTTTCATCGGCTAATATTTGATAATGAGAGCCGTGTGGCTTTGACCTGCGTAATTACCGGCCGAATATTCAAGTGTCCCGAATCTGAATTTCAATCAGCCGGGCCAATGGCGCTGACAGCTCTGGTTAGAAGTGTTTTATGGTGGTGGAGACGCACTGGCGCAGATGGCCACTAGGTCGAGGATGAGTCCCCCCGTGGGGAATGGGCACGGGGCAGAGGGCCGGTCATTAGGATGGTCAACAGCTGTTGCCGTCTTGGCATGCAGTCAGGTCGGGGCAACCTCGTGACCTCGGCTATGCAGGGAGCATGCAAATGAGAGCGGCGGCTTCTCACAGTCTTCCACATTCTGGGTTCTGTTCTCATGCCTTCCCTCTGTTTGGAGATGAGGTCAATGTGGCATAATCACTTACACGCGAGCAATAGGCACCCCAACAGTGAGCAACACAGGTCATGAAACACAGATGTTGACTCTTTTCTCATCGCCACCGCCTGATTGCCCCTTCAGTGAAGGATATTGTGTGTGAATCAAGGAGTTCATTTCTGGGGCCTGGTAGGCCATTAATTCATATCTGCGCTCTAATGAGTGAGTTTCAGTAATGGAGCAGCTCAGCGTGTTATGATGGCACACAACGCAATTATGTCATCATGCATTAGACCGGTGTTCAGCCAATCAATGCCCATGAGCTCGGCCATTTCGGGCTCCCGATAAACAAATAGTCTAGCGCCTGCCACTTCCAATGAACTACATTAATTCTGAGACCAGGCAGCCCGTGTCCACGTGTAGAGAGTGTGTGTGTCCATATGCCGCTGTATTTTTAAGACCAGGCGTTTTGTTTATCATCTTTGGTCGAGTAAGGGGGGATAATTGGTACCTTTTTTAAGCTGTAAAACCTTTAAATAAAGAAAAACAACAACATCTAAATAAGATAGCACTGCTTAGAGCATTTGTGATTTGTAGAGTTTTAAGTTAATGTTTCCGTGAACCGGATCCGGCTCTGTTTCCAAGAACATGCTGTTTGTTCATTTGCCGCCCAATACTTTTCAGATAAATAAGGCTAATAATAAATGGCACGATTCAGTTTAGTGGTCTGTTGCTAATACTTAGGGTTAGGGGTTATTTGAACAAACAACTTTAATGTGTAACTCTTCCCACCCTGTTTGTGATAGATATGAATGATTCATCAGATCGTGCAAGTTCATCAGGAGAGGTGTGGACAATAAAAAAAAACACCATAGACAATCATCGGAGGGACCTGGAAGGGAAGGGCATCTATAGACCAGAATATCATAGAGATATGAGGATGGGCTCTCCTAAATGGGTGCATGGAGCACCTAGCGACACGCCAGAGCACCTTAGCAACCACACTGCAAAGTGATAAAAACCTTAAAGCAACATCTTCCTTTTAGAAAAGTCCATTCTGAACTTGTATTAGTCTTGCCTATGTAACCCATATGGAAAATAGGGCTACTAAAACCATATATGTTGTTTAGAGGTGTAGTTTCATGTTGTGGCACCAGAGAGCGCAATACACGAGAGCGCAATATACTAGAGCGTTATTAACAGACTGTATCAGGATTACTAGAGAGCGCTACGTGCAGTCTTCACGTCCTTGTTGATCTCTTCCTGAAACGTCCTGAAGACGATTGTGTGTAAGCTGTGAACAATTGCTGAGCATCATCTGTGAGCACGAGAGGAGCAGGCCCTGTCGGGTTGTTGCTGTTTGAAACTCCGGTTGTTTTTTTTGTTACTTTGACTACCACAAGAGAAATGGATGAATCAAAGATGGCGA
Source organism: Tiaroga cobitis (assembly GCA_030578255.1). Classification (NCBI taxonomy): domain Eukaryota; kingdom Metazoa; phylum Chordata; class Actinopteri; order Cypriniformes; family Leuciscidae; genus Tiaroga; species Tiaroga cobitis. The sequence goes on from CM060601.1 coordinate 1,653,790, forward strand.
GCCCAGCCCAGAGTGACGGTGGATGGTTGTGAGAACGGTGTGGCCAACCGTGGGACCAGCCTCCGAGGACGTCGGACTAGCTTCGTTCAGACGGGATACAGATAAGAATGCAATTACGCTATTAACTCTACCCGGGTAGTAGTAGTAGACTTTATTCACACACACCAAAAGGACCAGGAACTGAACTCTGATCTCAATTTCATACTCCTCAACTTAAAGGAGCATTGAGATGAAGTATCAGCTCACACGGACATTTTCTTTTCTTTTATTATTGAAAGAGCTCTATTTTTATTTTATTTTCATTCTTGGTACATTACAGCGCTGTGTTTATTGTTGTGTTTCCTGAGGAAATAAAACTGTCGACTGTTCAACTCAATACTAACTCTTTTGTGAGTCACTCAAGGCAGACCACGTTCCGGACCTAGGTAGATGTTAGTTGCCCTATTCTGGTATTGAATAGCACTAGGGGCGCTACACCTAGTTTAAGCTGACCTAGCTCCAAGCCTAACCAGTTGACTATTGCCCACAAAAACCCTCAAAAACCAGCAGACCTCATCAGGCAGGGAGACCAGCTACATTTGCTCATTTGTAACTGGACAATTGTGTAGGGTACATCTAAGCTATCAGACTTATCAGTAACCTAATGCTAATGGTGTGTACAAATAATCCTGGGAAATTCGTATTTTCAAGAGGGCAATTTGTAATCTTGAAGTCAGGTGTGTTCAAGTCACCTTGGTTGGCTAGAGATGGCAATGTACCTTTTCTACAAAAAACACTTTTTAACCACTTCTACAAAATGACAAATAATGCGTATCAGGTGTGTTTTTGATTTATGTTTTGATTTAATTTATGAAGGTGCTGTAAACATAATGGTTATGGCTATATTCTATCATAATTGTACAATGCTATTGTATTTTGTACATGCAACTTGTCTAGTTGTATTGTACATAAAAAAAAAAAGTACTTTTCAACAAATTTAGCGTCAACTACAGACAATGCATCATTGCGTCCTCCATGTTTTCTCAATGAAACGGCCTCAACTTTGAAACTTACACAACTTATAAATATAATGACTGAAATGCACCACAAGCTAGGAATACTGGGGCGGCAGTGGCTCAGTGGTTCATGTAGGTTGTCTACAAACCGGAAGGTTGGTGGTTCAATCCCCGGTTCCACCTGACCAAGTGTCGAGGTGTCCATGAGCAAGACACCTAACCCCAGCTGTGTGTGTGTGTGTGTGTGTGAGACACCTAACCCCAGCTGTGTGTGTGTGTGTGTGTGTGTGTGTGTGTGTGTGTGTGTGAGACACCTAACCCCAGCTGCTCCCGACGAGCTGGATGGCGCCTTGCATGGCTGGCACCGCCGTCGGTGTGTGAATGAGTGTATGAATGGGTGAATGAGAGGCAAAATGTAAAGCACTTTGGTGGCCATTGGGTCTGTGAAAGCGCTATATGAATGCAGTCCATTTACCATTTTTACCATTTACTATTACAGTATGTAAAACAGAATTTAAAAGACAAATGTTTATAAAACAATTCAGGCAACATAGATTATAAAACGACTTTGAGTTCATGACACTGGTGAGTTTTGCACAGGCAAGCACCACATTTTCTTCAGAAACGGGCCGCTCTCGAAGCTCTTGCTTCGGTTCTAAGAAACCGTTGTTTAGTTCACTGAACCCCTTACTTTCAGAGAATCAAAGCTAAGGGACAATTGCACTGTTCCGGTTCAGTATGCTTTGCAAAATGTCAAATTCTAGTTTGTGTTACTTGAAAAAAAAAAAGCAAAACCCTTCACAGAGGGAAAGAAGCACAACACACGAAACACTACTCTGTTTTAGTGTGTGTGTGTGTTAGTGAGTTTGACGGCTAGAAGTTAATGGTGGTAGTAGATCAGGCAGCCTGAACATGTGACACAATGTTTTAATATGATGCTTTGTTGTGCTCAGAAGAGCACATCCGACTATTTCAGGGAGTGTGTTAGTATGTGTGCATGTTTTGTGAGACAGGTGGTATTGCAGAGACCCGTGGATAATTCGGCGAACACGACAGAGCAATCACAACACGAAAAACCAGGTGAGCGCATTAGCATACCGCGGCTAACAGTGTGTGTGTGCGGGTGACAACAGCTTGCCACCGCTGACAGTTCACTGTCACAGTGTTGAGTGGTGCGCTGATGTGCCGAAATCTCATCCACGTTCCTGGAAAAGCCCAGAATCATTCTCCATCACTGCACCAAAACTCTCAATTCCCCTCTGTGGTTGTGTCAGGAAAGGTGAGGTTGTTGTTTTGTCTTTCTCATTGTATAGTTTGTTTAAACCCAGGGTCACTGGAAATGCATGCCTGTGGTGACATTATTTTCAGCAAAATTATATTATTATGCGTCTTGCACATTTTGTGACATTTTCAAAGTGAAATGTCCAGTAAGTGGCCCTAAAAGCACGTTCAGTTTTATCCAAAACAGATGAACACACACCGTTACGTTTTATTACGTTGCTTGTTGTATGCATCACAGCAGTTCAGAAATGTGAGTGTCCAGTGAGTGTCACTAAACTGTTAATGCAATTTTGAAAATGATGTGTAACCCACACTAAACCAGACCCTAATCTTAACCGATAGTGCTAACCAAAGCAAACGTTGAGCTAAAGACACGTTTGCTGTAGCAACCATGCCATTTTGGCTTGCTTAGAAGCTCTTCTATCTTGACTAGTTTCACGGGACTTGTACCTGAGTGCTCCGCATAGCAAGTGTAGTGCTGTACCAGGTGAGCTTCTGATCAAGTTTACTATATCAGAAAATGTAGCTTATTATGGAATGAAAACATCAAAATGTAGCCTATTATTAAAAATTAGGAACCATGGTTAAAGTGTTTTGAGGGGATGACAAGGAAAGAACCATGGAAAAATTAGTCAGAATAATTCAAATCTGGCATTTATCATAATTTGTGTGAACAGGAATAATAGGTGTTTTACTGCCCTTAGTGTTTATGTCAGCTGGAAACTGCAGTGAATTGTATGTCTAGGTACGTTTTTGGAGTTTTGCATGTACATAGAGCCATGTTTTCCCCAAAAGCCTAGGTTGGTTTGTTTTCATCACCTCTTAGTTTTAATCACACTTTTTAAACCAAAATGTTGTACAAAAAGTTAATATTTTAGTTAAAGGGATTGTTCACCCAAAATTTGAAATTTTTTCATAATTTACTCACCTTCAAGTTGTTCCAAACCTGTAGTTTCTTACGTCCGTTGAACACTAAAGAAGATATTTAGAAGTATGTTGGTAACCAGAGAGCTGACTGTAGCCATTGACTTCCATTGTATTTTTTTTTTCCTGCTATGGAAGTCAATGGTTACCGTCAACTGTCTGGTTACCAACATACTTCAAAATATCTTCTTTTGTGTTCAACAAGAAGGTTTGGAACAACTTGAGGGTGAGTAAATCATGACAAACTTTAAATTTTTGGGTGAACTATCCCTTTAAGTAGGTTTTTGACAAACCTTCAAACTTGTTTTCTTTCTCCACCGTGCAGACGTTGTTCAGACACATATGTAAGTCATATCAAGAAGTAAACAGCGACAAATGAATTGCTTCAGTTCTCTTGCAGTGGATTGTGGGACTGAACTGTGCTGAGAACAAATCTCAGCGCGTTATCAGTTGTGTATTGTTTGTTTGTGAATGTTGCCGTAGAATGATGCTCTGGGGGCAAAGCTTCCTTTGTGTGTGTGTTTGAACAGAAGTGTGCGCCTTTTGTAATATGGCCCTGCCAGCCCGTGTGTGTGTGTGTGTTTGAATGTGGCACAGTGTGTGATGTGATGTTTCTCATGCTAGTTAAGCCAGACGTGGCTTCAGGCCACAAGAACACTCTCACACACACACACACACACACACGTACACTCACTCACGCAAGGTGGATGTGGGTAAATCTGCGGGAGCGGAATGGCAGGATGAAATTGTTTTTTAGCCAGAGCATCAGACTGCCGAAGCCCCTTCAGCAAACGGCATCGCTTGAGATCACACACTTGTGGTCTGGGGCCGGCTGCAGTGTGTTTGTGTGTACACGTTAGGGATGGCAATCGTAAGGAATGATTTTTTCTTTATTTCTGTCCTCCTTTTTTTTCTCCTTTATGATATTAAGACAGTTTTTGAATGTTTGAATTTTGATTTTGTGCCCCAAGTTTAATTCAGCAATTAAAAACATGCACATCATGTATTTAGGTCATTGCATGCATATATTAAATATATATTTGAATAAAAAAATTAATTAAAAAAATCTTGACAAAAAAGTGTTACGTCGTGTTTTCTCTTGTATTTCTCACTCGCCTGGCCAAGATAGAGAGGAAAAGGCCATTTGATGAACCGTCACATATCAACTAGTTATATCAGTGAACAGATTTTGGGCGGTCTGTAGATGTGCCATCTGAGACTAAGACTATGACGTGTGGTTTAGCTCTGACAGTTTAGCTTCAGTCAGTTAGTGAGTCATTAAGCTGATTCACCATAATAACCCATACATTTGAAACCTAGTTTTTGATTATTTTTGAGTGATGCCAGGGCTCAATGGTTAGACTTTTTCTACTTGCTCTCTAGGGCCAGTAGTTAAAATTGTGTTTTGACACCAACATTTTAGATACCAGCGAAACATTCACAATTCCTATTTCCATGTTTGTAACCACAGCAAAAACTACTAGCCTAAGTAATATAAAGTTCAAACATTATTTAAGACAAGTGATCAGTCAGTGATTGAACACATAAGCAAATTGCAAGCAATAGCACAAATAAACACAACAGAACAAAGACATAAATTAAATACACCGTCTTTAAAAAAAAAATCAGGAAAGTCTAACAGTTATTTTCAGGTCAACAAAATTAATTAAGAAATGTAAAATAACACAATATAGTAGCTGTATAAATGAAAAACATACTAACCCTTGTTAAAGCTACACAAATTATACAGTAAAGAGCAGTGAGTGAATTTATCTTTGTCTTTTGTTGTTTAATATTAATGACACAGACGGCAGAAGGTATATTAGGCGTCTGTCACTTTAAGAGCTAATGCACGGACCCAATATAATGATACACATCCGATTTGTTTCTCAACTGTTTACGTTTTTCGAGATATAACTTTCAGTGATCTGTCACGTCACATTTAAGAGCATCAAAATGCCATTTATTGTTTGAATTTCATGATAAAAAGGACAACATTTAAAAGCTGGGACTTTGTTACTTATCAGAAGTAACAAGGCTCTTTGCGATTATTGGATAGAAGGCGCGCTACAAATAATGTTTGGTGTAGGGAAAAACCGAGGACCTGGCAACCCTGGCTTGAACTACGAGTGATTCATAGGGTCAAATACTAGAAACTTGCGCTTTGCAAGTGAACGTCGTCCCGTGGTGCCATCTCAACGGCTCTTCTCTTCTCTTCTCTTTTTTTTTTTTTTTTTTAAATATACATGTACTGCGCTAGACTACACTGGGAAGGATCATAGCACTTGCATATTGTTGTCCTACTGTTAGTTTAACTGCTTCTATTGTACTCCTCATTTGTAAGTCGCATTGGATAAAAGCGTCTGCTAAAGGATTAAAGGTAAATGTAAATAGATCCATGGTTTTATCTAGCTATTTTTTAACTGTTAATGCATAATAATATTGTCGCGTTAACTTGCCCTAAATTCAACACGAGATATTTCCTTCCGTATGAGTTTCAGTCTGACACGTTTTTCCACGCCTTTTGATTGTCATGATATACAATACGATATACAGACGTTTGTAACAATGCAGCGATTCCATCCAATGGCCAGTCCTTATGTCGAGCCCTGGATGCATTGAAAATGGACTGATTTGTCTTTTGTTTTGGACCGTTATAATTCATTTAGTTAATTATTTAATTCTCAACATGAAACTAGATCTGAATAAGAACCAGTTCTTGGGTTTACAACTCAAGTGCGTGTACAGTATGTTAACTAGATGTAGAAAGTTTCGGCGTCTCACAAACATACACACACAAAAAGTAAGAATGATGAAAAAAGTGAGGGGTGGAAGAAAATACGAGCGAGTGAGATGGGGATTGCAAGAGCAGGACAGCTTGACATGAATTAAATCAAGTGGACACAATGTTGACAGACAACATGTAAGGCAAGAGAAAGATAGACAGACAATTGCGAGTGAAAGAAGAGAAAGAGGCTGGAATCCAAAGGAAAGGTGAGGAAACAGAATAAGAGAGACAGACGTTCGTCCTGAACTGATGTGTCTTTGTCTGACTGGACTACCTGTGGCTCTGATCAGAGGTTATCTGACACAACTCACATTGATAAGTGAGTGTGTGTGTGTGTGTGTGTGTGTGTCAGGGAGGCTGGAAGCGAGAGAAAGGAAGGGGGGAAACTGATGGTAGGAAAGAGAAGCAGCCAGTCCTCTGGCAGGATAGGCACAGCATTTAATGCACGAATCGTCAGATGGAGTCTGTCAGTCGCCAAAACTGATGGCAGTTGAATAGCCTCCGACGGGAAGCCCACGGTCCATTCATATAGTGCATATTACACACACACACAACTAGAACTACAACGTTCCCATCTCATTGGCTGGTTTTGTGTAGTTTATGGAAGTCAGCTTGCACCAGGAAGGTCTAAAATAACTGTAAAGTATATATTTTATCAGATATACTTTAGTATAAAAACACAATTTATTGTTTTAGATTAGCGAAACAGTTTTATACATAATGTAACAATGGTTTAGATATAGAAACAAACATTTTAATGAATGGACTTCATTTAAACTTTGAGATACACTACTGTTTAAATGCTTTTGAATGAAGTTTCGTATGCTCACCAAGGCTGTATTTATTTGATACAGTAAAAACAGTAATATTGTGAAATGTTATTACAATGTAAAACAACTTTTTTTTTTTAGTGTGTTAATATATTTTAAAATGGAATGTATTCCTGTCATGGCAAAGCCGAATATATTACTTTCTGGGTTCTTTAATGAATAGAAAGTTCAACAATACAGCATTTATTTGAAATAGAAGTGTAAACATATTTTCTGTCACTTTTGATCAGTTGAATGCGTTCTTGCAGAATACAAGTTTTACTGATTTTTTTTTTTCCAAAACACTGAAATCTTATTGACCCCAAACTTTCAAAACATATATTAAAGAGTTTTGTTTTGCACTTATTAGCAACCTCGACCACAACTGTATTTTCCGTTTTGTTCTCCGAGTTTTCCTTGAAATCTGATTTATCCTTCATAAATGTCATGCAAAATGACAAACTGGAGTTATTCGCACTACATATCAGTCAGGCAGTCTTATCCTCTGAAAGTGGGTGGTTCTTGGCCAAAATAATTTTGTCATTTGGCAAAGGCCTGGCTATATAAATAGCAGTTGACAGTTGTGTTTTTAGATTTGGGAACTGGGATCCATGTGTTTTTGTGAAGCTACAACAAACCAGGTTTGGGTCTGTTCACCTGGCATAGATGAGCTGCGATCGAGCCTGCACCTGTGTGTTTGAGCACAGAGAATGAAACTTTGAGTTTTACACACTCTCTTTTCCAGAGACTGATCATTGTGCAAGCCTGTGTGTGTGTGTGAGGCAGGGCTGAGAGTTCACCTCTCAGATGGGAATGATTTATGTGGCATCATTGTTCAGAACTGTGATCATGTCTGCATGAGCCGGAAAGACACAATACTGACGGGGAAAAAAAAGATTGAGTTAGAACATCTCTCTGCTTTTCGTCTTCAAAACTTCACATCGGGGCCTAAACCCTAGTGGAGGGTTTTATACTTGTATACATTTATTTCATACTAAGTGTAGTGCCATTCTATTAACATATTTACTGAAATATCGCTTGAGATTAATGATATAAATATTATAATAAACTTTATTTGGAGTACCTTTTTTTTTTTTTTTTTTTTTTTTTTTTTGCACAATGCACATTTCTTAATATTAAAGGGTTAGTTCACACAAAAATAAAAATTGTCATTAATGTCTCACCCTCATGTCGTTCCAAGCCCATTTAGTCCGAGAGCTTTCTGTCCCTCCATTGTAAATGTGTGTACGGTATACTGTCCTTGTCCAGAAAGGAAATAAAGACATCATCAAAGTAGTCCATGTGACATCAGTGGGTTAGTTAGAGTGTGTTGAAGCATCGAAAATACATTTTGGTCCAAAAATAACAAAAACTATGACTTTATGAGTCATTAATGTGAGACTTTGTGAGTCAATAATTACATAATTTTCATTTTTGGGTGCCTAAAATGTGTTTTAATGTCACTAATAGTAAGGACAGGATGATTACTGTTGCGAAGTTTCTTATAGTAGGTAGAATATCTAAATTTGAACATCGAAATAAAGTGTTACCAAATAAAGACTTTGGGGGTGGTTGTGTGTGCATTAAGTGGTTCTTTGGCCTGTATCTTCAGATGCTTGCCTAGACTTTCTCAGGGAGAAGCTTAACCGTGACCCACTCTCTCTTCCTTTAATTCTGATATTCCCTTCTAGACACATTCTGTGAGCAGTTTTGCATTTACGCTGTACCTGCCCTACAGTGTGAGCTCAGGTAATATAACACTTTCCCGCTGTCTTAGAGAGAGAGTTTATTTCATTTTGTCTTCCTGAGCTGTGGCAATTCTAGGTGGAATGATCCCAGGGATGCTGATATTTTCAGCACAGTGATTTGAACATTTAATAGACAAAACAATTCATGCAAATTTCTTGCGCAGCCAGCAGATCTGCCAAAGAGATCCTGAATTGCTGTGAGCTTGTTGTCCAACCCACAATGCACCTCTTCTGTTGTTACCAAAAACAGCCAGACAAAAAACAAGTAAACTGTTTATGAGACATGAGTGTTGCATTTTTAAGTACATTTATAAGGGAATGTGTTGTAGAGAGACTGAGGCAGAAAAAAAGAGAGCAAAATAGATTGATTTAAAGGAGCACTGCCTTTAAAAAAAAAAAAATTGCAGTAAATATTGGTTTTAAATCGGTTTTAACACTTTTTTCTTTCTTTTTTATAATCTGTCAAAGGACAGATCATGTATAGTTTAAAAGAAACTAAGAGAGTTTGGTCAGAACGCAGTTCTGCCTGTAGAGCAAAGTAGTAGTTCACTCAAAATCATTATTTACTCACCCTCATGTTGTTCCGAAAAATATGATTTTCTTTCCTTTATACAACAGTAAAGCAGAGTATTGATGCTGCTCTTTCCCAAGCAATGGAAGTAAATAGAGGAAAGTACACTTTATTTTGTTTCACAGAAGAAAGAAAGTCACAGGTTTGGGACATGATGACAATCCCATTTTAATTTTTTCGGAAGAAGTCTCAAGAATACCACTGAGTCATTTTACTTTATGCTACTGATTTTCATTAACTCCCTTTGGATTGGACTTTGTTTTGGAAGTTTGCAGACATTTTTCATGCTCAAACAGCAACTTTACACACTAAAGAAAGTTGAACACGTAATAATAATAACAATAGGATATTAGGTCCTCTTAAAAACGTTCTCTGTCTTTTGAAGTCTTCTGAAGTTATACGATAGCTGTTTGTGAGTAAAATTCAAAATAATCTATATTCAGAAACTTTTCTGTTTTTTAATGGTTTTCATAAAATTGTCTTTGTTTCTCACCCACATGACTCCAGAAGACTTTGAATACGGTGCACAAGTTGTAGTAACAAGTTGTGTTATTAAAATACTGTTTTTTTTTTAAATTATTTTATCCTTGAAGAGATTGGCAGTCTCTGGTAACTATACAAGCATTATCTTGTGTTGTGTTCTATACAAAGACTGTAGATATAGAAAGACGGTTCACTCCTATTACTCATGAATGGCAGAAACCGCAACACACAAAATGGCGGAATACATCACGCCTTCAAAGTAAAAGAAAAACAAAAAAACAAAGTAATTGCGTCACTGCAGCTGCCATTAGAAGCTCCGATTCCCATTGAGACTATTTACGCTATTTCAGCATAAGAAACAACATTTATGGGACAGTTCGTGTCAGATGAATTGAAATATGTTGCTTAATTGTGAGTTTGGCAAGCAGTTTTTGAGATTTCAGGATTCCCCCATTCAAATAGATAGGATTTGGTCTTGGATGCCCGGAATAGCTGCCCGGAGGTGTTGCGTTGAACAGGCTTTCCTTGAAAGGGACTTTGGTTCTATAGAAGAAAGAAAATAACGTAGGTCTTGAACAACATGAGGGTGAGTGGGTGAAATGGTAACATTTCCAAGCTATTCAACATTAATTGCTCTTATGAAACCGTGATACAACTCACTGCTCTTTACACTCCCTCACCGTTCCGATCCTTCGTCGAAATTGTTCTTTTAGTTCTTTATCTCCACAACTGACCCCTTCTGTCCCTGAGCTCTCCTCGTGTGCCTTCGGACACGTTTGAAGCTGGTCACGGTCCTCGCTGTGAGTCAGGCGCCGGCTGCTGCCTCAGACGGTTCGAGTCGCTCCCTCTGGCGCTCAATCCCAGGATGCCGAGCCTTGTTGTTAGCCGTGTCCTGGTGGTACAGGAGGGCTATGATTCATTCTCACAAAAACAATAATGCAGCTCTCAGCCATGCCGATGAGTAAATCTGAGAGATGAGCATCCAGAGAGAGGGAGAAACTGTAGTTTGTGGGTGGTTGTGTATTGATTAAGTCTGATGTGGAGACAGCGCACAGGTCCACCTGACTGCCGGGAGAGAGAAATGCCTGACTAATTGACTGAGACAATGCAAATTATTTGTGGCTGTTTGGGAACATCAAGATTGATGGCTTCTTTGCTTGTGGATTTAATCGACTTGCTTTTACTGTTCGCTTCTGTCATATGAGAGAGAGAGAGAGAGAGAGAGAGAGAGAGAGAGAGAGAGAGACTCTGTACTCATAGAGGGAAGAAAGCGTAATGAATAAAGTGGTAATTAAAGACTAAATTAAAAAAATCTGTTCAGAGACAGAGCTGTGTTATATCAATGTTAATGTAAATCAATGTAAAATATTAATAAAATATGAACATAAATTAACTATATACATATATAACACTGGATTAAAAACAAAGGCTGGGTTAATATAGGACAGAACACATGTTAATTCTACCCAGCAAATCGGGTTGTTTATTTAACCATAATGTGTTGGTTAGCATTTTTTTTCTTTTTTCTTTTTTACTTCATACATGAATTAATGTTTACAAATAAACTTAAATCCTCTAAACTAAAAAAAAAAAGAATACTCCACACACAACCACTGTTTTGCATGATAACTCCTTTATTTTTGATCAATTTCGCAGTATAGAATGTTCTATTTCGTTTTTAATACATATTTCATACATTTTAAGCTCGTTTAACAAATATTAGAAGTAAAAATGAAACATTTAGAAGTAATTCAAGTGTAATGGACCAGTCTCTGTGGTCCCGTTTCCACCAATATGATGTGACTGACTCCATAACCTGTCCATAAACAATCAATGTACAGTTCTGAGAACATATTTGAACTTTCTAAGTACTTCTATTCTGTATCTTTTTTTAATAAAATCATAGAATTGTATGCAAGGCATCAGGCGTTTTAATCACGCGGAAAGACCAACGCGACACTCGTTTAGGTGTTTACTCCTTTGCATATATATGATTGTACAGTTGTATGTTGATATATTTATACTATATTTAAGACGAAAATTTAATTTACCTACAACTTAGATTTTTTTGTTTTTATCTTTCTTTGTATTGTGGTTAAATAGCAATTTGATGCTTTAATACATTTATTTATTTTGTTTGTTTGTGAAAATGTTTCCTTAAAAGAATCAATGAATTATTGAATTATAAGGAACTTTAACCATTATATTCCTTCATGAATCCCACCCCGTTGAAGCGCAAGAGATCCGACAAAGTATTTTTAAAAAACAATTTCGATTCTCAGTTTTTAGGAGTTCTTTGTTAATGATCCTTTGCCATTAATAGCATTGAGCTGGCAGGATATTGTAATGTAAAATTGAATATACTCTACTCCGACATGACTTTATGTGTGACATTTTGTTTTAATCACATCACATAAGTGCACTATTTCCCTTCTGCTGCATTATACAGTAAGACAATAAAGAGAGTGATATTGTCGCATAATCATATTTCACTGGTGTAGATCATAACCCCAGCGCAATAAGATTTACATTCATGAATATCGTCAGTGGAGGTCACAGCAGCGTTTGTTTACGAATAGGTCCGACATTTTTATAATATGAGGGAAAAATACATACAAATTGTCTCAATATCAAGAGTAACATGTCTAGTGCATGTGATGTTTCTGAGAGAATAGTGTTCTTTGATATGAGAAACAAATAAAAAAGCAGGAATAGTCATCTCTCTCCATCTCTCTGTTAGTTCTTATCAGTCTCTTTGTAGTGATAGTGATCTAGTCAGCCCCGAGACACATTTTAATGTCACCCAGCTCTCTTTTAATCCTGCGTTCTCTCTGTTCCTCTGATCTGTGTGCAGTTTGGGGAGTTGGACTGTATGTGTGTGTTCTGAACTGTTCATATGCAGCTTTTGTGTATCTCCTCACTGATCTTTGTGTATGTGCGCTGTGGCATGTGTGTGGTTTCTCAAAGCTCTTGACAGCCCATTTACAAACCCGAACTTCAGTCAGATAACATCTTTAATACCAGGTGTCTTCTCTCTCCCATGACACCTCCCCACAGGCCACCGCAACGCAGCGTGCCTTTGAATTATTAATAACTAGGAGATGCAAGGCGGCCTTGATCAGCCCTCTAATAATGTTGATTTTCCAAAAAGTTTTACCACCAATGCGATTATTGAGATGATTAATGTGACAACCGCTTAGTGGGAGACTTCATATTAGTTCGAGGAGAAGTAACACCGGGGTCCGCTTCTCTCGCTCTATCACCATCTGATCTGAGAGAAGAGATTGAAGGAAGTTATCATTCCAAAGGATCGAATACATGACGTTTCTGGTAAATTAGCAGTGAGATCCAACACACACAAACACGTTTCGGTGGACTGGCCTTGAACATCTCATTACTGGCACTATGGGTACCAATGGTGGGAGCGTTTGAAAGCAGGAGTCTATCAGCGGATCCCTAAAATATCCTCTGACAGACGGATCCGCTGATAGACTCCTGCTTTCAAACGCTCCCGTGTGTATCTGTGTAAGAGCTCGGTGAAGACCACATGTTTTTAAAACGATGATCTTTCTAGCCAATCACAGACATATAGTTGAGGGTGTGAACACAATGGCTAATCAGAGACATACGCGTTTAGCACGTAAACTCAATGGCCAACCAGAGGTGTCTGTTCAACAGCGCTCAAAATGCTAGCGGGAAATGCTGGTAGCGTCACATTTTTTTTAATTTCAGTACCGACTTGGTAACGTAGTTAGTACACTTGACAACTCTAATCGGTCTATATACAGTATATAACTTACAATGCAGTTGAAGCGGGAATCAAGGCTTCGTCGGGAAAGCATTCTTGCAATGCACGGATAAGAGCAATTACACAGATGAAGAGGCGCTCTTTGGTTTTCAACCACAAAACGTACAAAATCAGACACTGCTGATTTTTGTATAACACATTTCCCATTATGAATTATGATACCGCTTGGTTCGTTGGTCCGTTGGGTCAACCAGGGGTGCGTTTCCCGTTAGCATCGTTAGCCAACTGTTCAACTATGTTCGGTGTTTCCCGAAACCATAGTTCCAATGAACATTCGCAAACAGCATCGCAAAGTTGTGTGGTTGGAACGACAGCTCTGTGGTTAGAAGCGTAGTTTCTTGTTTGCATGACATGTGGACTCAGTAATAGCAAAATACGCACGCAATACTGACAATTAGTACAATCGGTATCTTTTATTTAGAATACATACAAATGTCATTTACATCTTTTTAGATTGTCAAGAGATTTAAAACACCTTTTTTGAAGAGTGTGTGTGTGCGTATGAGCTCTAGTACGTAAGAACGAGCCTATGATTGAATCTCAAAATAAAGCATAATAACTGAGGAAAATGAGAAATAGTTCTCAGATGCCACATAATTTATAGCAAAACATCTAGCGTTAATTCAATCTCTTTAAAAGTTGTTGTTACTCCACCACATGCGTGACATCATTAACCAACGTGGTTAAACGACCAATTTGTGACTATGGTTTCAGGAAACAGTCGTGATTAGCAACTTGATTTCTTCCACGATGCATCGTACTATGATAGTGAAGCAGCGAGCCGAGACTGCCTCGTTCAGTCGATCTCGGAGCGATTGTTTTAGTGCGGATCCGAGTGCGATTGCCGTGTTCGTACATGCCTAAATTAACCGAACTAAGGGAGAACACACCAGGTTCCGAAACAAATGCTCCAACTGATCCAGATTTGAAAATGTCCTAAAAGATTAATTTAGCATGCACCTGGTTTACACATTCATTTATATCTTCACCTTGAACATCGGGGTCGGTGGCCTGTTAATGAACATAATTTCCATTCATCTTTGTGGTCTGTTCTGTGTAAGTCAGGGATGATTATAAATGCTCTGGTGGGTGTGGAGAGGAGCCGTGGAAGCACCCCAAGAGTGAACCGCACATTTATCGTAATTATCTGTAAAATTTGGGAGCCGTGTTTCTGGAGACACAACATCTGAGCAGATGGCTGAGGGGGCTCAGATAATGTATTACAGAGAGGCATGGGAAGGAGCCGAGAGAACCTGGGCTGTTTTCATGGGAAGAAAAGAGTGAGTGAGAGAGATTTCAGTTGTAGAGATAGTCTTGAGCAGGCAGTGCAACATCTGTATGGTGGCGTAGTGTGTGGTGATGACTCCTAACATATTTCATCTCCACACACGGCTCTACACACTTTACAAATCTACTCTCCCTCGATCCCAGGAGACCAAACCCCGACAAGAACCATCTGGAAGTTAGCTCCAGCTATGTGCTAAGCTGTAATAGACTTAGTTGTATTATAAATGTAAGAGTTGGTTGTGTGTCATGAATGAATGATTTCTACCTGCGCACATCCAATACATGCCTTTTAAGTGAATTCTCAGTGCTGCACTTCTGGTGAAAGCAAAATGCAAATGTGTTGGTACTTGTAATAGTGCAATGCTACATAGCTAACTTTGCAAACAGAAGGGTAAACTTAGGTCGAAAGAAACATAAGGCATGATTTGGAATTGGAAAAGAGCTGTTCAGTGGTGTAGTCAGTTCATAGGCCAGCATAACCTGAATTGATAATTTAGTTTTCTCAGAAATTTGCAATGGTAAATTGGACGCAAGTAAACTTATATATTTGTGTTGGTTGTAGCCCTTATGTAGCAACTAGCTAGCAATTTACTGAACAAAGCAGCTTTAAAACTAATGTTTGAGACATAATATATGTGTGTTTAATTTCACGTAGATGTGTCATTTTGTTGTAGAACCTTTTGGAAATTCCATAGAGAACCCATGGCTTTGAAATGCTTTTTAAACACAGTTCTATTGGCGGGAAAACTCTGCACTGGCGCTAGGGCACATTAGCAATGTAGCACAGAGTGGCTACTTTTTATGAAGTTTGGAGTTGTTAAACGCATTGCTCTTGAAGCCAGAGCTGTTCTGACAGCTTTATCAATATTCCCTCTCATCAGTGCATTCAGCTGGCAAACACCCACCGAAGGGCAACGCTGAGATGCCTGACCGGCTCATTAAAAAGTTTGGAGGGTGCGGCCAACCAGTGAAGTCAGGGAAGGGAGGGTGGTCCGCTGCCGCTCCGGAGGAATCTGACCTCTAGGGATGTGAGAGATCAGCTCACTAGGGAAAAACATGAACCTTGCGTTGGCCTCACGTATTTACAGCCTGTCAGAGAGCTGATGAGGGGAAGGATTGGGGTTTATCATCCTCATCACAATAAAGGGGAACAATAACAATTAAATGAGAGCGAATAAGGAGAATTCTAATGAAAGAGAGGGAACACATGTAGAATGTAGTTAGCAGTATTGGTTGGGAGTAACTGCTTAAAAGCGCAACGCTAACCACGTTGTTCAGTTGCATGTAAATGGTTCAGTTGTTTCAAAATATTGTAACTTTTCCAGCAACAAGAAATATGCCTATTTTTTTTTTTTCAATACAAAATGTAGTCACAAAGAAAAAAAAAATCTACTTTGCTGTATTTAAATTTAATCCCGTCACCCTAATCCATTCTCACGGAGGCCCCATAAGAAAAGAAATCATACTTTGGTCATAGCAAGTCAAAATTATGACATTTATGAGTTGCATGGTCATAATCATGAGATAAAGCCATAATAATGACAGAAAATGTAGAATATATGACATCATAATCATGACATAAAAAGTCCTATTGAGCTTGTAAGACAGCAATTTGGTCTCATGATTTTTCATCTCGATTTTTCATCTTGACTAATCCTCTTATAATTCTGACTCATAAGTCGCATAAGTCATAACCAATTTACTTTTTATCTCATAATGTTGGCATGCTTTTATGTCATATCTATAATTTACCAAAGCATGAATTTGTTTTGGGACAGAAATGGGCTTCAATAGATTCCTATTGATTTTGTGTCAAATAAATACTATTCTGATCATAAATCTGTTTGCTTTAGCAATAATAACAGCAACTGTCCGCACACTAAAACCATCTCTAATATCGCAACATTCGTCAACAATAAGTTTACTGTTAGACTCCAAAATAAAACGCTTTGTACCATTGCATTACGTTGTTTATAGACAGCTTACTTGCATATGGATTTATATACAATTCGTAGAAAGAACTGTTACATCCTGTAGCATGCAGCTATTTTTAATTCCAAGAACGTGTCGTATGTAAACACCCCATTGGAAACGTTTCTGATCATCATAATTTTACAGGGCTACAGACCATTGACTAATTGACTTTCAAAATATGTCAATTAGTATTTTGCATATCCGTAGTCTGGCTGAGAGTTTGTTGTTGTGCACGTATTACTGAGGCCAGCGACCCAGATGGATTGTGGGTAAATTTGTGGGGGTTGAGGAGGGGGAGGAGGGGGAGGAGGGGGGGGGGGGAGGGGGGGGGGGGGGGGGGGGGTAAGAGAGGGTGGAGGGCAGTGCCTGTTTGCTGAGCGCTCCTAATGCAAAACAATAAAGTAAAAGCAAACAAGATAAAGAAAATTGAATTTTATAGCAGCTGTGGGGGGGAAATGTGTGTGTGTGTGTGTGTGGGAGCCCTTAGACTCGGCACAGCAGCTCTGAGGTGCATTACCGAACAAGCCGCAATCATGATGCAGATCTATGTGGCTATTATTCTGTTTTCATAGCCTGAAAGGCTAACGGGGGTTATGTGGCGTCTCCAGTTCCAGCCCTTCAGGAATATCTAGGATCTCTATAGCACAGAACATTTCAGCGAGCTTTGTGAGTTAATGGCAAGCTCTCCGTATCTCTCTTTCTTCCTCCAGCTCCCGTTTTCAGGATAAATGTTAAACAGATGGGCAATGACAGGACATGTTTAATGATGCTTTAACACCGCGGAAAGAAACTTGCTCCACCAGGAGAAGAAACACACACAGGGAGACGTTCCTCATCGTTCAGAACGTCAGAAGACAGCATCATCTATCAGGCATACAGCAGGCGTTATCACTCACGGCTCACCCGTTCTCACCTGAGTCACTTTGAGAAGTCAGGAGGACAAGTAAACAACTTGTTACTGTTCTCGGTACCAAACCTCGAAAGACTGGCACATTTCTGTTCCAATACATCTGCTTCTATAACATAGTAGTGCACAGAATAAGTCTTAAAAGATGAAGTGTGTCGTTTCTGCACCTCTAACGGCATAATGCTGTTGATGGAAGTACGTATTGGCAAAAACCCATGTTTTAAACCGATCAAAAAGTGACAGTAGAAACTTTGGATTGTTACAAAAGAGTTGCATTTCAAATAATAATAATAAAAAAAAAAAAAAAAAAAATTTAATTGCCATATATCCCTGAGTATGTGTCCACCCTTGCAACAAAAGGAAGAAAAACAACATGAACACGCCTATACCTACTTCACCATTAGTGCAATTGACTTGAAAATTGGCATGCTGCGTCTTTGTCCGAGCTGCCGTGATTGTCTGTGCGTACATTGACGTATCTCAAAAAACATGTCTGCCATCAGCCAATGAAGTTTGAGCAGCTATCAGTCAATGTTACCGGAGGCCGGTCGGAACGAAACTCGCTGGGACTGTTTGACTCGCGGCTTCATGTTTTGCATGTGTAAAGGATTGTGTATCGCGTGATTTTATTGCACATGCCCTCTAATCTCAAAATAATCTCAACATGCGAGATTATTTAAAAAAAACAACTTTGGTGAACTGTGGTCACACCAAAGATTTGGCGGTGATTCACCACTTGGTGGCGCTATAATACGAAAAACATAAAAGCAGCTATAACTATGCCACCGCTAGTCCGATTGACTTGAAACTTTGTCCATTGACATATCTCAAAAACCATGTCCGCCATTGGCCAATTAAGTATTGTTAACTATTAAAAAACTTTAAATCCATATATTTCCTATGGTAAATTTCCTGTATTGTCTGTCCATCTATGATTGAGATGGTAACAGGCTTGCTAAATAAAACATATCTTTTTATGCATGTGCTTAAAGGCCTTGTGCTCGCAGTCGCAGCTATATTTATAATTGAAATGATTTAAACAGAGGCATATTTGTTAGAAAAGCACAGTTTAATAAAAAAAAAAAAAGATGAAAGAAGCAAATTTTACTCCCCCCTGCTGTACGAAACCCATGCTGAACCGTGGCTTAAAAAACTGAGGTAATTACCAAACCGTCATGTTTGTGTGCCGTTAGTTACACCCTACTTATTACCATATTTAAATCCATTCCATAGTCTGCAGATTGCCTCCTGTGATCAATGCAGAAAGTGCACAGGTTCCATGTGGGCGTATATATGTGACCAAGCTGCAATAAGCTGCATTAATACTCAGTGTGCATAATAAAGCGATGACGGTTCGAGTAAATAGAATGAGACGCAATTGTCATCTGTTACCAAGATGTCTCACATCTGGCATGTGATGGTCAGAATCACGTCTCTTGTTTATGGTGTGAGCTTTGTTTGGACAGATTTTCCCATTATGTCAAATGAAAAGCTTTTTTCCTGATTCTGTTTTCTCAATTTTCTTTTTATCCATGTTTCAAATTAATGAGCGAACTGCATTAGAGCCCGTGTCGGTGATATAGATAATTATAGTGTGTTTCTGAAGCAAAAATAAGACCCAGTTGTCATGCTAGGTTAAATAGTTCACAAGGGGGATAGGAAACACTGACAGGGTCATTTGTGGACTTTTTGTTTATTTATTTACTGTATGTCAAAATAATCGTATTTGTATATTTACTCGCTCATTGAGTTCTTGCAGAGCATCTTAAACGGATAGTTCGGATAGGGGGGGGGGGGGGGATATTATGGACGTCAATGGGGACCAGAAACTGTTTGGTTTAATATTTGAAGTAATATTTCAAAATTATACTTTAATAAATAACCCAACCCTCAATTTTGGTCTCTGGATATGGCTCAAGTCCGTTCCACAATGGATTTTGTTTTTTGGCCCGATTTATCACTCCAGGAAAGACTCATAGTCTGACCACTGACCACTTAGAAAAATAATAGCTCACCTCCCCTCAACAAGTTGCACGATTTCAAATCATATCATTCATGTCTCTAGCACAAATGCTGTAGGACGAATTACTCACCAAAGCTTAAAACTTATACTCTAAATAAGTGGTTTGTTCAGATCCTTTATTTTTGACCAATACCAATAGTGATGCTTGCCTTAGCAAAGACCTCCATATACACAATTTATCAGCAACATCTATCTAGTTTATTAAATCCACACCTTCTCTACTGACAATAATGAAGCTTCGGAATGGTTTTAGCACTTCTACCACATGTCGGCTCGCACCTGTCCTTTTCTACACTGTACACAATCCACATGTCCCTCCTGAGATGAAGAGCGCAAGAGGCAATAATCTTCCCAACTCATTAACTCCCAAATTAATTGATAAGTAAGCGGGGCTGGTGGGCATGTAGGTGTCTTATTAAAGTTCTTCAAAGCCTGAGAGATGTGCTTAGGCACTAACTTTGATCAGTAATTGCAGAGTACTTTTGCACAATTAATTGATTACTCTTGGGAGTGCAGGTTTCTCAAGTTCTCCGTAGTTTGAGTTCTTCTATTTTCCTTTCAGCTAGGGAACCTTACATTGGAACTTAAAGGGTTAGTTCACCCAAAAATGAGTCATTAATTACTCACCCCCATGCTGTACCAACCCCGTAAGACCTTCGTTCGTCTTCGGAACACAAATGAAGATATTTATGATTAAATCTGAGAGGTGCATGACTGCTACATAGGCTCCCTAAGGGAATGACACCGGACGGCCCAGAAAGTCATTAAAGAAAATGTTTAAATATTCCATGTCGCAACAGTGGCTCAACTATAAGTTTATCAAGCGACGAGAATACTTTTTGTGCGAAAAAAACAAACAAAAAACGACTTTATTCGACTATTCCTTTTCTTCCTTGTAGGCCTGAAACGAGACTTCAAGAGATTTCCACGACGCATGCGCGAGAATTGCGATCTCCTTCAACTACTTCAGTTCAGTTCTCGCGCATGCGTCGTGGAAATCTCTTGAAGTCTCGTTTCAGGCCTACAAGGAAGAAAAGGAATAGTCGAATAAAGTCGTTATTTTTGTTTGTGACTTCATAAAATAACTGTGTGAGAAACAAATTGAACCTCAAATGGTTATTCATTGAAAATCTTCTGGTCAAGTTAAGTCAAGCCACCTTTATTTATATAGCGCTTTATACAATACGGATTGTTTCAAAGCAGCTTTACTGTGATAGGAAAATTATGCATTTCGGCTGTTGATCAGCTTAAGTCAGTTCAGTGTTGATTCAGTTCCGTTGTAAAGATCATCAATTATTAAATTAGTTCATTTCACCTGCAAAGCAGTTCTGCAAAAAAAAAAGACACTGTCCAGCTCAGTTCAGGTCTCAAACAACAGCGTCAGTACAGTCAGATTTTCTTTGAGTAAATGATGAAAAGATTTTTCATTTTTGGGTGAGTTATGCCTTTAAGCGTTGATAAAACTAAAGATGTCCTCATCACTTTATCTTGTCCTCAGTAATTTCCCTCTAAATTAAAGTTTTTAAGGTCACATGAAAGGCTCATTTACTATCATCACAACTGTTTTGGATGCTTAACTTATGTCCTGTAATGATACCTCAGAAATATCACCTTTAATGAACTTCCAGACCTCCCTGTTGGTGTTCATCATGTTGTGGTGGAGGTAACTAATGGCCCTCATACATTAAGGAAATGAGTTTTGCTCAACTAGTGGAATTACAATGGCTGAGGTCTAATGAGCTCACATGTGTTTCCCGGGATTTTTGCAGCACAGAGGGAAGTCAATGTGTCATACCTTAATCACTTCAACTTTAAACCCTCTAATGTGATTGCTTTATAAGCTACTGGTCGTGATACAATAACAACTATTCCTTATTCATTTAAAAACAGTTTGAGATCCCATGGAGACGCTTAGCGACTTGTCATCTTAATGGTTTGATCTAAAATGAATGCAGCTTTAAGTGCTTTATTACATAATTTAAACGCAAATATTAATGTTATTATTACTGTTATTAGTAATACAATGGAGGAGGCCTTAAAATATTAAAACATAATAACAAAGAATAGATGTATTTTTGATGGGTACCATTTATATTTTAGAACTAGAGGAAGGATAGTAAAGTCTGGGATCATCTAAGGTTTTGAGCTGAAATATTTTGATGGGAGCTGTCCTTTTCAATGTGTCTCACAAAGCTTTCTGAATACCATACTCACTCTCTCTCTCTTTCTCTGGTTGTTTGCTCTTTCTATTGTTTGACTGCCAAGAGTCCATCTGTAGGATGAGTATGTTGCCCATTTAGTGTGGAATGAGCTTTGGTCAGTAGAGGACAAAGGGAATGTTTCTTTTTCCTCGTGCATCAAAGGGCCATGTGAAATGATGTACTGCAGCTGTCACTCAAACTTTGTCAGGTCACTGTCAAACACAAAAAGTCTCATTTGACATTTCAGAGCCTAAAAATCCAAGTTCTGATAAAAAAAACAGAATAGTTTTGCTGTTAGCAGTTTGATAATAAAGAGCACAAAAGTATAGTGTGTCTCAAACAATTTTCTTCATACAAATATGTCAAATCTATGGAGCCCGGGGAAGTCACCCGTAGAGAAAAAAAGAAGTAGAGAAAAAAAGAAGAAGAAAAAAACAAGACCCACAAGTCCGTGGTCACAGTTTTGCAGTTCGTCCCCTCAGTTTATAAACCGCACTCACAGATTCACAGATTCACAGATTCCCTCGGTTTAACAAATCGGGCCCACAAATTAAAAACTGTACCCAAGAGTTTCCAATCTGTGCGCTCAGATGTGTAAACCGTACCTTTGGTTTTTCAATCCATACCCATTAAATCATAAACCGTGCCCACTCTTTTGGAATCAGTTCCCACAGTTTTGCAAACTGTACGCAATGATTCGTGGCCCGTCCCTCATTTTAGAAATGTGTGCCAATTGACCCTTCGTAGGGAGTTTGATTGACAGGCGATCTGGCCAATCATAATCCGCCATCCGCCATTTTTGTCTGACAAAGTAGTCAGGAGAGTAGATTAACGCTGCAGAATTTGAACTTGAAAAACGGTGTGTACTGACGTCTTTCCACGGGTAAAACAACATTCCTTATGTTCATTTATGTTTATTTGATGCTATAAATGAACTAGAAGGAAGAGATGAGGTTCACGAGCAGCTTTAAGAGGCTCTACAGCGATCTGTCAGACACATTGAAGAGCCACAAAACGGTATGTATTGTTTAAATTTCGTAAAAAAATTACCAAATTTGAAAGTTGAGACTTTGTTTCAAATCAAAAGTAACCTGGTCTGTCAGCATGTTGACAGTGTCCTCTTTGCTCCGCGATGTATTTTTCACTGCGTGAGAACATGGTGGGGCGTGAGAGCGGCGTGACTTATCGGACGAAGCAACAGTAACTAAAGGGGGCGGGTCTTTGCGAACAGTCAATTGATTCAACTATAGCTCACCGAAACAAGTTACATACCTACATAACAACAATGTAACACATTTGCATAATGCCAGCCTATGGTTTTCATTGGCTGGCCGTGAACAACATCTACTTTGACCCCCCTCACACACTGTAGTTGTAGCTGAGACTGGAAGAGTTTGTTGTCAAGAAGGCGCTGTTTTCTGCGCTGACGCCATCGTTACTGTTCGTATCACTGTATATCAAGTGCTGAGGACTAAAAATGTTGATAATAGGCATTTGTTTCCGACACACACTGTAAGCGTTAGACCAATCACAACAGACTGGACCATCTGACCAATCAGAGCAGAGTAGACCAATCACAACAGACTGAGCCATCTGACCAATCAGAGCAGAGTAGACCAATCACAAAAGACTGGACCATCTGACCAATCAGAGCAGAGTAGACCAATCACAACAGACTGGACCATCTGACCAATCAGAGCAGAGTAGACCAATCACAACAGACTGGACCATCTGACCAATCAGAGCAGAGTAGACCAATCACAACAGACTGGACCATCTGACCAATCAGAGCAGAGTAGACCAATCACAACAGACTGGACCATCTGACCAATCAGAGCAGAGTAGACCAATCACAACAGACTGGACCATCTGACCAATCAGAGCAGAGTAGACCAATCACAAAAGACTGGGGCTTCTGACCAATCAGAGCTGAGTAGACCAATCACAAAAGACTGGGCCTTCTGACCAATCAGAGCTGAGTAGATCAATCACAACAGACTAGCCCATCTGTCCAATCAGAGCAGAGTAGACCAATCACAACAGACTAGCCCATCTGTCCAATCAGAGCAGAGTAGACCAATCACAACAGACTAGCCATCTGACCAATCAGAGCAGAGTAGATCAATCACAACAGACTAGCCCATCTGACCAATCAGAGCAGAGTAGACCAATCACAACAGACTAGCCATCTGACCAATCAGAGCAGAGTAGACCAATCACAACAGACTAGCCATCTGACCAATCAGAGCAGAGTAGATCAATCACAACAGACTAGCCATCTGACCAATCAGAGCAGAGTAGATCAATCACAACAGACTAGCCCATCTGACCAATCAGAGCAGAGTAGACCAATCACAACAGACTAGCCATCTGACCAATCAGAGCAGAGTAGACCAATCACAACAGACTAGCCATCTGACCAATCAGAGCAGAGTAGATCAATCACAACAGACTAGCCATCTGACCAATCAGAGCAGAGTAGACCAATCACAACAGACTAGCCATCTGACC